>JAMGZG010000011.1:1200000-1781142 GCA_024713935.1 Morchella eximia | reverse complement strand
AACCCTAACTAACCCTAACTAACCCTAACTAACCCTAACTAACCCTAACTAACCCTAACTAACTAACCCTAACTAACCCTAACTAACCCTAACTAACCCTAACTAACCCTAACTAACCCTAACTAACCCTAACTAACCCTAACTAACCCTAACTAACCCTAACTAACCCTAACTAACCCTAACTAACCCTAACTATCCCTAACTATCCCTAACTAACCTTAGTTCGGGTGGTAACCCTAGTTAACCCTAGTTCGGATGGTAACCCTAGTTAACCTTAGTTAACCCTAGTTCGGATGGTATCCCTAGTTAACCTTAGTTAACCCTAGTTCGGATGGTATCCCTAGTTAACCCTAGTTAACCCTAGTTCGGAAGGTATCCCTAGTTAACCCTAGTTAACCCTAGTTCGGACGCTAACCCTAGTTAACCCTAGTTAACCCTAGTCCGGATGGTAACCATAGTTAACCCTAGCTAACCCTGGTTAACCCTACTTGGGTGGTAACCCTAGTTAACCTAGTTCGGATGGTAACCTTAGTTATCCTGCTTCAGGTATTAACCCTGTTAAATCTTGTAACTCTAATTCAATCTGTTTACCGTGGTAATACTATTTAACCCTGATAACTCTCATGATCCTTATCACTCGAGTTAATTCTATTTCAGCCTGTTAACCTAATTATCCTCATATGTCTGACAATAAACTAAATTGAGTGTACATCACCTATGTTTTTTAAGTTACGGGCTATGTATAGAATTGTTTCGTGCAATCTTCAAGGAAGGTGTCCGCAATTACGATAATAAGTACTGCGAGTGGATCTGGAGTTATTTGTACGTAAGGAATATTTTTTATAACTGTCATAATGATTTTCACATAGTTGTTCTCTATCAAAGAGCGTAAAGTATAGGAAGTATTGCTTTTCTTTGGTATTGCGGTAGGGAGGACAATTATTATATGGAATTTGGGCTTGCTGATTCTTTTCTCTGGGTTTGATATCTATCTTTAGCTTTGTACCAATTCGATTGTCAGGCTGTAGTTATTTCTAATACTAATGCTAACGTTTGGCCCGCTTCAAGGACTTCACTGATTGTAGTTGCAAAGTCATTTAGAATTAACATTCACCATCTGGGATGAATTCTACTTTCCATTATCTTTACTTATACTTCGTGGCTGCCAACTTCAATTTTATTTTTCTATTTGAATACCTTTGTAGCTGTTGTTGCAAATATTGTTTCCAGGATATGATTTGTTTTGGTCCTTTTTGGGTTAGGCGATGAGTTGCCAATAAGTACCTTTGATTTTGGAGCTGATTTCGATTTTGAAATCAGGAGGGATCATTATCATATTCTGCCTTATTTCTGTAAGGTTGTAACGGGGGTCTATGGACGATGGACTATGGTGGCAAGGAATACAACCGAAGCGAGGATGTAGTAGAAGGTGTTCGAGACTGTAGACTATGGACGGACTATGGACTATGGGGCGGCTCTACCTGGTATGATATACCAGTCTGAACTCTAGGACGTAGCGTAGAACAAAAGTAGTATTCGTGGAGTAAAATACAGGATTGATTGATTTTATATTGCTTTGAAGTACAGGACTTATCGCACGCCTAAAACCACACCCCCTCGTACAAAGGGAAAGAGACAAAGAAAAGCGACAAAGGAAAGCGACTTGAAAAGATAGAAAAGTAAGGAGATATCAGTACACGAACGAAAGAAGAGAAAGGAAATAGCAAAACGAAGTAAAGGAAATCCGGCCTCTCAGGCATCTGTCTCCTCCCCGTTCTCCTCTATTTCGTACCATTTCAGGAGTTGTGTTTCTTTGGCGAAATCGAAGATCAGGTCTTCTCTAAGGTTGGTAAACATCCAGTTTTCCCAAGTTTGTGGTCCGGGGATTTTTTCGATGAGGGGTCGTCTGAGTTGTGCCCATCGGGGGCATTCCATGATGATGTGTTTGGAAGATTGTTCCGCACTGGCAGGGTTCATGGTCGGTTTGAAAGGCGTTTTTGTCCATGCGTGTTACCTGGCATCGTATTCGGAAAAGTTGCCTTGCTTTAGAGATTGTCAATTTGGCGAGTTTGTTGTGGGGTTTTAGGTTTCCTGGGTGGTGGTAGTTTGGGATTGGGCGCGAGTTCCATTCCTCCAGCATTCGTTTCCTGAGTAGGTTGGTCTGTATCCATCTCTCTTTTCTTCCTCCTGGCTCTTGGAACGGGAGCATGAGGGAGGCGATTCGATGTAGGCCGGTTGCTTGTATGTTGAGTACTTTCGGTGGTAGTAGGTCGGTGAGGTCCTTGATATTGGGGTGGTGTTCTTCCAGGCATAGGATCCGGGTCCCGTATTTCCGGGATTTATAGTTGAGGAGGTGTTCCAGGGGTGGCAGGGCTGCTTCCTTCAGTAGTCGTTCTACTTTTGTCCATCGTGGGAGGCCGGTGATTATCCGTGCGGCTTCATTGTATATTGTTGAGAGGGTACGGACTACATGGTCTGCTCCTGTCCACCAGGCTTCTGAGCCCCAGAGGAGCGTCGGAAGGAAAGCTTGGGTGATTATGTGGTGGATTGTTTTGACGTTTGCTCCAGGGAGTCGTGCGAGTATCCGGATTCGGTTGAGTGATCGCAGGCCGTTGGAGAGGGCGCTTTCTATGTGTGGGCGGAATGAGAGGGTTGAATCAAGCCAGACTCCCACGTATTTTAGACGGTCCTTCGGTTGCATTGTGGTGTCCCCTATGGTGACGGTATTGTTGGGTTGGCGTAGTGTGGATGTTGTTGGTCTGAAGAAAACGAGTTCTGATTTCTGAGGTTCGTATTTGACGTTTAGGGGGTTGGGATTGGAGATCCTTTCTATCATTCTTTCATTGAGGCGTTTGGTGATGAAGGCGGGTGATTTCGATATTTGGACTAGGGCATCGTCATCGATGTAGGTGGTGTTGATTTCTTTTGCTGATGTGGATGGGTTGAGGATTACTCCTGCGTAGATCATGAATAGGACGGGTGACATTGGTGAACCTTGTGGTAGGCCGGAGTTGTATGGTTGAGGGTGTTCTAGCTGATGGTTGAAGAAGAATTGTAATATTCTGTTGGTATTAAACTCTTTGCACCATTCCGTGAGATATTGGGGGAATTTCTGTTGTGTCATGATCTGGTGGAGTAAGGAGTGGTTTACGCAGTTGAAAGCTCCTTGAATGTCGTTTGTGAGGATTGCCGGTCTGTCTGGTGTTTTGCCGGTGGTTTTCTTTTGGAGCAAGTTTTGTTGTATCGGCGTCAGAGTGCGTAGGAGAGCATCTATCGCTGAGATTGTTGGTCTTCCTCCAAACTGGTCATCGGATAGGGTTCCGAGGAGGGTCCCGTCGGTGCAGAGCCTTGAGGCGATGATTTTTTCGAGGACTTTACTGAAGCATTGTGGGAGGGATGTTGGTCGATAGGCTTTTCCTATTTTGTAGTCCGCCTTACCTGGTTTAGGTATCGGGATGCACTTTGCTGTCTTCCATCTGTCCGGCAGATTCGTGTTTCAGCATGGCTGAGAACATGTCCTGTATAAGTTGTGGGTTCGCCTTTGACGACTGCTTTGATAAATGGGTAGAGGATACCATCTGTCCTCGCTCAAGTTTTTGGCTGGGCAGGAGTTTATTGCTTTAAATAGTTCGTCTGAGGTAACTTCTTCAAACATGTCACTAAGGTTACAATAAGGGGGTCTGATTTGTAAAGGGGGGTTGTCGGGGGACGTCCAATTTGTGGGGAAGAGTTCAGCCCTGAAGGCTTGGCACTTCCCCGCAAACATTTCTTCACCTTGTATGGTCGGGATTATAGTATCCCTTCTTCTTCCGGCATTCATAATTTTCCAGATTGTGCTTCCTCTGGCTTCGGAGAGTTCCTTTTCCCTTTGATCTGCTTTGGCTTTGCATACCAGGTTGGTCCAGTTTCGGCTACCCTTTCTCAGTGCCTCCCTGTCTTCTTCTATCCTTGTGTTCCTTGCCCTTCGCTCTAGGGTGTTGAGGTTCGCCTTTGCAGTTTTAAGTTCTGCAGTCCACCATCGTTTAGACTTTTTGTGTCCGTTGCTGAGTGGGGTGAGTCGGTCAATCAGCTGGTCGATGTATTCCAGGATGAAGTCTGTCGATTGTTTGGTGTGGCTTTAGTTCTCCCAAGCTTCTGGTGGTAGGTTGAATTGGGAGACGAGCTGATTGAGGGTTTCCCAGTCTGTTTTGTGCCATAGTCTTCTTGGTATGTTTTGGGGTTTGGAGAGTTGGATGTGGATTATGGTTCGCCTGTGGTCTGACCCTGCTCCATGTCTCTCCATGTTCCACGTCATGTCGTAGTCTAGGACCGGGCCTTTGACTAGTGTGAGGTCGATTATGGTTGGTCGGTTGTTGTTTCGGGGGAAGTGTGTGAAAACCCCGGGTTGGTTCAGTAGGTGCAGTGTCTGCCTGTCCATCCATCTTTTGATTCTGGTCGCATTTCGCCTGTCCGCTCTGATGGTGTTGGTGTAGTCGTGTGATTTGTGCCCGTACCATAGCTGATGGTGGCAGTTAAAGTCCCCCATAACTAGGCAGTTCTGGATTGTGGTGATGTTCCTTGAGATGTTGACGAAAGGGCCGCTTGTCCCGGGTGAGTATATGTTGAGGATTTCTGTTCTTTGTTGTTGTATTTCCACCGTTACCGAGACAATGAAGTTATCGTGTGCGAAGTGGTATTTAGGTTTTAGGTTGCTGTGTTTTCTGATATATGTTGCGCATTTTGTGTCTTTGTTGCTTGCTGTAAAAAGGTAAAAGAGAGGTGATTCTGGTGGGTGTCCGTCCCTGTTGTTCCATTTTCAGAATAAAAGAAAGAGTATGTTCTCGCCCAATTTCTGCTTCCTCCACGACTGACTTTGTTGTTAGCTCGTTTTTTGCACAGTTCAGTTGCTGCGTAATAGCTATGGTTCTGTGTTGTGGGTCCATTAGCCGGAGGTTTCCATTTCTTCATTTTGTTCCTCGACGTCCGGGATGACGACTGGGGCATTCTCGGGCTCTGGGATCGGCTGGTCGGAGAGTTTGGCTCTGATCTTGGCTTTGGCTCTTTCCGGGCAGGCCATATCGATGGCTTTATGGTGTCCTTTGCAGTTGAAGCATCTGATTGGTGAGTGGGTGCATCTGATGCCTCCAGAGCATTCCTTGCATGGGTGCTCTGTTGTTTTATGGTCGGCTGAGGCGCAGTGTCCGCAGCGGCCTGTTGGGTGGTTGCAGTGCTCTTGCCTATGTCCATATTCAAGGCAGTTGCGGCACTGGGTGTCGGAGTTGGTGGGGAGGTAGGTCTCGAGTCTGCATGTTCTGTCGAATAGGTTGAAGGAGCGGAGTCCGAGGTTTTCCATTGTGTAGTGTCCTGGAAGTGCGATTACCATAGAGGAGTGTGCCTTTCCAATACGGGATTCTGGTTTGCTGAGCCATCGGGGGATTTGTGCTAGTTGTATGGTTGCTCCATAGTTGCTAGTGATTTCGGATGCGACCAGTTGTCCGGCTTGGAAGCCTTCGCCTACCGATGTTGGGATGCCGTGTAGGATGAATTTCGACCATCTAGAGTTAACCCGGATGTCGATGTAGGGTATCTTTAGTTCCGTGAGTGCGGATTCGATTTCGACTTTGTATTCCATAACCTTGGTTGCGGGGGTGACGAATTTGGATTCTAGGACAAAGTTGTTCTTCGAGGTTTGTCTGGCCGCGAGGAGGTGACAGTCTGGGTCCTGCATCATGGAGTTGATTTTTTGTCTGATTTCAGTTGGGGTGAAGGGTGATGCCGTGTTGGTTTCAATGACAATTTCTCGGTTGATTTTGGTGAAGTCCGGCTTGAAGAGGGGGTCCTGTTTGGGTTTGGGTCTCCTCCTTTGAACTACCTGGAAGTTGGCTGGTCCAGGGCCTTTTGCGATGTCGGCGTATGTTGTGTTCTGTTGTTGTTGTTGTTGTTGTTGCTGGGGTGGGGGGTTCCTTGGGTTTGGTTCTGGTTTTTTCCTTTGTTCTTGGGTTGTTCGGGGCTTGTGCTTCAAAAGTGTTCGAACAAGGTATTACGCCAGGCTTCAGCAATGTAAGCGTGTGATATAATGCTGAAATGGCTGGAGTCTTTTTCCAAAGATTACGTCTCCGTTTATTCATCATTTCCAACATTTGGTTTGTGAGGATGTGGACGGTGTTTAGGAGCTGTTTGTTTTGTTCAGTCATATCTTTTCTGAGTCTCTCGACATCATGTTCAACTGTGTGGATGTCGTCGGTGATGCGGTTTGATGCGATGGACATGGCATTTCTGACCAGCCAAGCGGTATAGTTTAGGTCCATGACATTGTGAGTTTCCTGGGGGACGATGCTGGGGTGGAGAAAGTCAATTCTAGGGATGTATGGCCGGTCGTAGTCCTTAGAATCTGCGAATTCCTCTCTCGGGTTCTCGTTGATCTGGGTTTCTTCGATAGTGGTTGATTGGGTGGGTTGGGTGGGTTGGGTGGATTGGGTTGGGTCAAATTTTGGGGGGGGTGATGGTCCAGGGGGTGCTGGGGTAGCGAAAAAGGAGGAGAGCGATGATTGCGACATCATATCCGTTCCTGTTCTTCTTGGGGCTGGGGAAACTTCGGATAAGGTTCTCTTTCTCCCGTTAAGGTTTGGGGGTGTTGATGGTCGGTTGGGGTTATTGTCCAGCGTGGATGTAGAGGTGGCTCAACCTGGTATGGTATACCAGGTAAGACCAGTCGTTCGGATGTGGGATGAGGGTGATGTGTAGAGAAAATTCTACAACTCAGCGAGAGCGTAAATGCACTTCGATCAAGTAGTGGATTCTGAGGTACCAGTAGAAGACGCGGTCTATTGGCATACAGGATTTTCTCTAGAGAAGTAAAGCGAAAAAAGTAAATGATTCTTATCAGAAGGAAGGCCGAGCGGAGCGTCGAGCGAAGCGAGGTGCGAAGCGAGGCGAGTAAGTACAGGAGGTTGCGTGAAGAGAAAAGGAAAGGAAGGAAAACATGAAAAGGCACGAGACAACGCCCCCTTATATATCCAGCTCCAATCCAATGATGACTAATACCTTCGCGTAACAGAACCGGAAAGAACATAATAGAAACCCCTTACAAATCCCAATCCAACTGCGCAATACCTTCTCTTCACGATCCAATCTATCACATTAACCGAGATGCCATGTTGCCATTACAGGCTACGCCCCCCTCTAAAGCCTACCTCCTGGTAGGCTTAGGTTTCTGTGGATAACGCTCATGGAATCGTTTAACAATATCAGGCGAATGTTCAAGGTCCGACAGTGGTTGCCAAGAGGTTTCATCATATCCTGTATATCGTACCAGATACTGAAATCCTCGCCTTCGTTTCCTGGAATCCAAAATGTCCTTGACTTCCCATTCTTCCTCCCCTTCGATTTCAACTGGAGGTGGTGGTAATTGCTGTTGTCCAGGTAACGGATTGCCTGCTTCAGGCGACAATAATGAAACGTGGAATACTGGATAGACCTTCATAGAATGGGGGAGTTTTAACTCATACGCATAGGGATTAACGATCCGCTTGATGCTATAAGGTCCAATGCGTTTCCAATCGAATTTCTTGGAGGGTCGTTTCGTCAGAATATGGCGCATCGATAGGAAAACCTTATCTCCTATGTTGTAACGAGGGGCGGGGGTTCGATTTCTATTGGCCGACTCTTCTTGTATCCTTTGTGCCCGAAACATTTCTTCCTTCAAAAAGTCCACTATATCTTTCATTTCCTTCGCAATACTGTTGGCTTGATCCTCCGCTGTTGTCCTACCATGTTCTAAAAGACCAAACGACATCCTTGGATTTCTTCCCGAGTTAGCATAGAAAGGGGAGACTTTGGTAGTTTCCGAAGCATGATTGTTTGTTGCAAACTCGGCCATCGATAAGAATCGTACCCAATTGTCCTGTTGATAAGACACGTAGCTCCGAAGATATTGTTCCATTATGGCATTAATCCTTTCAGTCTGTCCATCTGTTTGAGGATGAAATGCAGTAGAGAATCGTGGGGAGATTTCCAAATGTTTGCAAAGTGACTTCCAAAACCCCGCAACAAACTGTGTTCCTCGATCGGATACAATAGTCTTAGGAAGACCATGGAGCTTCCAGACATTGTCAACATATAACCTTGCCAATTCTTTCGAGTCTACCTCCTTGGTAGTTGGTATAAAGTGTCTCATCTTGGTTAGCCTGTCTACCATAACTAAAATTGCATTATACCCATTGCTCTCAGGAAGGTCGGTAACAAAATCCATCGAGATATCTGTCCATGGTCCATCGGGTATTGGCATTGGACGAAGTACTCCGTAAGGTGCATTGCGTGGTGCCTTGCTACGGGCACACACATCGCAGTTTTTGACATATCGATCGACGTATTTTCGCATTTGTGGCCAATATTACTCCCGACTTAGGAGTTCCAATGTTTTTGCTCTCCCCGGATGTCCCGCAGATGGTTTGTCGTGGTGTTCTTCTAGAAGCCTTAGTCGAAGATCGTTTTCGTCTGGGACATATAGCGCGCCTCGATAGAGCAGCCGACTGTTGTTATCCTCCGTGCATTCGGCAAGTGAAATTTTGTTCGAGTGGTGTGCGCTGCTCCGAAGCATAGGGAGGATCTCATTTGGGAAACTATCAACTTGGTAAGCTTTTGAAAATAACTCCTCAACAGTGGACGCTCCTTCAGCGGATTCATTTGACAAAGAACCCGCGAACAAACTTAGCTTTGAATACAAATTTTTTCGCTTCAAAACCACTTGGCTCTGATGCGTCAATCGTTCATCCCCCTCTTTAGGTAGGTCACCTGACCTTCTAGTCAATGCATCCGGTTTTGCTCCTTGCTTTCCTGGTCGAAATTGTATAACGAAATTAAAACGTGAAAGAAATTCGGACCAACGGGCTTGTCGACGATTTAACAATTTTGTCGTCACAAAATATTCAAGGTTCCGATGATCGCTGAAGACTTCAATTGGGAATTGAGCTCCTTCCAAATGGTGTCGCCATTCTTCAAAACATCGTATGATCGCTAGGAGTTCCTTATTGTAGATTTCATAGTTGCATTCCGCGGGGGAATGTTTTTTGGAGAAGAATGCAACCGGATGTAGGATCCCTTCTTCGTCACGTTGCGATAGAATTCCTGCTGAAACATAGTCCGATGCATCGGTTTCTATCACAATCTTCCGATCCGGATCGAAGTGAACTAGTATTGGTGCCGTCGTAAACATCTTTTTCAACGTTTGGAACGCCTCCTCCCTTTCATCCGTCCATTCAAATTTAACATTTTTCTTCGTCAATGCCGTAAGCGGAGCAACAATTTTCGAATACCCTAGAATGAACCTTCGATAAAAATTCGCAAATCCTAAAAACACTTGAACATCATGATGATTCATTGGTGTAGACCATTCTAGGACGTCGATGAGCTTCTTTGGATGCATTCTATTTCCATCCGGAGTGAGGATCAAGCCAAGGTATTTTGTTTCCTGAACCATAAATTCACATTTTTCAGGTTTAAGGTGAACATGATTCTCATCAAGTACCTTTAGAACCTTTTGAATGTGATCCTTATGCTCTGCGAGGGTCTCGGAATAGATGAGAATATCATCTAAATATGCTGTTATGAATTGATCAAGGTAGGGGCGCAGGATATCATTGATCCAATGTTGGAATGTAGCAGGGGCATTGGCTAATCCAAATGGTATTACTGTATATTCGAAATGTCCATATCGAGTCCGGAATGCCGTTTTCCACTCATCCCCTTCTGTTATTCTGATCTGATTATATCCCCATCGTAAATCCAACTTGGTGTAATACTTCGCTCTCGACAGTTTGGCTAAGGTTTCCTTCAACAACGGCAATGGGTAACGATTTTTAATCGTCATTGCATTGAGGCTTCGATAATCAACGCATAAACGAAGTGTTCCATCGGCTTTCTTGACGAATAGTATGGGCGCTCCTGCTGGCGATTCACTATGGCGGATAATTCCCTTGGGTAGATTTTCTTGAAGGTAATCCCAGAGCGCCTTTAATTCGATTTGCGATAGGGCATATATCGGTCCCCATGGTGGTTGCTTGCCTTCTTCTAGCACTATCTTCATATCGTGTGAGGGTCGATGTGGGGGGAGAATAGAAGCATCGTATTCTTCGAACATATGGATATAACGATGGAATTCTTTTGGTATTAATTTCTCAATGTCGATAGTAGATTTCTCAGTTGAGGAAACAATAACTGTATGGTGCTCCGGTAGTGGAATCGATATGCCATGAGCAGTTACTGCAGTTCCACTGAGCGAACAGTGTTGACGACAGCTCCGAGAATCAAAAACTAGTAGGTTTTCTTTTGGTCGAATTGTGACATCATGTCGTCGCATCCAAGGTATCCCCATCACAATTGGATAGTGTCCTAACTTCGTAACAAAACATGGTGCCATCTCTCGATGGCCATGAATATCTAGCGAGACATCAACAATATGGGTGATTTTTCCTGACTTGATAGGTCTGCCGTCTATAACGTCTACATGACGAGGTATTTTGAGGGGGGTCATTGTAAGATTGTTGTGGCGTGCAAAAGATTCATCAATGAAAGCATATCCCGATGCTCCGGTGTCAATAAGGGCGTAGGTGGGTATGAAAGTATTTTTATTCTGTGAAACTGAACAAGTTACTACAAGTTGGTTCCCATTCATTTCCTCCTCTGATACCGAAAAACCAGAAATACGCATTCTAGAAAAATCCATAAATGGTCCCTGGGCTAAGCCACTTAGTGCAGGGACAAATCTTTTGCCGACTCGTTATCACTTCCATCATTTTCCTCTACCCTCAACGCTGCTCCCCTCATCACTGGTCTCCTTGTTTGATTTCCAGTTGCCCTCGCTTGGGGGCAATCCCTAACCATGTGTCCAACACCTCCGCGATAGAAACATCGGCCCTCAGCTAAGCGGGCGTTTCTTTCAGCAGGGGTGGGGCGACGACGTCCTCCAGACAGATCCATTGGTACATCACCCCCCGGGCGGAACGAGGGATGGTTCTCAGTAGCAGGTGCATTGGCAATCGGGGCGGCAACACGAGGAGCAGGGGCAGGATTCGCTGGTGGGGGACGAGGGGCCGGAGTAGCAGTAGCAGTCCAAGGCTTTTTACTCTCGCTAGCTTTCTGTCAGCCGACGATTATCCAACCAAGGTAAAGAGTGTCGCACATGCATCTACCGTTGTAGGAGTCTCATGGTGTATCATTGATTCATCTAGTTCCCCATTGATTCCCTCCATCAAAGCCTCAATTCTAGAGACTTCATCCATACCTGACTCCGCCGCATATCGTTGGAACTCAGCGAAATAGTCGGCGAACGTTCGGTTTCGTTGACGGATGTTCCTGAGATTCCTCCTCGCAGTGCGCATCCGATCGGGGTCCCCAAAAGCAGTATCTAAAATCTCATAAAATCGTAACATGGAGGGCAAAGCAATTCCTTCTTCGCCGACATACTGTAGGAACTGGTTGGCAGCTACGCATTCCAGCCTGCTGAACGCATAGGATAACTTTGACTGTAGCGTTGGGTAACGATCAGCATTACCGAATAGCTTGATTCTCATTTATTGTTTGAATAGGTGGAGTCGTTCTCGATCACGATCCCCCCTGAACGTTTCAGGGTCTGGGAGCATCTCCGACCGATGGGTAGTGGCTGCAACAGGTGGTGCTGGGGGCGCGACTGGGGGCTCATGCCCAATGGGCGGTTCATCAGGGGCAACAACCTCAACAGCGGCCTATTGGGCTCGAGCAGCAGCAAGATCTTGTCTAAACATCTCTCTTGCTCTCTCAGCCTCTTCTTCCATTGCTTGTAAATCCCCTGCATACTGATTGAGACCGCTTCGACATTGTTGGAGAAGGGCATAGGCTTCTACTCCGACCGCATCATCGACCTGTGGGTGCGCTTGGAAGAAAGCTTGGAGGACATTGCTTAGTTGTTGATAATCAATATGGGCGTGTTCCGACATGGTAGACTATGGTGTTGTATTGGTTGGCAATAAGTGGACGCAACCTAGTGTAACGGGGGTCTATGGACGATGGACTATGGTGCCAAGGAATACAACCGAAGCGAGGATGTAGTAGAAGGTGTTCGAGACTGTAGACTATGGACGGACTATGGACTATGGGGCGGCTCTACCTGGTATGATATACCAGTCTGAACCCTAGGACGTAGCGTAGGACAAAAGTAGTATTCGTGGAGTAAAATACAGGAGGTCGCGCGAAGAGAAAAGGAAAGGAAGGAAAACATGAAAAGGCACGAGACAACGCCCCTTATATATCCAGCTCCAGTCCAATGATGACTAATACCTTCGCGTAACAGAACCCGAAAGAACATAATAGAAACCCCTTACAAATCCCAATCCAACTGCGCAATACCTTCTCTTCACGATCCAATCTATCACCTTAACCGAGATGCCATGTTGCCGTTACAAAGGTGGGTATGTGGACGAGGGACTATAGTGCCAAGGAATACAACCGAGGCGAAGACGTAGCAGTAGGTGTTCAGTACTCTGGACTATAGGAAGGCACTACTTGGTATGACAGACCAGTTGAACCCTATGACGTAGCGTAGAGAAAAGTAGTATCCGTGGAGTAAATATAAAAGTTGCGTGAAGAGAAAACGAAAGAGAGAAAACAGGTGAAAGCACGAGACAACGCCCCCTCATATATCCAACTCTAGTCCGATGATGACTAATACCCTCGCATAACAGAACCAGAGAGAACTCCATAGAAACCCGCATTACAAATCTCAACCACACTGCGGACTCCCTCCTACTTCTACCCTGACAACTTGAATAACCAAACTAGACAGCTGTCGTTACAATCTCAAGCATGTGTTTTCTTTTGATTTTTGTGATTTCTGGATTCAACAGTGGGTAATATTTAGGTTTTTGTTTCTCCTTGTTGTAGTCTGTTATCAATTCAGTCCCCGTAATCTGGTCGGTTGTGGCAGTGTATAATCTTTTGCAAGCTACTATTTTAGGTTCGGTCAGGTTACAGATAGAGCAAGATTCTTGCCTTCTACTGATCGTGTCGATCGGTATTCGACTAGAAATGTGAGAACCATATTTGTTTTCGGTCATTTTAAAGGGTTCGACCATGTCTACTTCATTGAAGAACTTTGTTACTGTTATCAATCTAGTTTCCCGTTTATTCTATTCACTTTCTACATTATTTCGAATATTTGTTTTGCTTGTAGACACACGGTTTGTTTGAGAATTCTATTTTATTCGGAGATGACTTGCTTGCTGATAGTTTTAACATAGTTGATCTGGTTGATGTTTTTCTTGATCGTTTCAAAAGCGATCGTGATGGCTGAACTAACCACCCATAATATATAATTGAGGAATATTCTATCGTATGAATCTTTTAAAATAGTTTTGGAGTTGAGGTCAGCTGAAACTATTAGAAGTTTCTTTCCCTAACCTCAGTACTCATTGGGGTAGGGAGGTGTTAGGGAGTAGCCGATAGCAGTTTCTAAGTATTGTGCTATAGCCGCGAAGTTCATTATACTTTGTTAAACAAGGTGTTAAGGAGAGGATAACCCGAGGTTCAGAATCCGAAATTCGTGTATTTCATTGAACCATAAGATGGGGAAACACGGCATGATTGAGCTTTGAACGCCGTCATGATGGTAGGATAGAGAAGGCACGCTCGGTATGGTGCAGTCGTCGATTGTTGTGAGTGTCGGTGATGGGAGTGAACCGTGTCAGAGTGCCAAGACTCACGGTGAGTTACCCTACTGAACAACCCCCAGCCACGACCTACCCCCCTGCAATCACGATCACGACCCCCTGTATGTTGGTACCTGATGATTGGGATCGACTCGGGTCGTGGTGTTTAATCGATAGCCACAGAATCAGGAATTGTAAAGTGACGGTTTTCAGGCAACGCCAAAATCCTGTCCGCGTTTTCCCTACTATATGAGGTGTCGATCATGGAATGTCACTCACATATCGGGTTGCAAGTATTGAAATCCAAATTAGGAATCAATGCGTATTTGTTCCTGCACTGCGGCCACCCCCTCGCAATCTTGACATATACTTGATGTGAATGAGTATTTGGGTCGGCAGACGTGTCCAGCGGTCACCACTTGCCACACACACAAGGGCTCGTGATTATTGAGAAGGTGGTGTTTATGTTATTGGTAGCCCCAGAGCTTGAGACAATTCAAAGAAGGGACCCCAACCATATCTACACCCCCGGGATCCAGTCTGTGATTGGCACACCAGGGCTTGAGCAGACAGCTGGGTGTGGCATCGTCAAATCCCTCCACTCTGATTTTTTCGCCGGATACACTCCGTATCCGTAACCCTAGCCGACGTATTTCCCAGCCTGCGCTCAGCCCACTGGCCAACGCCGAGACCGATAACCCTAACCGCCGACAGAAAATATGGTATACGGTGGCAGGAACGGGCCCGACCAGGCGGTGAGGGACATCACTGAGGCGACAGATGGCGAGAACCAGCAAGACGCCATCATCGCACCCCAACCCACCTGCATCTTCACGGATTCACTCAGACGGTAACCCTAGCCGACGATTCCCCAGCTGACGCCAGCCCATTGGCCGACCGGCATCGGGTGCTTCTAGACGCTACACCCGCAGCCGCTTGACGCGGAGTTTCACCGCTTCAAATGGACGCTCAGACAGACATACGCACGCTGTTTAGTCCATTGGTGTTAGCGTATGGATCAGCGAGGAGGGGAAATACTCTATGCCAGACATCGAGGAAACGACGCGAACGCCGGTGGGATGAGAGTTGCCATGGCGGGGACACGAACCCCACAGGGTGGAAGTCGGCGAACCCCACAGGGTGGAAGTCGGCGAACCCCACAGGGTGGAAGTCGGCGATTCTTTCTCTCCAAGACAATGACGGGTGGTACCAGGGGATGAAACACGGCGCTGTCGTACCCCTCCCGGCGACTTCCTCTTGCAGTTCCACGTGTTCCCGGCCGTATCTCGTTCAGACGGGTTGGCGGCGTCAGGCCTGGGGTGCGTGGCGATGAGGGGCAGATTTCCACGGTCATTGTGACCAATCTTTGACGTCAATAGGCTTTGCCTCGGGCGCGCGGTCACCGGAACCGTTCAGGCAAGTGAGGTTTCCCACGAACAAGCAGTTCGATCATGGAAAATCACTCACTACCCGGTGAATATCGGAAAAAAATGATTAAGTCGGCAGTGGAGGCGCAGCCACATCCGAGTATATCATCGGGACCGGTTTGATTGGAGCTTCAACATGCAGCTCTCCAAATCGGGATAGCTCGACCGGTTCCATTTTTTGAATTTGGAATTGGTGGAGGGCGATGGTGTATGCATACCAGGAATTGGCGCATTGTCCCCTTAGCCAATGCCTGATGCGATCATCATGAGGGCCCAACGGGGACGCAAGGCAGGATAACCTCTTTTGGGCTCTCCCTCTCAACGCCAAGCCGCCGAGCTGTATTTCCTGCACTGCGGCCACCCCCTCGGAATCTCGACATCCACATGATGCGAACGAGCGTTTGGGTTGGCAGACGTGTCCGGCGGTCACCTCTTGCCACACACACAAGCGCTCGTGGTTATTGCGAAGGTGGTGCCCACACTACCGGTAGCTCCAGACCTTGAGACAATTCAAAGATTAGGTGTCGATCATAAAATGTCACTCACATATCGGGTTGCAAGTGTTGAAATCCGAATTAGGAATCGATGCGTATTTGATGGTGGTTTGAACCTGTACGTGGCTCGTCAGGTTTACGGGCGTTGCAATCTGCGTTAGTTGGGTACACAAAATGCATTTCTCGGTCAAAATGAAACACATAAATCTGTATTTGGCGATGGTTTAAACCTGACGCGCTAGTTAGGTTGAAATATTTAAGGATTTTATAGGGTTGTAGAAATTAAGATTACACATCGGTTATGCTTAAGAATTACATCGCATGCTGGATGACCATGTAATAAAAATATTTCAGAGAAGGTTTAGCCAGGACATGAATCGTGAGATCACGTGGTGTTAGAATATCTGTATATATAGAGCAACTGGATTCCCACACTGTCGTTGGAACTCCAGCGGCACAATAGTATATTCTCTTGCTTTCACAACTTTACCTACCACAAGGTCACGTGTTCAATCCACACTCGTGTCATTTTCTTCCACATACCAAACTTCAGGTTATGAGCCCGGGTTTTGCCAAACAAAATCTGCACAAAGAACATCGCCACCTCGTTTAACTCAACACACTTCAAACAACCATCATAACTACCAGAGAAGAAGCATCCAAGTCAGTGGACGTTAAATCGTCGGACAACACTGGCTCCAGTAATATCCGAATCAAGTTTGATGGACTCCCTAAACTCAAGGGACAATCCAACTACCAAACTTGGGCAAATGCCTGGAGGATTACCTTCGATGCTGCAGGCTGGTGGGAGTTGTTGAACATCGAGTCCCCTACCGAGAATGACACCGACCTCTCAACAGCCGAAATACGGAAGGCTCAATAACAAAGTCACAGCCTTCTCATCGGAGCCGTAGCAGAAGATATACAACCTACAGTCATCTCCGCCGAAAGCGCATACCACGCTTGGAAGGCGCTTAAAGACCTCTACGATCGCGTATCACCAAATACAACGATCACCCTTCTCAGCCGTGTTCTAGACAGGAAGATGCAAGACAACGGTAACCTAACCGAGCATCTCGAGACCTTCAACACGAACTCGAACCCTCTCAAGTCCAGATGCCAGAGCGCAGACCACAAGCTCGCTGAGGCCCTTCAACCCCTCACCAAATCCAACGAAGCGATGTCAGCATTCCTACTTGACTCCCTACCAAAATCGATGAGCAACGTCGTCGACAACATCCAAACCAAACAGGATGTCACATACGAAGATGTTCGCCAACGGTTACAGAACCTACAAGAGGAGAACCCTCTCACCGGCAACAACAGGGTACTCCATACCAGGAGCGCCCCCTCACCAAACGGCAAGGAATGCACCTGGTGCAAGAAACGGAACCAACCGTACCAGGGCCACGAGTACACGGAGTGCAGAAAGCTCAAAGAACAGAACAGAAAAAGGAAAGAAAACAGGAGAAGACCAGGCAGGGATAATTCGGCATCGGTTGTAGTAAATGACTCATCCACCACAATTTGTACAGACGCACCGACACCTCACCTTCCTTGCCCTTACCTGATCCTTGATTCCGAGCTACCTCACGTCACACCCTTCAAAGACCAACTCATCAACATCCGACCACACACCGGCAATGTCCGAACAGCTGATGGCACCAACCATACTGTCACCGGAATGGGAAGCGCTAGTTTCGAATGCTACCTTCCCAATGGAGATAGATCCTCCGTTATCCTCGCCGACGTGCCGCTGGTCCCAACCTTGGGAAATGTGGGATTGGTCTCCGAAACCGTGCTCGACAAAAAGGGATTTAGAACTGAGTCAGGAGGAGGAAACAAATTGGTCACGAAAGAGAAGAAGGGAATAATCTGGGCAAAATTGGAAAGGGGACTTTGGAATGTACAAGTAGTTAGCAATACAGTTCGTTTGACCTCTTACGACGAATGGCACCAAGCATTAGGCCACCCTGCGACACTAAAAAACTTGTATAAAGACATCAAAAGTCTACCTCCCAAACCAGAAAATTATCACTGCAGTCAATGTGCTCTATCCAAGAGTACGCACAAGAAACCTGCACCAATAGGTATGGGATCCCAACGACCATTCGAATTAATCCACTCAGACCTCTCTGGAAAATCCGGAATACAATCGCAGGGGAAGTCTCAGTACTACATGTCATTCATCGACGATTACACTCGCTCCGCCTGGATATACCTCCTGAAACGGAAAGACGATGCGAAGAAAGCCATAAAAGATTATGTCACCAGAATCGAGAAACAGTTTGATACAACAATACTGAGATTCAGAACAGATGGTGGCGGTGAATACATCAACAAAGACATAACGAACTACTTCGACTCATAAGGAATAGTTCACGAACCAACTCCACCATACACTCCTGAATCAAACGGAGTAGCAGAACGATTCAATAGGACGATTACAACAATGGTCAGGTGCATGATCATGGACCATCCTAAATCGCTATGGGGAGAAGCATACTCAACAGCTGTCTACCTCAAAAACAGGCTACCTCATAGTACGCTCAAGGGAAAGACCCCCTACGAAGCCCTAAAAGGTTCAAAGCCTAGTATCCAACACCTACAACCATTCGGTAAAAAGTGCTATGTCCACATCCCAGAAAACTCTAGGCCAGCAGGAAGCAAACTAGCACCCCGAGCGTATGAAGGAATCATTGTCGGATACTCAGACAGTACCAAACACTATCGCACCTGGATCGGATCACAAAATAGGTTAGTAGTAAGTCGGGACGTCACATTCCCCCCTTCTGAATCAGGGGAAGTCTCAGTGGAACTCGAATACACCCCTATCCGGAACCCAGAAGCGACAACTGCACCATGAGACGACGAATACGAGTCAGAAGATAGGTCTGACCCAAAATCCGAGTCAATTGCAACCGAAGAAGACCGTACAGAAGACCCAAGTAGACTGGGGGCCGGACTTACGAGGCCCACTCCTGGACGTCACCTCATGAGATATAACAAGGAAGGAGCTAATAAGGAAATACCAGGATCATTCCCGGAATCACCGGAACAGAGCAGACAGCCGTTACCGAGCACTCCAAACAAGGGAAAACAACCTGCCATACCTATAGGACAACAGGCAACACCAAAAAGAATTGGATGGACGACCACCACAATATCGGGTATACCATTCAAAATAAAACAGCCTGTTACGACTACACCTAAGGCTCCTCCTCCACAGCCACCAAGAAAATCAGATCGCATACGCCAACAAGTGGATAAGAAGGTTGAAATGGAAATAAGATTGAAGGAATACAACGAAAAAGAAGTCGAACCACAGAAGCAACTGACAGACTATATCGAATCAGTAAAAGAATATGGCTCAGGAGACAAAGCCACTGAACAACTGATGATCGAAGAATACAAAGCAGACTTCCGATGACTAAGGGATCAGTTAGACAAGGAATACGAAGACGTATCTAAACTTCCCCCAAACTACCAGATACACCTCGTTACAGAACCTTCCACCTTCAAGCAAGCCATGCAAAGTGATGATCAAGACCTATGGAAAAGGGCAATACAGACTGAAAAAGACGCACTTGACAGAGCCCACACCTGGGACATTGTCGACAGACCAACCAACCGAGCAGTAGTCAATGGAAAATGGGTATTCAAGGTAAAACACAACGCGGACGGAACAATCGAAAGGTACAAAGCTAGGTACGTTGCCAAAGGCTTCACCCAAGTACAGTATCAAGACTACGATGAGACCTTCGCCCCCGTTGCCCGATATGATTCCCTACGACTCCTATCAGCACTAGCTGCACACAACAGTTGGACTCCACCACAAATGGACGTCAAGTCAGCCTTCCTATATGGTATACTCAAGGAGGAAATCTATATGGAACTGCCTGAAGGCTACAGGCAAGCCAACAAGGTTTGTAAACTTCGAAAATGCATATACGGACTAAAACAATCACCCCGTGAATGGTACGCTTGCCTAGCAGACTCCCTTCAACGGAAAGGATTTGTCCCAGTCAACTTCGACCCATGTGTGTTTCATGGATCGGTTGATGGGATCGTTGGGTTACGCGGAGTTGGATTAGTCAGGAGGTTTCTATCGTGTTCTGTGGGTTTCTGTTCGGTTGCGCGGTTTGAGTCATTGGGGATTAGTCATCGCAGGATTTCCTTGGGTATAATAGGGGGCTCTCCCTCGCTTCGTTTCTGTTCTCCTTCCTCTTCTTCTTTCCTTACGCAACGTCTTCTGTACTCTCTATACTATAACGCTTGTCCGTACCTGGCATACCATACCAGGTAGGACCACTCCTATATCTACGCTGGTCCTTAAATATATACGCTGTTACTTCTCTTCTTAGCGGAGACCTTCGCACCTCGCTTGACCTCGTTCAACCTCGCTTGACTAACTCGACAGCTTTACTCGTCGATATCGCACTTCTGCAGAATATTCGCTATCGCCGCCCAGACACGTTGCGTCATCATCCGCACCGTACGCCATTTCCGCCGCCGACCCACCTGCATGGGTCCCTCCCAATAACGTGGAGGAATTCAAACAGCAGTTCGAACAAGACCCCGCCGCCCTATTCGTCCACCTCGCCGAAAACTCCCAACTCCGTATCGCTCAGCGAAACGAAGCTCGCCAACAACTCGCCGCCGCCAACGAAGTCATCGATAACTTGGAAGAGCAAATAAACCGGCTCACCCTGACTCAACGCCGCCGCCACCGCCGCCCGCCGCTTCGCCTTCGCCGCCTACGCCTAACGCCGCTTCGCTTCAGGTCCAAAAGTTCCCGGATCCTGAGAATTGACAGACTCAAAGCTCCCGCATTACCCAACTCCGGATGAAACTCGAGGTCAACGACAGGTTCCGTAACGAAGCAGGAAAGATCATCTATGCTGTTAGCCGAATGGAAGGAAGGGCCCTAGACCAGGTCGCTCCTCTTGTCAACGCCAAACCCGCCAAGACTCTTTCTTCTCCGCTTTGCCGCCCACTTGAAAGCATCGTCGAGACCCCGACCCACGCAGGCACCGCCGCCGTCAACTCGCCGCTCAGGCAAGGCAAAGGAGACTTTGCCACGCATTACTCCCAATTCCTCCGTGACGCGCTACCTCGACTACAATGAGGGAGCGAAGATCGATGCTCTGGCTGAAGGACTCTCCGAGGACCTTAAGGATGCAATGAGCTACAGGACGGACAGGCCTAACACTGTGGAAGCCTACGCGACCACCCTCATGACCATCGATAACCAGATCCGGGGCCGAAAGGCTGAACAAAAGGCCATCCGTAATACGATGGGCCAATTTACCGCTCCCCCCGCCGCTGCACACCCATCCCACACCGCTGGAGGCCTCGCCCCCATGGACCTCTCCGCCCTTCAGGCCCGCTCTGCCCCACGTCCCGCTGCCGAACAACGCTACACCTTTGTCAACGGTCAACGGAAAACCTCCGCCGCTGAGAAGCAGTGGAGGCGGGACAATAACCTCTGCATGTATCGCCAACCCCGACACGTTTTCGCTTAACTGCCCTCTGCCAACCGCCTCAGAAGAACCAACTGGCTATGAAAAGCCTCCTGACCTGCCCGAACCACCGATGACCCCGCTCCCCCGCCGATCGCCAGCTCCGCCTCCAGTCGGGTTTTCAGTAGTCCTGCTGATCAATGGCCCTGCCCGACCATCTAATGTTTTTCCTTTGTTCATGCGTTCTATCTCTGGCTTCTCGGTATCGCTCATGGAGGATAAATTGGATGGTGATCATTTTGTTGTTCTTGTAAAATTGTAAACAATAAAACTCCCATTCAAACCCACGATTGATTGATACTGGTTCGCTCAGATTCATTGATGAAACATTCGCCATCACAACTTCCTCCTTCCACTCAAATCACCTCGATCCTCGGTCATAGACGGCACCATATCTTCTACCAAATCACCCACCCATGCCATTTGCCAACGTCCATCGATGCTCACCATGAAACCGCTCTTTCGTCACCAAACTTGGCTTTACCCCTTGTACTAGGAATCCCATGGCCCAGCTGCATGACGCCACTCTGCGTTCAAGGAGAACACCATACGCTTTGATTCCGAAGATTGTAAGAAAGAACGCCCGGTAAAGTCGCCTGTCAGCATCGCCCGCCGCCGCTTCCACCTCGTCACCAGCTACCGTCATTGCTACCGGAGGGCAACTCCAGATACTCAAAGACCACCATCGAAGAATCGAACCAGGCCATCGATTAACGCACTAAAGACCGACTGGAGAACCAAGGTACCAATACGATACAAAAGGTTCCACGTCATGATGGATGAAGACTTCGCCAACGGAATGCCCCCACGCCGGCCATACGACCACAAGATACCGCTCAAGGAAGGCAAGGAACCACCCTTTGGACCACTCTACGGCATGTCCCGCGATGAATTGATCGCTCTTCGGAAGTATATACAGGAGAACCTAAAGAAAGGCTTCATACGAGCTAGCTCCTCCCCTGCCGGTGCCCCCGTCTTATTTGTTAAAAAAGCCGACGGAACTCTCCGCCTCTGTGTCGACTATCGCGCTTAAATGAAATTTAACGATAAAGAATCGGTATCCCCTACCACTCATCAGGGAAACACTCGATCGACTCTCCAAGGCCAAATGGTACACCAAGTTGGACCTCCGTCAGGGTTACAATCAGATCCGGATGGCTGAAGGCGAAGAATGGAAGACAGCCTTCCGCACACGATATGGCCACTTCGAATACACGGTCATGCCCTTCGGCCTCACCAACGCGCCGGCCACCTTCCAACACTTCATCAACGATTGCGTCCGCGAGTACCTCGACCTATTCTGTACAGCTTACCTTGACGATATCCTAATCTATAGCGACACCCTCGAGGAACATCAAGTCCACGTCGAAAAAGTCCTCGAAGCACTGAAGGCAAACGGGATACTGCTGAAACCGGAGAAATGCGAGTTCCACACACAAAGCACCACCTACCTCGGCCTCATCATCGAACCCAACGGCATCCGAATGGACCCTAAGAAGGTGGATACAGAAAACCTGACGGTCCCTAAGACCGTAAAAGATGTACAAGCATTCCTCGGATTCGCCAATTTCTATCGCCGGTTCATATATGGGTTCTCCAAGCTGGCCGCACCGCTGAGTGGACTGACAAAGAAAGATATAGCATGGGCATGGACAAGTGAAGCCCAAGCCGCATTCAATGCCCTTAAAGAAGCATTCACTACCGCCCCCATTCTTGCCCACTTCGACCCCGAGAAGGAAATCATTGTGGAAACCGACGCTTCAGACTACGTCTCCGCTGGCATACTCTCCCAATACGACGACAACCATACTCTTAGACCCGTCGCCTACTTCTCCAAGAAACACTCCCCCGCCGAGTGCAACTACGAGATCTACGATAAAGAACTGTTGGCAATAATCCGAGCATTCGAAGAATGGCGCCCGGAACTCGAGGGAGCCGCACACCCAATCGCCGTCATATCAGACCACAAGAACCTCGAATACTTTATGAGCACAAAGCAACTTAACCGAAGGCAAGCACGCTGGGCTGAATACCTTTCACGATTCAACTTCATTATTAAATACCGACCAGGGAAGCAAGGCGGGAAGCCGGACGCACTAACAAGGAGATCAGGAGATCTCCCTGGAGAGGGGGATGAAAGACACTTGCACCAGAGCCAGGTTGTCTTGAAGAAGCGAGAATGTGGAAACCAAGTTTTGTTTATGATGGTTCTTTATCAAACGAACCCGCTGAAAAGAACGCTTCTCACTGACACATTATTTAATGAAGATACAAAGCTGACCCATTCCTAAAAAGATACTGGAAATGCGAAACAAAGGCAAACGACAATCGAAGGAAATATCACCTACCGAATGCACCGAGAATGAAGGACGACTTTCATCATGCAGTAATTTATACGTCCCCATCACTTACCCCTGAAGCTTCAAATCTTAAACTCTACCACGACGCCCCTTCCGCTGGACACCCAGGACGAGAGAAAACCTTCAAACTAATCAGCAGAGACTACTACTAGCCCCGCATGCGTAACTACATTGGACGCTACGTACGAAACTGTCACACCGGTCGGCGAAGTAAACCGAACACCCACGGAAAACTCGGTGTACTCCGACCCCTACCCATACCTGAACAGCCCTGGCAGGAAGTATCAATGGACTTCGTCACTGGACTACCGGAAAGTGAAGGATACGATGCAATCATGGTAGTTGTGGATCGGCTGACGAAGATGCGACACCTCCTACCCTGCAACACAACCGTTAACGCAGAAGATGTCGCCCAACTATATCTACGAAACGTCTGGAAACTCCATGGTCTCCCCACACATATCACCTCCGACCGTGGCACACAGTTCACCGCTAAATTCTGGAAAGAGCAAGAAACACCTCGAGTTGAAGAAGCGATGTCCACCGCCTTCCACCCGAAACAGACGGCCAAACCGAAAGGCTCAATGCAGTAATGGAGCCTTACTGCGGTATGTATCACGCAGGATGATTGGGTCAAGTGGCTCCCTATGGCCGAGTTCTCCGCTAACAATCAAGTCTCCGCCTCCACCAAAGCTACACCGTTCTTCGCAAATTTTGGCTTCCACCCTCGATTTACAGTGACAATCAAGCCATCCGACAAGACACCCCCTAGCCTCGATGCCAAAGACTTCGCCGGAAAAATGTTGAAACTACACGAATATCTACGCACCAATATCCGGACCGCTCAAGACCAACAGGAACAAGCCGCCAACGCAAAGCGAACCCCCGCACCCCAATATAATATCGGTGACAAGGTCTTCGTCTCAGCAAAAAACATTCGCACAACCCGCAACTCCCGGAAGCTCGACTGGAAGAAACTCGGACCGTTCCCAATCAAAGCGGTCGTCTCCCCATCGCCTACGAGTCGACCTCCCCGGACGTAGATACACCCTGTCTTCCATATGTCGTTATTGGACTGTGCGGGGCCCGTCTGCGGGCCAGGTACAACCACCTCCCCCACCCGTCATCGTTGAACAGGAGGAAGAATACGAGGTTGAAGAGATTCTGGACTCGCGGGAAACAAGGAATAACGGCCTACAATACTTCGTCAAGTGGACAGGATACACCGATCCTACCTGGGAACCCGCTGCCTACCACAGTGATACCGCCGCAATCGATGTCTTCCACGCACAATACCCTGGGAAACCGGGGCCGCTCGAGACAAAGGGTAAGACTCAGGCTCGCAGGAGCTCGCGCTTGAAGGGGGGCGCTACTTTCATGGATCGGTTGATGGGATCGTTGGGTTACGCGGAGTTGGATTAGTCAGGAGGTTTCTATCGTGTTCTGTGGGTTTCTGTTCGGTTGCGCGGTGTGAGTCATTGGGGATTAGTCATCGCAGGATTTCCTTGGGTATAATAGGGGGCTCTCCCTCGCTTCGTTTCTGTTCTCCTTCCTCTTCTTCTTTCCTTACGCAACGTCTTCTGTACTCTCTATACTATAACGCTTGTCCGTACCAGCATACTGTCTGGTAGGACCACTCCTATATCTACGCTGGTCCTTAAATATATACGCTGTTACTTCTCTTCTTAGCGGAGACCTTCGCACCTCGTTTGACCTCGCTTCTCTTTAGCTTGTCTTCAATTCTATATATCGGTGTATGTAGACGACATCATGATATTCGGACCCGATATCCCATTCAGAAACGAAATCAGACAACTACTCAAGGCAGATTTCGAATGTACAGATCTCGGTAATGCGAAATTCATACTGGGAATAGAAATAACGGTAACAAAGAACGGTATATCACTATCACAACATGCATACATCAACAAAATCCTAGACAAATTTGGAATGAGTAACTGCAAACCAGTCGGAACACCACTCGAACCGAACCTCAACCTGCACAAAGGAGAACCAGAAGATCGGATCGAAAACCCCACTGAGTACCAATCCATAATAGGATCGCTCATGTACGCAAGCATAGCAACGAGACCAGATAGTACCCACACCGTTACAGCACTCTCTCAATACTCCTCATGCCCAACTGAGGACCACCTACGAGCAGTCAAGCGAACTTTCCGATACCTCAACGGAACCAAAGACTGGAACCTCTTCTACCCTACCGGGAACACCAGAACACTCGATGGTTTCTCAGACAGTTCCTACGCTTCAGACCTAGATGACAGAAAATCGTTCTCCGGATACGTGTTCAGATTAGGGAAATCAGCAATCAGCTGGAGAAGCCGGAAGCAGAAATCAGTCGCAGTCTCAACAACAGAAGCCGAATAAATAGCTCTGTCCCTCGCAGCTCGACAATTGGTATGGATTCGTAACGCCTTGGACGAACTCCAATAAAAATACCAGTACTTCATACACGCCGACAATACAGGTTCGATCGACCTCAGCCGGAACCCACGCATCCACGACCGGTCCAAGCACATCGACGTTCACTATCACTAAACACGTGAACAACTCGAGGCCGGAACCTTCGAACTCCTCTATGTCCCAACCGAAGAGAATATTGCAGACATAATGATGAAAGGTCTACCGAAACCAGCACACCAGAAACTGTCAGAGATGATACGATGTGGCAAGTGAGGGGAAGTGTAGAAATTAGGCGTTCTTGACGTGACATATGTATAGTAATTACTGTATACAGTGATAGAAGGAACAAGGGTTTCAGACAAGGCTTAGTGCCAGAGATTATGTAATCAGGAGATCACGTGGTGTTAGAATATCTCTATATATAGACCAACTGGATTCTGTAACGGCAACATGGCATCTCGGTTAAGGTGATAGATTGGATCGTGAAGAGAAAGTATTGCGCAGTTGGATTGGGATTTATAATGGGGTTTCTATTATGTTCTTTCGGGTTCTGTTACGCGAAGGTATTAGTCATCATTGGACTGAAGCTGGATATATAAGGAGGCGTTGTCTCGTGCTTTTTCATGTTTTCCTTCCTTTCCTTTTCTGTTCACGCAACCTCCTGTACTTACTCGGCTCGCTAAGGCTCGCTGGGGCAGGAGTTTCTCTTCAGGCCTTTCGCCCGACCGCGACTGGAAGTTGAGATCCCCCCGCCTACCCCGACCGGTAAGATTTCCATCTTATTGAGTTGAAGCCTCTCACGAGGATGCGTCCTTCACTCAAAACCCCTTCTCAATACGTCGGCGCCCACGATCGCGACACCCCATCAACCGGTCCTCTGTGGCCAACCCACTCTACCTTTCGTATCGGCACACTGTCAATAGCCTGGAAGTTAGCGCGGTTTCTGAAAAGCCAGCGTTAGCGATCTTCTGTCGAGAGCAGCGATCAACTCCTTCTGTGAGGTCCCCTTGGGCCTTACCTCTCTTTTCGGCCCGAGAGCAACCCATTTTAACCGAAGGCTTTCGCTCACCACTCCTCAATCGGCCGCCTACAACCGAGCTACCACTTCAAACTCGGTCAGCACCTTCAATCGACCACCATATTGACTCCTCTCAATCACCTGCTGCCCGACAAGCAGACTCGTACCCCGCTTTCTCCATCTGACTTTCGAACCTCGTTCTTCTGTCGGCCTGCTTGCCAGTCAACAAGATTACGACTACGGATATCTGTTCAGCAATCGGATCAACCTAGTGGTGAACTGACTCATGGGTACTGTTAAGATTAGTTCGCAGGTATTCATAATTGAGAACGAGGAGCAGGTTCCGTGTTCCATGCAAAATCTGTAATAAACCCGGCGTCAGGTTTGGACAAGGTTGTTATTAGGAGAAGTGTTAGGACTCTATCGACCACGGGAAGGTTTCTTTGCTGTCACTTAGATTCTGCTTACCTGTACCACTTTCGCACGCGTTCTTTTTGTTTTCGCACCATTCCATGTTCTCGTCTTTGTACGTAGTCGTTCGTTACCTTTTCCTTTGTCTATTTTTGTAGTTCTGGTTTTTGTAGGCGGTAGTTGCGATAAGCCCCGTGCTTCTAGGCAATATAATAAATCCATCCATCCATCCTGTACTTACTTCCTGAATACTACTTTGGTTCCTCACTACGTCACAGGGTTCGACTGGTCTGTCATACCAGGTAGAACCATTCATAGCCCATAGTCCACGAACTCGTGCATAGCCCATATTCAACGAATACTCCTACGTCTACGCCTTCGTCTCGGTTGTATTTCTTGGCACTATAGTCCATCGTCCATAGACCCCCGTTACAGATTCCCACACTGTTGTTGGAACTCCAGCGGCACAATAGTATATTCTCTTGCTTTCACAACTTTACCTACCACAAGGTCACGTGTTCAATCCACACTCGTGTCATTTTCT
Source organism: Morchella eximia (assembly GCA_024713935.1). NCBI lineage: Eukaryota > Fungi > Ascomycota > Pezizomycetes > Pezizales > Morchellaceae > Morchella > Morchella eximia. The sequence goes on along the minus strand of JAMGZG010000011.1, from coordinate 1,753,284 downwards.
TCCACATACCAAACTTCAAGGGTTAGGGAATACGCTTTTCGGTCAAAATGAAATGCATGAATCTGTATTACGCGGTGATTTAAACCTGTCTGTTGGCAGTTAGGGTTACTAGCTTTGCCATCTGGTTTGGTTAGGTGCGGAAAATACAATCTTTGGTCGAAATGAAATACATAAATGTGTATTTGGTGCTGGTTTGTACTTGGCTGTTGGCGGTTAGGGTTACGAGCGTCAAAATGGGATTGCCTAATGCGGTAACCCGGAGTTCAGAATCCGAAATTTGTGTATTTCATCGAAGCATAAGATGGGGACACATGGCATGATTGAATTTTGAACGCCGTCATGATTGTAGGATAGAGAAGGCACGCTCGGTACGGTGCAGTTGTCGATTGTTGTCAGTGTCGGTGATGGGAGTTAACCGTGTCAGGGTGCCAAGACTCACGGTGAGTTACCCTACTGAACAACCCCCAGCCACCACCTACCCCTCTGCAATCGCGACCACGACCCCCTGTACGTTGGTACCTGATGATGGGGATGGACTCGGGTCGTGGTGTTTAATCGATAGCCACAGAATCATGAATTGTAAGGTGACGGTTTTCAGGCAACCCCAAAATCCTGTCCGCCTTTTCCCTACTATAACTCTAACTAGCTTTGTAGCTGTCCTTCGTTTCTGTGACGGCTTCTGACCTTCACCGTTTTTTTCACTTTCTGTTACGGCTTCTCTTCACTGTGATTCACCGCATTCGCCTTCCGGTCCATATAGTTCTTCTTCCATATCTGTCACCTGTTCTGCCACCTCCCCTACCCAAACAGTGTTGTCGAAGTGAGTGTTTTGAGAGGCAGCTATGGGATTGTGGTAGGATCGGATAGTCAAAAGCTTGACCGATATCAGTTCTGGAACCTCTCCTACCCTTTCAAACAGAGATCTGAGTTTCGATGTCTCAGGAGTTTGCATACCTCTCCTGCATACTGTAGGGTGAAACGGCTTTTTCTGAGCTGAAGCGTTCCTTCGCTTACAGTCCTTATGGACCTTTCCCATGTATTATATAAGATCGGTTGGGATCCTTCTCCCGGTAAACCGATTCTCACTTACTGCCGCCATAATGGGGATTGATAACTGTACCAGAGGAACTATTATGCCGAGCTTTGTGTACTCGAGTCCGTTGCTGCAGTTGGTCTTCGCTTTCGGTCCAGACTGTCCCTTCTTTAGCTGTCGGGCCAAAGTGTCCTCTGACAGTCTCACCCTTCTCTCCATTTCTTCGTGCGCCAGCCCTTGCACGAACTGTGCTGCTTCTTCCCTTTCTTGGAAAAAGGACATCATGTCTTCTAGCTGGTTGAAATGGGCCTGACCATGTTCTCGCAGCATGTTTTGGATGAACTCAAAGAGTTCCCTCATAGGGGCCTCATCCAACTCAAGGATTGACACTTCCAGGTCAGTCATGATGTTTCCGACGTCTGCAAGGAGGGTCTTGACCACTTGTCCTAGGTTATAGACTATGATCTCTTGGGAGATAGGGGCGTGTCGGTTCTTCCACTCAAGGAGCAACCTCGGGTCGGTGCTGGGAGAGCGGAAGTGGATAAAGACGCCATTGTGAGAAGGTGGATGATTCCTTCATTGTATTATTAAATCGAGGAGCTTGAATTTATACTATAACAGGGGTGCTATTATGGGGCACGGCCATGACTTCGATCAGGTAGAAAGATAAAAAATAGAAATGAACAAGTTATTATAGGACTTGTTCGAGAGAAAGATAGAGTTTGTTTGTTTGATTGTTTTTGTAGTCTAGGAACTTGATAATTTTAAGGGTCTTCTCGCTAGTAAAGATCCCCTGATGATGAGAGGCCAACCTGTGGCTATACCGTTTCTTTATAGAAGTCCAGTACCCTTATTCAGGTTTTTAGTTCTAACTGTCAATCTGCCTGTCAATAGTCAGGGGCACAGCGACTATTTCCTACGGAGTGGAGTTAGGAGTGTTGCTAGCACACCTCGGAGTATCTGCCATCCGAGTCAAATCAAGCAATATCTGCCAGGAGCTGGTCGGGCTCCTAAAAACTGGTGGAAACAGCCGACCAGACAGCAATTGCTTATTCAATTGATTTGGGTGTTTATAAAGCGAACTTTTGCTTTAGTAGCTTGGGTCGCACTCTCACTCCCCAAAGGTGCACCAGGGTCAAATAGGAAGGTTCCGGCGGTTTGACGCTCTGGGGTTTATTGTTGGGGTTTATTTTTGGGTCCAGAACGTACTTTTTTTCCAACGTTTTCACAACTCAGCAAATGCCTCTCAAACGGATCGAGATACCGACAGGATCACCTCTGTCATGCTGGAGCATATCTTTCAGGCTTTAGTTTGCACCGGTAGGTTTGACTTGTAATATTCCTTACTCGCTAAGATCCCTACCTTCCATACCAACAGAGGTAGGGGCTCACCTGCCCTTACCTGTGCTCGTCGATGAAGAACAAGCTGCGGTTACCCTGGTGTCTTTTTAGCTTAACATGTAGAACAGGTACTTTTGTAACAGTCTTATAGTGGTCCTGTTATAACACCCGACCTTGTTTGCAGTCCGAATCCAATTCATACATGCAGATAGGTATTACATGGTCATTCTAGCACCTGTGGTATTACCAAACTTGAATCAGGTGTTATACGCTCAATGCACCACCTGGAGCAATTCCCAATTAGATGCTGTACCATGGTTCCAGTACTGGTAGCATTGTTCAGATCGCAACTATATGGTGGTTACAGAACTTGAAAATACACAATTTGTGTCACTACTAATCTCAACGTTGAGCTCATTTCCCTAAATTTGCGGAGATACACCTGTCAAATAAGTCCCGTACGGGGTGAATTTGCAGAGAATTTTCTGCGCCTACCTCCCGTATGGGAGCATTTTGCAGAGTCAACTGCGTGCACCTGGCTCTCGTACGGGGCGATTTTGCAGAAGCAGAGTTGTCAAATACCTCCCGTACGAGAGGATTATGTAGAGGTAGAGTTGTCAAATACCTCCAGACGAGAGACTTTCAGAGAGAGAGTTGTAAAATACCTCCCGTACGGGGTGATTTTGCAGAGTCAACTGCCTGCACCTACATCCTGCACCTACATCCCGTACGGGGTGATTTTTCAGGGAATTTTCTGCGCACACCTCCCGTACGGGAGGATTTTGCAGAGTCAACTGCGTGCACCTGGCTCTCGTACGGGGCATGCACATGGGCATGCACCTGGCTCTCGTACGGGGCCATTTTGCAGAGTCAGAGTTGTGAAATACCCTGTCCTACGCCACTTTTGCTAAACCTATCATCATCGGTCTCCTCCACACGCTACAATTTGCAGAAAGTTCGCTATCAGTTTCTACTGTATGGGGCCTCTAGAACAAGCGCCGCCCTGAACCCATCCCCATATCGTGCTGTTCGCAGAGCACAGCTCTTACAATCTCTACCATATGCCATCTTTAGCATCGTCGGTTTCATTGAGTACCTCCTGTACGCCGACTTCAGCAGAGACGGTGGCCTGGAAACTTCACCGTACGGTACTTTGTAGAGATGTAGTGGAATTGAGTGCCTCCCGTACGCCGCCCTTAGCAGAGGTTGTACCTTGAGAATCTCCCCGTGCAGGATCTTATGGCAGAAGTAGTCCCTTAGGAATGTTCCCGTACGCTACCTTTTACCACAGTCAGAGCTTTCTGATACCTCCCGTACGAGACCTTTTGGCAGAAACTGTGCCATCGCATGTCTCCCGTACGGGACTTATTAGCCGCATCAGGGCCATTGGATATCCCCCGTACGACATGCCTTTTACGAATTTTCGAGATTTGACCATTTTAGGCCTAAAATCTAACCTTAAGCCGAACCCCACACCACCCAGAACGGGTATAATTACCATAATTGAGAACAGGGAGCAGGTTCCGTGTACCACGCAAGGGTACCATGTCGCTTCGCGACGTCAGGTTCGGACAAGGTTGTTATTAGGAGAAGTGTTAGGATTCTATCGACCACGGGAAGGTTTCTTTGCTGTAATTCAGATTCTGCTTACCTGTATCACTTTTGCACGCGTTCTTTTGTATTCGCGCCATTCCTGCCTTGACTTTGTACTTAGTCCCTCGTTACCTTTTCCTTTGTTTACTTTTGTAGTTCTGATTTTTGTCGGCGGTAGTTAGGAGTGCGATAAGCCCGAGGCTTCTATGCAATATAAAATCTATCTATCTATCTATCTATCTGTATCTACTCCACGAATACTACTTTTGTTCAATGCTACGTCATAGTGTTCAACTAATCTGTCATACCAGGTAGAGCCGCCCCATAGTCCATAGTCTTGGGCATCTACTGCTACGTCTTCGCCTCGGTTGTATTCCTTAACACTCTAGTCCCTCGTCTATAAGTGCACATTACATGAATGCACTCTCTCTATCTAACCACATCTATTACTGATGGAGCCTTCGGTTCCAATCGATTTTGGGTCAAGCCGATCTATAGCCTGATTCGTTTTCTGTTGGCGTTGGTGTACGGTGTATGTTGCTTGCTGGTGGAGCCGATATACCTATGCTAGTACCTCGAGCAAATTGCATGCAAATCTGCAGTTCCGGTATCAGGCAAATGCCCAAATCGAAGATGCCCTGCCAGATGATCGATTCCCGCACGTGCGATCTCCACACTCTATATCCATAGCCGACTCGTGTGGAAAACGTTACCTCCAACTTATCTAACCCTGATCAGGTATTTGCCTGTTCCACAGATATAACTCCCATATATCTGCATTATGCAATGTTACTTGGCCTCTTACCCCGATTGGGGATATGTCCCTAGTTTGTGAGGTTCATACCTGCAATTGCCTCGCGATTTGTAACTTGAACTTGATTACATCCAGCCGTTTCCAGTTCTATAAGCTGTGGTCACGACAGGGGACTGTGTATGGATTTGGTGCAAGGAGCGGTCAAATGCTTGCTGTTGTATTCTCTATTATTTACAGGATCTCTGGATTATTTCGTGTAGAATCACTGCCTCTTCGGTGCTTGGTTTAAAGCAGAATCGTTGTCTGTTTATTGCATGATTTGGAGCAGAATCACTGTTTGTTTCGTAAAAGACTTGGATAACAATGGCAGACTCTTTAGTGTAAGATTTGAAGCAGAATCGCACCCTATTCAGTGTATGAACTTATCTGTCCTGACTTGATGGTTGATTTGGCTGTGGCGGAGGTGCAAATTTGGCGCTAGTTGTGGGGGGTGGTGGTAGAGGTACGGACTGTGGATGTGCAGGCTGAAGCGGAGACGGAACTGAAGACTTGCAAATTTGTATGTATTGCGCGTGCAATACTTGCGTTCATTCGAAATGCAATGCATCGATACAGGTAAAACAAGCGCCTCAAAGCATTATGGTAACCAATTCAATATGCCGTTTCCAAAGCTTATTGGTCTTCTACCGGTTTGGGGGGTCACCGGTAATAAAGCACATTTCGATGCCCTTAGTACCACTAGCTATTGGATAATTGCAAGATAAGCCTGAGATCTGGCTTATACACTAAATATCCGATATATTGTTAACTCTTTTATTTATGGAAATATAATTACACGGACAGTAAGAAGATCAATTAACGATCATGCAAGGATTGTCAATCTTAAATTAATACTCGTATCATCATGTATAAACTTTTGGCCCCAAAGCCCGGAGGTGCTGTCAAGAAATCAATACAAGTGGGAACAATTGACAGAAGTTTCAAATGCCAACAAAACTCAAGCTTTCTGCCAACTGATTTCTCAGCTTGGTACAGATTAAGACGAAATATATGAAAATGATCAAACACTAAAACAGCCTAGTGGGTTACTCAAGCGAGGTGATGAGGTCACCATTCACATTTCAGATTCTGGCGAGTTATCTGAGACGTACGGATCTGGGTTAGGGCAGGCGAGCTTTCGGAAGATCAAAGGAACCGATGAGGGGCAAAGACAGGAAAAATCTCGGAATGCTTCAATAGTTTTGACTAGCGATGAAGATGAAGAAGCCTAGAACAATACGTTCGGCTCGGAATATGAGCAGGAGTGGACAGGCATTTGGAAAGGTGAGGCCAAACTGACGACTTATTCCAATCATTTGGAGACGTTGAACTGTGTTCCGAAATCAACAGCACAGATCAAAGCTGTACCTGGTCTTCGAAAACCCCAGTGGTAGGAATTAGAAACGAATTATATATTCCTCGAATTGTTTACCAGATAGTAACACTTGGTCCCCTCGCCTTGGCTCAATACATGGTTGGGTGATTGGAAATTGAGGGTGAAAAGTTTGAGGGTGCTATATGCGGGTATAAATCAAAACAAGACAGAGACCTACAGGCAATTTCTGTCGTCGAAGAACGTATAAAGACAATTAAACGTAATCTGGTCATTTTTGCAAAAGCAGAAGAAGAGTACGAGAAGAATAACGAATTTTATTGATAAATCGAAGAAGAGATATCAAGAAGAAGATTAGGATTTGTAATAGAGGTTTCTATTATGTTCTTTCGGTTTCTGTTACGCGAGAGTATGATTCATTATCGGACTAGGGTGTTGGATATATAAAGGGGTGTTGTCTCGTGTTTTCTCCTGTTTCGTTCTTCTCTTTCTTCCTTTACGCAACCTCTATACTCTACTCAACGAATATTATTCTTGTTCTACGCTATATTATAGGATTCAGTTTCATTGTCAGGTCAAATAGAGCCGCTCATAGTCCATAGTCTCGAAGACCCCCTACTTTGTCTTTGCTCCGGCTGTATTCCTTGGCACTATAGTTCCTTGCCTATAGATCCACGTTACACTAAGTGATGCATCAGCAAGGTCAGCGAGCCTGAAAATGACAGCTTTGTGCTCTTCTGAATCGTGAAAATCGATTCCCAAAGTGAATTGTATTTTATAGCGCAAATCTCGGCCGTTTCTCGGTATCTAAAGATGTTTGTGAAGCAGAATCTTATGTCCGTTAGGAGTGCTAGGCGTTAACTTGAGCGATTGTACTTTGTTGAGAACTTTGTTTGGATTCAGCGGACAAATTCCACTGGTACAAAATGCGGATTGAATTGTTTGCTTCGTGTAAGACTTTTGACGGGCCTCTGTGAATAGGGACCAAAATGTTTCTGTCTTCATTAATTAGCTATCGGAGAAATAAAACACTTTCAAGTTAATAGTTCTACCTTTACTAATTCCCATTCGGATTGTTCTCAAGCGGTTGTCTGCGGCTTTTCCTTAATAGTGATGAAGTAATACAAACAGACCGATATCAAGTGGTGGAAAAAGATGTGTTGAGTTGGGAGGTAAACAAATGGGATATATATTCCTAAATAGTGCATATGAACAGAATTGATATCTGAGGTGATTGCCGTAACCATCCATCACAAGGAGGCGGGGTAGGCATTGACTCAGTTTGACGGTATAGAGATCAAAATGTTCTTTGGGGCATCATAACCCCATTTTATCATCCGTTCAGCCGTTGTCGCTATAGGCAAAAACAATGTCAGGGTCATTAGTGTTCTGGTGCCAACCCATATAGTGGCCTTTCCGTTTATAGATAATCCACAATGGAATTATCAAACAATATAAGGAAGCCACCTCGACTACAGTTATTGGTTCTCGTGAACCATCTTGTACCATATTAGGATGTCTCCTCCCCGTTCTACATAGAACCTTTGTCTTTGATGAATAACCCAATATAAAACCATTCTCGTCAAAATTCTAGATATCATTGTTAGGTCGAGGTTCTTTAAAAATAAGTTTGCGTAATAGGTGGGTGAGCTTATTGAAATAATCCCGGAGGGTGATAGGATTGGTCACATGCTGTCGAAGTTGACGGTCTATTCGTATACTAAATTTGGATACCAATGATGGGTTGCGGTCTAGAAATCTTGATATCCAGTTACGGTCAATGTACGCTGACTCAGAATCTACTCCTAAGCTATTCTCTTCGGCAATATTTTGGGCCATTGCTGTTGTCACCCCTCTTAATAAATCTATTCTTGGTGGAAATCCTGCATCGTCCATATCTTCGCACCATCTCTCAAGAGCTTTCTCCACAGTTGGGCGTAGTTTTTGTTGACCCTAATGAACCTCATGACGGTTCCTGCGCCCATTATGTCTATCGTTTAGTGTAGAGGTAGGAATGCTGAGCTCTAGAGATAGAACTGTCCAGGGAGTGTTCAATTCGACCCTTTTTGCTAGTGCACGGCGTATTCTGTCCCCCCTTTCAGCTGGCTCAATCCACTCCATTGTTTCACTTTACCCATACTGTAGCTGACATGGTTGACTTTTACTCACGGCCTCATGAACCATTGGTTTTGAGGATCTTACGTCCGATTAGTCATCCGACATCCTACTGATGTCCGACTTCCCGGTTGGATACGTTACCAGTTTTTTGCAAATTGATTTTTGGTACTCTCTACACACCCGTGGTCGCCACATGGCCCCCATGAGTGTGTCTACAGTAGACACCCACGGCCCGGACAAGAAAGTAATATCCCTATCTCAATACATACCTCCGTATCCCTTAGTCTCTCAATATATAGTGACCCTTTCTCGTGGGGGCCAAATGGTGTGGCTCCGCTAACAAATTCAATGATATTGCTATCAACTATTGAATCTGAATCAATCTCTCGCCAATTTAGTGTGGCTTCAGGCCCCCACGAAAAACGCTCAGCGTTGACAGACTAGGCCGTGATAGCAAATCCAGGGTTAGGTTTTCTAGTCATGGTAAACACATCCCACGGCCGCGGTCTATGGATGTTTTTCCACAACTGCAGTTAGTTGCAAGATTGTGTTTCTTACCAAGTGGGGGGGGATAAATCATTGAAACATCTGTGCCTTTTGTGCATTTCCGGGGTGGGGGTGGACGCTACAAATTCTCACTTTCTCTATGTACCCATAAAATCCACGGTATTTCTACACCCAACGACCCTACAAATCCTGCGGGACCGGGCACTGGTATCGTTATGGCCCGTGTATAAGTCCTTATATCAAAGAGTATACTGCACTACTTAAGTTTGTGATGTGGAGTGGACAAGGTCGATAAAGAGATGGCTTGATACGGATACAGATAGATATAGATCTATCATGTATATATTCCTACTTTTTAACATCTCATTAATCTCTCCCAAAACACCACGAGAAAAAACATGTCTTCATCCCACATTACCAAAATCCCACACTCTAATCACTACCCCCCTCCCCCAACCCCAAAACCACCTCACCGCTGGCATTCAATTGGTATCGGATTAAACCAACTAAACACACAATGCGGATCCCACTCCTTCTTGAGCTTCTTTAGCTTCTCCTGGCGCCACTCGTCATACCCATACATTGCGCCAAATCCCTCGGTGCCGCTCGCATAGTTCATGTATAGCGCCGGGCGCGGAAACCCACTGCTCGCATGCATGATTGCCATGGCCTCAAACAGCCAGTCCTCGGCCTCGTCCGCCCGCGCATCGTCCGTATACCCCGCGTTCATCAGCCTATCAACCCACATGTTAGCAATTCCCTGTGGTCCAGATGGAGGGTTTTGAGGGGGAAGGACATACACAACGCCCGTCTCAGCGCGCCACGGATACGCCGTGCTGTCAGGGTCAACCTTCTGCACGCCCTTGACCGAGTACGACTCAAAGACCATCCTGGCGGCACCCGCGCCCGGCCTAACCGCGAACTTCTTATACTTCTCAAACACCTCCAGGATTGCCGTGGTGTTGTAGCGCGTCGACGCCACCCCGGCAATGCGCTTCCGTGCGCGGTTGCCGCACGCAAAGTCGCCCGTGCCGGTGAGGCCACGGCCGTTTACGGACGCCCACGGGAGCACGGCCTCGATGGAGGAGATGTAGGGGATGTGGCCAAAGGCGGAGGAGAACTGCGCCTTTGCGGCGGCCTCGGGCTCGGAGGAGACAAAGTTCAGGACCATTCGCGGCTGGGAGCGTTATTAGTATATATATATATATATGGCTGACCGTGTTTAGAGAGATGGGGGTGGGGGGTGGGGGGTGAGACGAACAGTGCTGGTATTAGTGTCCATCAAGACGTTGAGCAGTGCGCTGTAATCGGCCGGAACTTTAAAGTTGTTCATGGCCTCAAACATCTCGGTCATATGCACGGTATCGTACACCTTATTCGTTGTGTACTGCATCCCCCCGTTCGCGGCGTCGTAGATCTTGTATGTAGCCTCCGTGATGATGCCAAAATTGTGGCCCGCACCACGCAGCGCCCAGAACAGGTCCGTGTGCGAGGTGTCCGAGACGGTGATCACCCCGCCGGTGGCCGTGGTCAGGCGGACAGACAGAATGTTATCCGCCATGAGCCCGTGGCGGCCCTGCAGACGGCCATGCCCGCCGCCGAGAGAGGCGCCCAGGAATCCAACGCAGTCGCAGGTTCCGGTGGCTGTGATGGTTAGCGGGGACCCGGCTAGAAGCATCATATCGAATCGGGTGTGCATGTATGTACTCACTTGTTTCCTTCCCGACGGCCTGAAGCACAGGCATGATATCGCCGACACTGACACCGCCCCCGACGGTCATGGTGTTGGCCTGGGTGTCGACGGTGATGTTTTTCAGCGTGGAGATGTCGATCATGATTGCGTTGCGGGTACGGCTGAGGGTCCGCGACCAGGCATGGCGGCGGTTCCCAGCGAGTATCTCGCGGGAGTGTGAATTTGCATATTTGATCTGTCGAGAGTGTTAGTAACGCTATCTGTGTATGTGGGGGGATCAATTGCTGGGGTGTCCTACGATAACGCTGACATCCTCGGGGGTGCCGACGCTGATGAAAGTGCTGATATCCGGGACCGAGGTCCGCGAGTAGCGGATCGTCATCTCTTCAAACTGGGTGCTGTTGGTCATGCTGCGCAGGTAGATACGTGCCTTTGGGGAGAGAAGCGGGGCCAGGTCGGTGGCTGTAGTGTCATGGCCATACTGGTCGGAGTTACATGTCTGGCCATGGGCCCCGGCGAAGAGAGCCACAGCAGCTGTAGCAAGAGCGGCTGCAAAGAACCTCATATTGGCGTGCAAAGTGATGGATGGTGAATTGGAGGAAGGCCGGGGGAGCACCACTCAAAGATATATCAGTACAGTATACCAGCTGGGTCCCCACCCGCACTATGCCCCAAGATGTGCTCGAGAGATTGTAAATATTCATAGAGTAGGTACGTGGATTGTCACACCCGGGCGGAAGAGATCTGACCTAACTACCGGCAGATCATTGGCAGGGCAGAAGAGGGCCACCGCCAATCATTGGCTGGCCGCGACTGCAACTAGTTGGGCGCCTGGCCAATTGCAAGCCCATGCCTTTGTCCCAACGCGGCAGAGCCTGGGTGTCTAGCATTCCTGTGTTGGTGAGTACTCCTCCATTTGTGCCACGACATTCTGATCTCTCTCCCGCGTGTGTTCAGCCCACGGGTTTGTAATAGAGTAGTGTACGTACTTTGACCATGATCTGCCGTCCGTCTGCGGTTACACGCGAGGAGCATGTAGGCAACCTACTCTAGAGTACAGCGGTACCTACTCTCCTTGCAATTTTTTGGCGTTTCCATATGCAGACCCAGTCCAGTCCGGAAACGCCAAAAAATTGCGAGTACATGTACTCGTACTTTCCTAAGGGACCACTATTGCATACCATACTAAATTTTAGACTTGGCGCCTATTTGTACGGTATGCAATAGCGGTTCCTTTTACAAACGTCAGGAAAATACAAGTAGAGTACATACATACTAGGGGTGTGCCAACTCGCGACCGCGAGTTGTTGGATTATGAGCATCATGATTAACTAAAATATACTCAGGCGTTCAGTAAAAGGACGTGAAAAGTCGCCCCGTTGCAACGAACGCCTTAGTATACATGTATGAATATTAAAAGTATTTGATAGAGAAACTCTCCCACCCCCCCCTCCTTTTCCAATCCCCAATCCATCCCTTCCACCTCCCTCAGCTCCCGCTCCAGCTCCAACTCCCCCTCCAGCTCCAGCTCCCCCTCCCCCCCCCCCCCCCCCCCCCCCCCCCCCCCCCCACCTCCTCCTCCCACAAACCGTCCACTTTGTCTACCGCCTCCTACTCCCAGTCAGATCATGTAATTAGATTTACTTATATAGAGCTTTTTAATACAATTATACAAAGATAAAGACTCGACGTTGCACTCTCATGCTCAAGTATTCTCAGTTTCATGCTCAAATTTTGATGTGTCGTGCTTACTAAACCCCTGTCGCTGTCGACCAATCAGGGTGCGAGAACTTCAGAAAAAACCATATTACAGTACACAATAGACTAGGGGTGTGCCAGTTCGCGACCGCGAGCTGTTAATGAGCATTAAATAAATATGAATTTGATGGAGGGAACTCCTTCCATCCTTTCCATCTCCCCCCAGCTCCCCTCCCGCTCCAGCTCCCCCTCCCGCTCCAGTTTCCCCTCCCGCTCCAGTTCCCCCTCCCGCTCCAGTTCCCCCTCCCGCTCCAGCTTCCCCCAGCTCCAGCTCCCCCTCCCGCTCCAGCTCACCCTCCCGCTCCAGCTCCCCTCCACCTCCTCCCGCTCCAGCTCTCCTCCACCTCCTCCCGCTCCAGCTCTCCTCCACCTCCTCCCGCTCCAGCTCTCCTCCACCTCCTCCCGCTCCCCTTCCCCCTCCTCCCACAAACCGTCAACCTCGTCTCCCAGTCAGATCATTTGTAAGTACATTTAATTATGTAGAGCTTTTTAATCTAATTGACTTGACGGCGCACTCCCATGCCCAAATATTCTCAGTTCCATGCTCAGATATTTGCTATCCCATGCCCAAATATTCTCGGTTCCATTCTCAGATATTTGCTATCCCATGCTCAAATACTCGCTGTCCCATGCCCAAATATTGATGTGTCGTGCTTACGAAACACCCCTGTCGCTGTCGACCAATCAGACTGCAAGAACCTCGGAAAAATCATTATTCTAGTACATAGTAGATAGTAGATAGTAGATAGTAGATGTACCTACATGCTAACAGTCAGCCGGCGAGGATATATGCTTATATATAGCGCCTGGGCCTGGGTGATCCACGAGATGACGGCAGAGTCTTGATTTCACCCTGTGTTTTTGGACCAGAGTGACACTAATCGAGCCCTCACAGAAGTGTGATATCGTGGGTAACGAGTTGGGTAATAGATGTTCGTCCTGGCTCTGTGGGTAACAGAGTCTACCATGTATGCTCTTCTTCAGCCTTGGATGTCTCACCTCCGCTCGCAGGGGTGTTCAAGACGTTTTCTTTTAGCTTCCAGAGTCGAGTCGTTGCCCACTGCGGTGTCTGGTGGGTGCCGCCGTCAGTCAATACGTAGCCCCATGACGACTGCTATTGCATACCATACAAAAAAGCGCCAAATCCACCTTTTTATATGCCATGCAATATTGGTCGTGCTCGGAAACGCTATGAAGCTACGAGTACTCGCGACCAGCAACAAGAACCCGAAAATGCACGTCCTAATCTGCAGTTTCCATTGGAGTAGAAGTCAAAAATACACCAAATACTTGCAGCTGCATATTCGGGTTCTTGTTGCTGGTCGCGAGTAGTTCCCTAGCGCAAAATCTAAGAATATTCGTTGTGAGACAATAGGGGTATCCCTTGGACGGGTGGGGCTCTCAAATCTAGGGCCCGTGACAAACTCGGACTGTCATAAACTGCGAAAACTGTCATAAACTCAGACTCAATTTTCTAATTTTAACCACCCAAATTACCCTAACCCACCCCTAAATTCCAATTTTTGCCCTAAAATTACCCTAGCCCACTCCCAAAATGGCTGTTGAGTTTACGACCATGACACCCAGGTTTTCGACAGCCAGTTTTTACCCAGCTTAGAACTGTCTGTCATACATTCAGTTTAAAACTCCCGAGTTCTCACGGGGCTCTACTCAAATCGCAGCTTGGTCCGTGCACGAACTTAGTTAGGTAATTTTGTTGCTTTTTGCGTGCGGTTGTAGTAATGGAACCAATAAAAATCGGCGAGAGTTAGCATATTTGGCTGGTATTTGTTAAAGAGGGGAGCAACGAATTTGAGAGTTTCATCCGTCCATGGGATAGGCCAACTAGAGACAGTCTTTGAACGTCAATATGCAAGTTTTGGTGTAGAATATTCCCGCTACAGCACAACGAAATTTCTCAGATTTTACGATACTCTAGTCTCTAGATCTTCTGCTGATCATGCCCAACCCGCACTCGCTGTCGTCAGCCCGATCGTGGTTGTGGGACTCGTATTTGTTCTGGCCTTGCGTTTAGATTTATAATCTAATCTACCTGGCCTCCGCTCTGTAGACACCCCGCGATAGTACCGTGTTATATTTGTGCCCCAGCAGAGTTAGGCCAAACAGAGACACCCTAGTTTGAGAACGTCAATTCTGCAGAGTAGAATACGTACCCCTGCTGCATCGCAACGAAATTTCTCGGCATAACCCGCCATCCTTCCCCCCGGGTTTTCCTTACCCGTGCCAAGTGCCTCGATCGGGCGGCAGAGGTTGGGACATTGCAGAAGAGTAGGAGCTCCCCGCAGTACACTAGGCCCATCTTATCCTAGCTTACCTAGCATCTTTAGCTCTCTTCCCCGGTCCGATTGCAAAAGGCCATCACCACCACCTAGGTACTAGGTACCGGAAAGTGATGCAACGATCAAGCAGTCCATACTTCTCAACAGCCAAACTAGCTAACAGAATGTGGAGCGAATCTATGGTAATTTAGAAGCTGGAGATCATAGTTATGGTGAGAGTTGATGCAGTTGACTGTTGCTTCTCCTTTTATTACCGTCTCTTTTCACAAGTTGTTCTTCTGTAGGCAAAAAACCCAGAATCAATGACCTGAAAAATTGCAGATTCTATTCTAGAGACTTATTTATCATGTGTATAACTAAAACATCTATCCTCTCAAGCATTGTGTTGTGTTAAAGGTTGAAGTTCTGAGTACCTTTCGGCGGTGCTAGGTCAAGCGTTGCATCACTCTCCGGTACAGCGAGGAGTAAAATTATTGTAGAGTGGAAACAGGGGGACTCTTCCCATACTTCTACCTTGGCCATGGGTACGTGAGTGTTCGTCGACCTCGAACACCAGCGTTGATGGGGGTGAAAAGAAGGACGCAGCCTCGTAAGAGGCTCCGATTCGGTAAAAATGGGGTTTGGAATCAAGTACGCCCTGAAGTAATTCGAAAATCAGGTCGGAGAAACCGAGGGGTGACCCTTCGACCCTGAGGGGGAAGGAGAGAGTGAGAGACTTTTACATTGCATAGAAGCCGAAAGGCTTATCGCACAACTACATGTAAACATACCTACTAAATACAAGCATGGTTCGACCTCGACGGGCCGCGTACAAAGTGGTTTACAGGTAAGCAGTAACTAAGCGACAACAAAGAAACCTTCCTGCCGTAAGAAATAAAACCCGTAGTGTACTTCTCCGTCAGACAAAACAAAAGACGCCATCTACAAGCTTGTTCACGTAAAAATGGGATCATTACCAACATTCCGGGTATCTGTGGACGAACCTTAACAGAACCGATGGAAGAGCCAGGCACAAAGTCACAAAGGAGAGGATCCGTCGCTAAGCATCAGGTGCGAAAGTGCAGGGGGGTGTAAAGTCGATATGGCGACTCGGGAGTCTGCTTGTCGGGGCAGCGAGTCGTTTAAGAGGGGGCGGGGGGGAGGGTGCTGGTGGTCTTCTCAATGGTGACCCTCGGTTAAGGAATGAGTGAACGCCGTGGGGTTGTTGAGGGGGTAGCGGAGGTGAAGGAGGACGTAGTTGCGGCCACCTCGCTACCAGCACTGCCCCCACTTCCATGCTCCTCTCACTCGTCGAGCACACCCGCAGCGCCGTGCACTATGTACTCTAGAACGACATCCGACTACTCAATTAACGGGCGAGTATAATTATACTAAAATTAATGATATACAGTCGCACCTCGTTATGTCGCTAGCGTATTCTGGGAGCCAAACCCCTGCGACATAGCAAATATACGAGTTTTTGGTGGAGAAGGGCAGTACCTATCCCGCAAATCCGTACGAGACAGCAAGAGATCCGAGATATCGAATTACGAGATAGCGAGGTGCAACTGTAGTATGATATGATATGACTAGGAGTACTGGGAGGAGTAGGTCGAAGTGGTGGGCGTGGAGAAGGTGGAGAAGGTGGAGCAGGTGGAGCAGGTGAAAGGCTGGACTGGACGAGGTGGAATAGGTGGAACAGATGGAATTAGACGTGGAGATGGTGTGGAGGGCGGTGGTAGATGGGTGACAGTTGGAGAGCGGTGGAGCGCGGGGGGGGAACCATGGAGTTGGAAGGGGCCGGGGGAGGTGGAGGAAGGTAGAGGGGGGGGGGTCGTAGCAATGGCTCACACCAAGCCGAATTGACAGTGGAGGTGGCATTAATTAGAGGTGGCATTTGAATTGACTATGGGAGACTCGTCTACAGATTGGAGAGGGCACTGGAGATGGCATCGGAGTTGGCTAGGTGGAGGTGGCATGAGTCAATTGATCAAGATACCTGTGAGACTGGATCACTATACTACAGAGGAGGTGGACATTGACGGGGTCTGGCCATTATGAGAGCTGGCTATGGTCAACGGGGTGGGAGCTGCCCATAAGATGGCGAAAGGTAAAATTACTACTGGAGGTGGTCACCACTACACGGAGGTGAGGAAGATTTTCAGGTGGGAGGAGGGCTTGCGGCCGCGAGCTGTTAATTAAATAAATATGAATATTCAGAGCATTTGATGGAGGGAACTGGTTCCTCCCCCTCTCGCTCCCCCGCTCTCCACCTGTTAACCCATATACCCCCCTCTGTCCTCGCCGCCCTCCACCCCATTTCCACGTCTAACATTGAATTCCGCCTGTTCCACCTGTTCCACCTCCACCTATTCCACCTCTTCCGCCTCGTCCAGTCCAGCCCTCTACCTGCTCCAACTGCTCCACCTGCTCCACCTCTTCCACCTCCCAGCCATATGAGATCCTATAAGATAATTAATTGTACTATAACTACGCATAGACCTTTTCAAATAAATATTAGGGCGTGAACAGTAGAGTTTTTGTTGCTCGGCAATTACAATGACAGTGCCACAGGCCGGCGGACCGTGGGGTGGACGGTTGCCATCTCGACGAATGAAAGGACTTCAGAAATATTTCGAAACATGAACAGTCTGACACTTCCAGTGCTAGTGATAGATATGGATGACCATTAGCATCTCTGGCAATATCTATCTAATAAAATTAAAAATATGTATGGAGCTATCAGTGGTCAAAGTCCGAATGGGCCGCCGTAAGACTTGTAAAGGTCGTTAGCGCCTCAGGTGTAGCTTCCCTCCTCCCCCGGGAAAATGTCGTGCGGCTTCCGGCTCGGCAGGCGGTTAGCAGAAGTGACAAGTTAGGGGAACAAGTGTGAAACATAGAGAACAAGGGGGGAACGTAGGGGAAGAAGAGGGGGGGGGAGTGGAACAGGCAAGGAACAGATGGGACACTGATCTAGTAAGATAAACTCGATGGAAATTGGGGTAAAGGGCATGATGCTGAAGTCGTTGGTCATGACTATCGTAGAGGTGTTGGTGGTGTTAAAGTATTAGTGTTGAAGAAGAGGAAGATCACCCGGGGTTGTGCTTTTATATCAAGCAGCTAAACAGTGGAAAATCCTGGGCTCTATCTTATCTTCAAACTCTTGGCAGCCTAAACGACGAAGTGAACAGTGGAAAATTCTGAGCTCTATAGCTATAGCTATCTTATCTTCAAGTCCTTGGCAGTCTAAACGACGAAGTGATTTAGCTAAATAACGTAGTCATTTAGCTAAACGACGTGGTCATTTATAGTTGTCCTCTAGAGATACGCGCAGGCGCGAGGCGGCATGCCAGTTGGTCTTGATGAGTCCCAGGAAGCGCTTGGGGGAGAAGCAGGCGTGACCGCAGGCGATGGTGGGCGGATTGTGGAGGGAAGGGTGTGAAGGCCTGGCGGTACTTGAGCGGCTAGTGGTAGTGGTGGGCACTGGGCGGAGTAGGGAGGCGGCGGAAGCGGAGGAGGCAGTGGTAGGGGAGGGCATTGTGGAGTAGGCTCACAGCCCGCCCTGTTGAAGAGAATAGCTGCCTTGGTGGGATGGCGTGTGTTACTTTATAATCTATAGCGGCAACCTACGGCTGCTTTATCCTTAGACTGGAAAAGCGAGAGTTTGAATAGTGAATGAGGGTTACTCTAGTGGTATGGGTATGCGGCTATGTGGGTATAGTTAGGGCGAACTACCAATGTTTTTTTTTTTGATGTTGCGGCTCTTGAAGTAAACTTGAAGCTTTTTGTCGGAGTGGCTGCTACTATATACAAACGATGACGTTACATAATAATTATCTGATATCAGTACAACTTACCCATTATTTTCTTCACAATACTCATGATTGTATTCAGGTTATCAGTATTGATTTTTATCCCTATCCTAATCCACTTGGGATAACATACTAAAGGAAATATACCATGAATTTCATTATTGTATTGCAGTTCCTGTAACAGAGGTCTCTCTAAAAGGATTGTGGAGTCAAAGAATAGAGCTTGACACGGCCGTGCAAGATAGAAATCCAAGCCTAGATTTTTATGGTAACCCTTCTATCAAAGGTTACCCTACCAATAAGCTAGAACCATTGAGATTCTACTCCTGCATACGCACTGTTATTGCTGATTAGCTGGGGTTTTGATGGAAGTGTCCGGGCAAAATAAAGCCTCCGACCGGACCAGTCCAGTTGGAGAGAACCCCGGACCAGACCGTCCAGCCCAATTAGCTCTGGATCGGGCCGGACCGGTAGTAAATGGACAGGCAGTTTTAAATAATTACTTGTAACATTTCCGGTTCAGATATATATATACTGACATGACACTGCTGTCGGAACTTTGAATGCAGGAGTAAAAGCATTATATTCTACCCCACCTGTGTTCCTTGTACCGCATCGCCCTCATCCTGTCTCAATTGAGAAACTGTACAAACCCTTCGTGCAATTGTATAATGGCATCATCTCGCTGGAATAAGCTATTTTACTGCTGTATAAAGCCTCCGTCTGCTGTATAAAGCCTTCATGCAGCTGTATAAAGCCTTCGTGCCGCTGTAGCAAGCTCTGATACACATTTGCAAAGGTTAGTTCGCGCATAGTGGACTGAACCGGTCTTTTCATATTCTAGGACTGGACCAGTCCACTATGTCTGAACCACCGTCCGGACCACTCCACCTAATTCTGGCCCGGACACGTTCATTTAACCGGCGATCCACCAAAACCTCTGCTGATTAGTAGAAGGTTAGATTTAACCTATGCGTGGGTGATGCGCTTGTGGGCATAGCCCTCGCGCTTCTGTCGGGCACCGAGGATTCTCCGCAAAACGCTTTTTCGCTCTCGGTCATGCTGCATGCGATTAACGAATTAAATAAAATCAAAATCAAAAACATCGCTCTGAGTCACGTAATATCACTCGCCTTTCCCTGTCACATAATATCACTCGCTTTCGCCGGTTCACACACTATCACTCGCATTACCCCTATTATTTGGTGCAATTAGGTGTCAAAATAGGTGTCAAAATATATGCAATTAGGCGCTTAATTAGGCCTCGAATTAGGAGTTAAATTAGGTGCCGCTGCTGCTGCTTCTGGTGCAGGCGGTGGCGGAGGTGTAGGCGAAGGTGCTAATGCAGGTACTAGTGGAGGTGCCAGTGGAGGGGTGCACCCGAGGCGACGTTGCACCTGTGGTGGAGTGCGTCGAGGTGGTAGCAGGGGCAGGACGTGGGTGTGCGTCGAAAAAGGCATCTAGATTACGGTACGGTAGTCGGGCCCGGAATAGAGTGAGGTGATTTGTGCCACCAACTGTCCAAGATAAAAAGCAATATTAAGTGAAACCAGATGAAGTGACTTTTTAAAGGATATTAAGAGATATGTAGAGAGAAAAAGTAATGTAGTCGGTAGAAATTGAAGCTGCGAAATATGAATAGGGCAATATACTGGAGGAGTTCAAGGAGAGTATCACTGAATTCGAGGATGAGCCTTTTAGATTAGATGTATTCATTTCGGACATTACTGGCAAATTACTTGACCTTTGACACTGAGTGAGCTACATAACGATTTCGTGAAACTCTTCTGCTCGTGGTCCGAAGCTGTCAGGGTAAGCTATACGCTAAGATTTCGGTGGAGAACTTGACATACGCCCGAATTCCCAAAACGTCGCATGTCGCTGCTTTACTTTAGCACACTAATGCATGAAATAGATTTCGCACCTGTCTCATGCATACAGGGGATAGCTCCAGGAGGAGGCTAGGTAAGAGTCGGGGATGGGCTAGTAAATAAAGTTAAGCAAGGTGCGCACCAAGCCACAGATGCATGGCTTAACGATTGGTGGAAGGATGCATGTCCATACACCTGTAGGACATTTTGTAATCTTGATCACATATACTGTAGAGAAGATGGTTGGTGATGGAGCGAGCCACGACAGCGCCGCCCACCCCTGCGCAGAGGGCGGGGCCTATCGTTGGAACCACAACTCCAACATCATTACCATCTTCATCATCATCATCATCATCATCATCTTCATCATCATCATCATCATCTTCATCATCATCATCATCATCTTCATCATCATCATGCAGTGATGAAGGTCGTCCTGAATTGAGTTCCACCCAAAGAAGCCACGGGAGAAGGAGAGCCTCAGGTAGGGAAGGGCCCGATTAAACATAAAGCCCCCGAGACCCCCCCCCCCCCCCCCCTGCGCTTCCCTCATAGCACCACGTTGACGTCGAAGAATTATTATTAACGTTGAGTTACATCGCGTAAACTACCGCGGCTGACAGTCAAAATTAAAAGATCTATCTTAGTAAGCATCAACTAAAAGACCCTCGCACTTCAAACTCATTCAGAAAACAAGTAAAGGTCTTTGACACCGGAAGATCTATACACCACTTCGCCCCGTACAAAGATCATACCCGTGACTCGCAGACCTGCTTGCTGCTGGCAGGCCTTTCTCTTTTGGCGCCCTCGTCACCTCGTTTCAACTTTGGTGGGGATTCGCTATCCCTTTCTGAAGCAAGTATTGACATATCAGCTGTTTATTACTGTGCGTACTCTGCATTGATATATAACTGAAATACGAACGAATCATCGGGAAATGATAGCACAACCTACCGGACGGAAGGGGTTTCTCCACCAGAGCGGTCTTTGCACGATGCCTTACGAAACGGTATGGGAGAGCAACACCTTCCGATCGAGGGGAGGGGAAGGGTATTTCGATGATGAACTGGTGCGGGCAGCCGCCAGGGGTGCATACGATGAGGTGAAGAGACTTATGAAAGGCTTGATCGACCAGCCGGCGGACTTGGGGACACTACCCGAGGGATTGGAAACGCCCCCCGAGAGATTGGAAACGCCCCCCGAGGAATTGGATACTCGCGACGGTGCTTCCAGGATGGAAGGAGTAGTAGAGTGGGCGGCCAGAGAAAGTGGTTTCCTGCGGCATGGTGAGACAAGCCTGGTCGCGTTACATGCTCCGGCTCTGGGGGGAAATGAGAGAATTGTGCGGCTACTTCTGGAAGTCTGCAAGGTGGATATCTAGACAACTGTTGAAATAGAGGGTTCGCCGACGGCTTTACATATGGCGGCGGACGGCGGGCACGAGAAGGTGGTGTAGCTACTGTTGGATCACAAGGCGAATGTCAATGCGCCTGCTGCGGACTCTTATGGTCAAACAGCTTTGCAGGCGGCGGCGGAGGGCGGACACGAGAAGGTTGTGCAGCTACTTTTGGACCACAAGGCGGATGTCAACGCACCTGCCACGGGGTGTGAGGGTAGAGCAGCGTTGTACGTGGCGGGACAGAGCGGGCATGAGAAGATGGTGCGGCTACTATTGGATCACAACGCGGACGTCAATGCACCTGCCACAAGCTGGGGTAGAACAGCTTTGCAGGCGGCGGCACAGCGCGGGCACGAGAAAGTGGTGAAGCTGCTGTTGGATCACAACGTGGATTTGAAGGCAACGTTCTCTTCGTCTAATGACAAAACAGCTTTACAGATCGCGGTTGAGGGCGGACACGTGCGTGTGCAGGTCTTGCTACTTCGCGCTGGTGCTGATTTCCTTGGATCGGAGAGTAATAAAGGGCAGATGTTCCTCCACTACGCATGCGGTCCAGGCAGAGGCCATTTGCTGCCCAGGTTGCTGGAGGTTATCGGCAAGCAGGCCTTCAACACCAGGGACTGGTCGGGCTCGACACCTCTGCACATTGCGGCAAAAAACCACCAACCAAAAGCCATGGAGCTCCTCATCGAGAAGGGGGCGAACATGGAGATCCAAGATACCTCTGGTAAGACACCGTTGGGAGTAGCTCTCGAGCTGGGCCTAAGCGTCATTATCCACCTTCTTCTCAATAAAGGTGCCAGCACGGACACGATCCCCACAGGAAAATATTTGGAGCGGCTGCAGCGATCTTCCGCGGCACCAAATGCCACCGTCCGTGACTATCGCGGGTGCATCCTAATTTCCGACGACCCGGAGCATGGCCGGACCATCACTACGACAAGCTGGGCAGGCCAGGAGATCACCTGGGACAGCCCGCTCCTCGCAGCAAGGTCCATCCTTTCTCTAAGACCGGGGTCCCTCTCCCAGCATGAGTGTCTCCATCCTAATTCCGCCGTTTTTGGGAGTCCGGAGATATATCTGGCAGATCTGGGCTGCCCAGCCCCGGGACTGGTCAGACCAGGTCCGGGTTCCGGTCCGGACCCGGACCCGAGCTGCTCGGTGATCCGGTGGCAGTGGTCGACATGGAAGCAGCTGCTCGCGCCTGGAATTCCGAATGGGCAGGAGATCCTGTCTCTTAGCCCCGCCTCAGGTAAGTTATCTCCCGAGAATGTGCTTCCGGTGTAACGCCATGTGTCTCACGGAAGAAGTGGTTGTGGTTGGATACGTCCGTTTTGTCTGGCCATCTACGAACGAATTTACACTTGGGTCATGTGCCGAAATATCCTGGATAATGAAAAACATCAGTGGAACACCGGCTGAGGAATCAAAGCAGCTCATGAAGTCCATCCCCCGCCACGGTATCGAGTTTGTTACCTGGTTTCTGCAGGATATCAATGAGCGATGGATGGAACTGATTGGCAGTTTAAAGTTCCGTCTCGAGCGACGGGTGCGTATTACTTGCCTCCCCCCCGCGCCCTCCCTCAAGCGCTATAGTTCTCAGAGATGTTTAAATGACCTGGGTCGTGATCAACAGCGTAAGGAGTAGTTGAGTGCAGGAGGCAGGTACCCTCAGATGATCGAACACTTGTTGGAGGATAGCCAGGAGTGGTACCGACTTCGCGAGTTTCGGCGGGAGCACTACGATAGAGCGAGTGACCTTGTGCGCCAATTTGATGAAGATGACATTTTCACGAGCAAGTTGATGGGCCACAATCTTGCGGGTATCGGGGGTGGAACGACCACTGCCCAAGGCGCTCGCGGTAGTACCTCGACCGAGACTGTCGTGACTGTCGTCCAGGTGCGCGGGCGCCTCTTGGAGCAAGTGACATTCCTTGAAACTCGTTGCGGACAAGCATTATCGGAGCTAGATACCCAAACAAAGGAACTTATTCAGCCTGTGAGAAGGTCAAACATTGAAGTTTAGGGGAAAGGGAAGCGCTAATTGTCCTCTGTCCGCTTTAGGAGTTTAACCTTGTTTCTATTTTCGAAGCCCGCAGGTCCCTTGAGATGGCGAGGAGTATGAGGAGGTTAAGCTGGATTACGGTGAGCTGATCCGGTGATGTATTGACGCAGCGGATCGGTACTGCTGTCCTCCACAGTTTATATTTCTACCGTTAATGTTCATCTCGGTACGTAATACAATGGCGGTTTGGCAGGATTTCCTAATAGGCAGGTGTATGATAGGGGCTCTTTGGCATGAATGTGAATGTCCTGAGCGATAACCCGCCATGGCAATGGTATCCTACCGTTGCGGGCCCTTTCTCGGCCTTCGTTATCCTTATCTCGATTCTATGCAAGGTCCTTCCGGTAACAAGGCTATCGCAAAGAATCTATCTAAGAATCTATGGGCTTTGGTATAAATGGAGGAGCCCATGGGAGGACTGGAGGAGCCGACGGGAGGACTGGAGGAGCCCACGGTAGGACTGGAAGAGCCGATGGGAGGACTGAGTTGTTGTGGTGTACACTGTAGATTTCAGTATAGAGGATGCGATATACAGCTTTCCAATTAATTCAATGTGATAATAGGCTCGGTGAGGAACATTACAAGCCTTCCTGGGGCTGCTGAGCTCCGGTTGATGGGCTCGTCTGGAGTAGAGAAGAGGTTGAGGCGGATTCCGCCATCTTTACAAACTGTATTACAACCAAAGGCCTTCGCTTCGGTGCGGAACGTAATCGGGGATGTTTCTGATGTATTTAAACCATCCATATATATTTCATTAGACAGAGGGTCTTTGAAAAGGGTGCCTTCGTTTCCTACATGTGCTCTTCGGTCTTTGCTCTTACTAAAGAAGGGATGGTTAATGGTGTCCTTCAGAATATTGCGAGCTGCAGAAACTGTGGCAATCGACGAGCTGGAGATTGCAAGGGGAGTGAAAGTAGAGGCTTGGAAACGCAGAATGTATGTCGTTGTCTTTATCGACCATCGTCTGGGAGAGGGGGAGTTCGTCACTAAGCCTATGACATGATGCAACTAAGACCGTTGAAAGGTTACTCTTCGCATAGGATAGGGAAGGTCGAACTTCTTTTTTCAATCAATAGCTATATAGGTAATTTCGCATTTGAACGAAGATCGTGTTCTGACCCAAGCAGGTAGGTCTCCCAGCTGGCAAGATGTTAGGGGTTGACCAACTTGGCCAGGTTACCAGGCGGGGTATAAGGATGCCTGGGATACTATTTTCATAGCCATGGAATATATTCCACATGGTGATTTACATGCGTTTATGGTGGCCGACCAAACACAAGCCAAGGGACAGTGTAGGGCGGGAATCAAACAGATTCTAACTGCCCTTGATATCATGCACCAAAATAAAATATGCCACCGTGATCTCAAGCCACAGGTTTGTGACTATCCCCTATTATTGTCCGCGTTTCATCCTAACAAGCAAATAACTAATGAAAGTTGATGTCCGGCTAGAATATCCCGGTTGCATCAATTTCACCATTCAAGGCCAAACTCACCGACTTCGGTATTTCAAAATCGATAAGTCCGGATGCCAGTGGAATGAGAACTAGGATTGGCTCAGACAAGTATATGGCTACAGAGTCACGTGGTCTTTATCGCACATCAGGAGGCGCGTATACTAAGGAAGTTGATATCTGGGCCATAGGAGTACTGGCACATGAGTTGTTTACCGTAATAGTGCCATTCGGCTATCTAGACAGCTATCCGGAGAGGCCTAGTAGCGGGCTCGATAATGAAATTAAGGACCCGATTACGGGCGTGCTTTATTACAGGAATATGAGCAAAGGACAAACCATTCGTCAAACACCAAGCGCGGCTCAGAATATCAAAATGGATCTTCTAGAGTTGGGAAGGTACTACACTACCAGGATATCATTTCCAAGAAAGGTCTTGGATGAGGCATCAGCACCATATTCCTTGATCGAATTTATAACTTACATACTCAATCCAAATCCATATCTTCGGTTATCTGTATCTAAAGCTCTTCAGCATCCGTGGTCTAAAGGGATAGATATGTTGGATCCATCCACCGCCGTGGGTCGTTCAGGTATTACCTTCCCCTGAAAGCTTAAGTGGTTCAGTGGACTACGTGCGCCCAACTAGGGTCAACAGTAAAATTCGAATTCAAATCCAGATCTTACAGTAGATAATAAAGTATTCTATTTTCTTTTAAAGGCTTGCGATATATAGATATCTTAATAACGAAAAACTGTAGTTAGATATCAGCCCTCACACTCATGATATTTCTGTCCTTTCATATTGAATATGGGATACTATTCCGAGCAATTGAGCATAAAGAGGAGGTAAATCTCAGAGGTTTTGATGGACCAGAGCTGTTCGGACATAGCCATAAGAGCGTCCGACTCACCAGGAGGGCCGAACCGGATACGTAAGTCAAAAGTGATCATTTATAATAGATTCTAGTGGGTCCACTATCAGATTCAAGAGACTTTACAATCAACGTCGTACAATCCAAGTCTTTATATTAATTCTTTGTTTTGGCATAATAGGCGTAGAGAGGGCCTTGGATACAAAATATAGATTATAAAGGTTTGTAGTTAAAATCAAATATAATTAACCGAGGATAGTTTTGCAAATTCCGACATTCTGACTCAGAGGAATAAGCTGGCAGCTGTGCGGACTTTGTGCGGGTTGTCGAGTGATGGCCGGGCATGGGACATCACTCTGTGCTTCTGCGGGTATGATACCCCCTTCATTTGCCACTTGGGGATTCAACCGCTGGGATTTGTTGACTTACCGTTCTTTGTTTGTTTGTATCTTCCGTCTCCGTGTTTGTACCTGAGGGACGATAGCTTTGTGGGCGGAAATCAAATTAAGAGGATCCGGGGGAGCAATGCGGACGATAGCCCGTGCCCCGTGCGGGGTGGTTGTCGACGGCATGCAATAAAAGATTTTCCATAATATATGATGTGGTTAGTAGTTTATATTGTTCTACGCAGACCATGTACTATACCCTCCAATAGCCTATCATTCTTTTCAACTACCTACGGCTTTCCTTACTCTTCTGTGCTCGGCGTATAAAAGAATCCTACTGGTTCTGTATTTGTATATATATCAGATCAGCCAGCCTAATACATTCTCTCTCATATCAGACTACTCACAAGATCGCCTGCCATCCAGAGAATCTCGGTACCGCACATAAGAAAAAAAAAACCCACCCCCTTCGCTTGACGCTAGACAAACTCATCATGTCCAGAACCGGAAGCCACGGGGAGGCGCATGAGACAAATATGACGTATTGGATACCTGAATATTAACGGGTTGCCAACTAACCTCTTCTCTATATCAATCCCAAGATCCCATTTCATCTCTAGCTCTATATTAGGACATACCAATCATCTCCCGACGCAACATACTCAGCAATGCGTATACCCCCCCCCCCCCCCACTAAAAACCCCATACCAACCCCGCCCCAATAGCATCTACATTCCTTAAACTTACCTGGCTCTTAACCTCCACCGCCCGCACCACAAAAGAGAACGCCCAGTACTGCTACGCTCACCCTGGCGATGCTTGGAACGACCTCAACAACTATGCGCACAATAATCCGCATGAGTTCACCTTGATCTATGCCCTCATCATTGGCGGAATTGTAGTGATTGTCGTCCCCCTCGCAATAGGCTTCGGGCCTGTGGGGCCGGTGATAGGTACCCACCCCCCCCCCCCTTTCCTCTTTCTCCACGTCAGTTCCAGCTAGTAAAAAAATAAGATGCTAACGATACCCTCACAGGCTCGCTAGCGGTGGGGTGGCAGTTGGGGATGGGTAGGGTTGTAGTAGCCGGATCGGCGTTCGCGATAACGCAGAGTTTAGCCATGACGGGTGTGTTTACGGCAGTTGGGTGCTCAATGATTGTGGCGGGGTTACAGGCGCCACTGCTGGCGGCGGCGGCGAGGAGTCTGAGCGGAGAGATCAGCCGGTTGAAGGGGGCGATTGCGAGTAGATTTGCTCGGCGGCTGTAGTTGTTTGCGTGATCGTCGGCGGGGAGGTGCGATGGATGGTGGTTTCTTTGTCAATGGAATTTCGGTGGTCTTGGTGCATGTAGATCATTCTTTGGTGCTTCGTCCAGCTTGCATGTAAGGCGGTACATGTATGTGATTATCACGGTGGAGTTTATTGATGCGTATGCGTGTATCGTTTGAGCATGACTCTAAGCTCTTTCCAGGACTTTTCAGTCTTCGCGATTTGACACCCCGAACATCTCAAATTTCGACCCAACTTGTCCCAAGCTCAAGACTTGTTCAGAAACGAAGAAGTTTCAAGTTCCTTTGATGTCTCCTGCGAACAAATGAACATGACGTTCTCAGCATGTAGAAATAATCCCCCTCCCCCCCTCCCCCACCCTTACTTAGAACAGGTCTCCCCATTACCTACGTATACAACTGTCAGTACGTGTATCCTCGATATGTATATGAACAATACTCTCCCCTAAGCCGCTCTAATGGATCCCATCAATGAATATTCTAACAACGCGCTCCGGTACAGTTCACATTGCCCAGCAAGGAGGATCCTCACCCACGCAGCCGAAGCAATGAGAATGCCATGATGTAGCAGCGACGTAGATATATGTCTTCCTGAGCTCGATGCAATTATCCGACTGTTGGGGAGGTGACTCTCGTTGCTGGTGCCCCGCCGCACGCGAGCATACCCGGATTTTGAAGGATTGGCGCTGGAAGGGTAGGGCCCGATATATATCTTTCAGGCCCGGGTTTTGGACGAGGACATTGGGAATTGTTGTGTCAGGAATTAAGCGGATCAACGCATATCCGGGTCATATGCTACCCCTATCATAATGGGCGTAAATAGGAGGAGCTAGGATCTCTTTGAAGCTGATCATACTCGGCAACTGCAAGGACTATCTATGTAGAGTACGAGGCTGAGCTAGTGTTCTTGACGACTTTGGAAAATATGAAGAAGCTACATGTATGCAGTTGTATCAGCGACTCCGAGCAGGGGAGAAATTGGACTAGTCTTTTCCCCATTCGTCGACACGCATATCGATCTCTACGTTAGAATTCACCTAACCCTAACCGCGGGAGGTGTTGAGCCGCACTTTATCTGCACATCACTGATCTGCGCATGTCCACAGAAGCTCCATGTTCAGCTTTCAACTGTTTAAATTTATAAGAAACCCGCGATAATCCTATATATTACCCCGGTCCTGGCCCTCTTTTGTGGAATGCGCACTCCCCATGATCAATCGACTGTGAGTCCACTCCATCCCCGAGCCCCGTATATATATACATATATAAACGGTCCAGTTGACAAATCCATAAGGAATAGAAGGAAGCAGTCCTCCTCTATGAGAGCCTACACTGTGCCCACGACGATCCCAGCGCCTGCAGATACCACTCAGTAAAGTCTACGAAAGGCATTGGACGCACCACCCTTATCTTCTTCCAAAAACTCTTCAAACTCCCCAGACCCACGGCGCTGGCTCAAGAAGAACTAGAGGCGTCCTATCGAGATCCTACTGGAAGGGTCACCACCTGCAACCATGCGTTCATGATGGCCCACGAACTGCGAGGGGAAGGAGAAATTTGCGATCTTTGCCGGCGGAGTGTCCCCTGGATCTGGACGTGCTCCTATTGTACACGATTTCTGTGTAATCCTTGCAAGAGGGTCCGCGTTGATACTATCGACGATGATTGAGATAATGCTGAATTTCGAGCGAAATCTGATGATTCCCATAATTTGTGCTGTCCTTTTTTCGCCTGAGGACTCTATCCGTCGGGCTTTCTTAATTCTCATTCTTGTCATGTGTATTAGGTGAAATATGCCAGCTTATTCGCTACCCAATCGCCCAATAATACCCGGTATCGAATAGGCACATATCCTTTTTTTTTTCTCTCTTTCATTTTCATATGTATTTTAGAAACCTTTTATTCTCCCACGCTTCCCCGTTCGTGTCCACTTTATCATTACACCGCCTACATAAGTCGACCTTGAAGTTTGGAGTGTGGGAGAAAATTACTTGAGTGTGGTTTAAACACGTGCACATGACCTAGTACGGGATCCGGGAATATGTTTTAAGTGCAGAGGTTCCAGCGACAACTGTGGGAGTTTGTTACTCCTTATATACATATAGTTCTAATACCACGTGATCCCCTGGTTACATAATCCTAGCACTAAGCCTCCTCTGAAACCCTTGTTCCTACTACAAGGCTATGGCATTAAGTGAGCGAACTAAATGGGGTGTTGACAGGTGAGAACCCGTTCACTCACTAAGTCCCAGAGCTTTGTACAAGTGAGTCATCCCTTATCCCTTCGTCTGTCAGAAAATGCTGCCCACCCAAGAAAAATCAAATCTAGTGTGGCTTTACTAACGTATGTATCTCATTATCTCTCTTATCAAATAATTTCTCTATCATAGGCTGGGCAGCATCGACAGACAAAGGGATATATGAGTAATTGCCATACATAACCAATGTCGCAATTCCCTATTTCTACAGACCTACCTTTTTCCATTGCAAATTGAGCGGGTAGCTCCCGAATATATCCAGGTCGACTCAATCATTGAGGTTAGCAAAAACTGCTTATATCACTCGGTCATTCTCGTTGCTGACATGGAAGTCTCTAGTTTTCGGAAACCACACATAACTCCCTCGCCCTCCTGTCCGGTATGATGAGAATAGCGACATTGGGACTAGTCCTGCTTTTAGTCTCCTTGGCCCATGCCCGCACAACCCTTACAAATGAATCAGAGTCAAAGGTTTCCTAGAGACCCGCGCCCCAAGGACGAGGGACATTGGGAATTATTTTCTCTTGTCTCTTTACCCTCATTATCTGCATTTGGACGGTGATTCACGGAGATGTTATTGAAGACGGCACACCGTTCTCACGACTTCTGACAAAGGTCCAATGGATGCTATACGCCTTTTTGGCTCCGGAATCAGTCGCCATTTCCGCTTACCAGCAGCGGAATTCGGCAACGGCTCTTCATGCGGAGTTCTGCAGGTACCATGGAATCGATCGAGGTGATGCCAGAGACCTGTTAGGTATAGAAGGGGCGTTTTTTGTTATCATGGGAGGCTTCTCTGGAATGGATCTCATAGAGCCCAGCGGGGAAGACTTTCACCTAATGCATAACTACCCCAATTTTCAAATAGGCTGGTGCGCAACTAGATTCATGGGGATAGTGCGAGGTGCGCCGAAGGGTTCGGTGCCCAAAGCGGTCAATAGAAGACCCATAACCGATCGCGGTAAAACTGATGGAATCGGAAAGGCACTTGCTCTCATACAGGCCTTTTCAATCGTGTTCCAGTGCCTCTTCCGCAAGATCCAGGGACTGGCAGTCACCTTGCTCGAGTTTCATGCTGTTGTCCAGGTGTTTTTTTTTTTTTTTTTTTTTTTAATCATTTCAATTTTGATTCTAGGTACAAAATGATCGCATGCAGTAAGAACTATGGCGTAAAAAGACCTATCCCCTAGCAAACACAGTGCGCGTCCCCTAAAAATGCAAAAACTAAATTCCAAAAGAAATATATATAAAGAAAGACAATCGCAGTAAAAGTGACAGTGAACAATTTGAAGGGGGGGCTGAGTGCCGTCCCCTGTGAAATCCTTCTGGCCATTGGCCGTTTGCCTTCAGTAGGACTTTTCAGGACGCGTAGATGGTGGGTATTGGGCCCATCTGTTGTCCAGGTGTTGTGTGCGGTCTTGATATACTTCTTCTGGTGGTTCAAGCCTCAAGGAGTTATCGAACCCATCCCGATTATAGATCCACCTAGCACCACGGAGAAGGGCATGCTAGAGGTTATCGAAATGATCCCGAATATGAATATGAGGGACCGTCACGACCCCGAGGAAGCCCCAAAAAAGTCGATACCTAGCAAAGTCGCCGACGGAGCTAATACCTTGCCACCGCCTGGCAGCCTGTTTAGCCGGTCCACTCTAGCCGAAATACGGGACCGTTTGACAGCATGGGCAGGAGATGGCGTGGCGGATTCCATTTTCAAATTGAAAATTTTAAGTTTGGGCACCAACCCTGTCCATTTCATGACTTACTCCATATACGGTGCTGCACATAGCATTACATGGTACAGTAGCTTCCCGAGACCCATCGAGCAGTGCCTATGGCGGATATCCTATGTTTCTCTTGTTGTCACTCCATTCTTATCTACCGCTCTGTACAGGTTCCCCATAAGGGGGTCTGGTAGACAATCAAACGTTCTGGCTATACTGGCTGCGATCACCTCTGCTTACACAATTATCTGCAGAGCATATTTGACTATCGAATGCTTCATTAGTCTTAGACTTCTCCCAGCCAACGCATATGACACAGTTGTCTTTGAGAGGATCTGGCCCAGTCTATAGGGAGTTAATTATATTTTACGGTTTACATGGGTCGATGTTTTGCAGCCGCCACACCTTGTCCCAGGGCAGGCTAGATCTCTACACACCTCAAATACGCTTGTTATTTTTCTTTGTGGCTCTTTGTTTTCTTGCTACAGTCGTCCACTTTTCTTTTTTCAGTTTTGAACCTCTCAAGTATTACGTTCGCGATCGTTCATAATATTCACAGCTTGACACCCATCCTTACATTGCCTGATCATCGGGATTGCATGATGTATCTTTTCTTTCTAGTTAATGTTCCTATTTTAAATTCACTCCACTTGCCTGTCGATACGCTGGCGCGGAGACCAGGTGTCATAGCCTCCGGGCTGAATATACGAATGAATTATCAATCAATGAATTATCCGCGCATTAACTAGTACTACCTGGCACCTACATGGAGGCCTGTATTTACCATTAAATTCGCCTAGCAGTAACTGTTGAAATAGCTCTCGCTTTACGACAAATGCCTATACGCGGCTTGTAGGTTGTTGTCTCCGTGGAATATTGGTGGCCTTCGATCGGCGGTTCATCACAAAGTATCACTCGTTAAAAACCCTCGATCGCCCATACTGATTTTAAATTTACGCTTCTGATCTGAGGAGGTATATATGACTATTACGGTGGAAGGCGCTTTTGAATGTAGACTATTCCGAGGGTATCTGGTATTATATATATGAAGGTTGCCGTTGTATAATATTCGATTTAATAACCAAGCTAGTCGTATAAACTTCATTTTAACATTAATCCCCAACATCTACAAACGATGACTAGCCGTCAGAGCATAATAGTGGATATGGAGAAGATCCTGACACTCTTCACCCACTTCCTTAAGCATCATATAGAGAGGCATATACGTCAGCGCATTTATGAAATCACAGGTTAATATGAAGGAGAGACAAGGTACTACAGTCATCTCTTGATAAAGGAACTATACTCCCTCGTAGACACCCTTAAACATAACCACTTTACGACTCTAACGTAGGGTGTGACTCCACAATAAATTCAACACGTCTCGCGTTCATCCACATGTCTAGCAAATGGCGAACCCCTCCCCTCCCACCCCCGTCTCCCCTAGATATCTCGTTTCGCTTCACGTTATAGGAGATTACAAAGACCATGCAAGCCACGCCGGATTACAGCGTCTAGGTGACATGATAAACCCGGTTCTCGTTATTTTATGGCAGTTTTTCATGGCCATCATAGCCACAGCAGCAGAAACAAGAGTAGAAGTATTCACATATCCAAACATACATGTGATGTGTTTTAACCACCATGAAGCTCTGTCGATCATGTTTCTAATTATATAATTATGGGTATGATTATTCCTGTTTGTTTCCTGGTATATTTACATCAACATTCCTAGGTAAGGCCAAGAGTGCTAATTATATATCAACTACGTGTAGGAATCACAGACAAACCCTGATGATTATAGATATTGCATATGTATTCTGAATACAAAATCTAGTTTACGGTTAATTTGAGAATACGTACAGGTATACATGTTGCAGTTCATGCTACCCTATGTGTCTCGTCGCCACCCCACTTCTTATTGGACAATAATCGGGTGTACTTTCATCAGAAGTAGTCTAGTTTAAAGCCGCATCCATCCCCCATACACACACCTATGGCCAGCCCACAACCACGAACAATCCGCACAAACCCACATATCGATCATTACCCTCAACCATTGATCCCTAACCCTAACCCACGAGTGATCCCCGGTGACCAACGCTTACGGAATGTGCGACGTCACGATGCCGCGCGGAAAGACCCGTTTCGTCCGAGATCGCCCCGCGACCGAGTTTAGGCAGAATTAGTTGGGAGCAGGTACGAGATGTGGGGGATGGAGATGAGGACGGGGAGATGGCGGGGGTGTTATATTAGCCGGTAGTGACATTAAGGGTGTTCGTATGCAGGGATAGGGGACGGCGTGCAGGTGGAGAGTTTGTTGTTATGTTTGCTGTAGGCGAGACCTGTTGTATCAGTAGTAGCGGTAGTAATTGTACTTGGTGGTGCATGTTTGAATTTGGACCTGGGGTTGATATCTTGATTCCGGGAAACTGAGGAAAGGAGTTCACTGGTGCCTATATAATCCCATTCAAACTCTTACCTCATACCCATGACAGCCAAAGAAGCAGAACACTAGCGATTAGAGCTAGCTGCAATCCAACTCTCAGTAGTAATACGACTCCTAATCCCAGATCAAATAGTAGCTGTAATAATAACCATTCATATACTAGCAACAGCCGCGAGCGCACAGAAACAATACCCAAGGAACATTCCGGTCCTCCAATTATACAGGGGAAGGGGTGGTATTGCATTTTTCCTTTTATCCAGCCACAGAGCTCAACCCACCACTACCACGCTAACCCCAAACCGTCTCAAATTGTTACCAAAAAGCAAATAAAACTAGCCCCAGCGGTGTTTTTCTCCTCAACCTAGAGCTGCGAAATCCTCCGAAGACTGGGGAAACCATTTATCCAGGCGAGCTTAATCGACACCTGCCGTACACCCGCATACAAACCGGTATATACGCCCAATGGAAGCCACCGGCAGAATTGCACCAGGCAGACAGGCCATCTCGGTATCCCCTCCGGAGGTTAAGTAGGGGGCTGTCAATGTGAGTCGTTACCAGGGGTCAAGGATCGGAGCCCAGGTACCGGTTAAGCTTACTTTGATATCTCCACATGTACGGCCAGGAGGATCTCTATACACCGCAGCCCTGATCCCCACACAATGAATCCGCTCCGACACTCCGAAGATCTCGGTCCAATTTGCCCCTTCCCACACGATATAAGTCCCGTGCTCTGCACCATGATCCAGTTTCTTCACCCAATACCGCCGCCGCCATGCAGATCCTCCCCCTTCTCGCCGCCGCCTTCGTGGGCCTCGCCTCTCTCGCCAGTGCTGCCAGCTTCACAAACCCGCTCAAGAACCCCAACGGCAGTGACCCGCACATTGTCTACACCGGCGGCTACTACTACCTCACTACCACCACATGGACCAACATCCAGCTAACGCGTGCCACCACAATCGCTGGGCTCAAGACTGCCACGCCAACCACCGTGTGGACTGACAGCACGGCCAGCCGCGCCGGCAACTTCTGGGCTCCTGGTATGCACTCCCGACTCTATCTCGATGGTAGAGATCTGACCATATCCTAACACATGACGATAGAGCTCCACTGGATTGACTCGAAATGGTGGATCTACTACACTGCCGGTACCGCAGAATGCTGCGGCAACCAGCGACAACACGTCCTCGAGGGAGGCACCACCCCGCTCTCGGGCTATGCCTACAAGGCACGTCTCTCCGCCGAGTGGGGTATTGACGGCACCATCCTCCGCATCGGAACAAGCATGTACCTCGTGTGGAGTCGCTTCAGCCCCAACAGCCTGCAGAGTCTGTACATTGCGCTCATGAGTAACGCGTATACCATTGGCACACCGTACTTGTTGAGCGAGCCGACAAACAGCTGGGAGGTCGTGGGTGGAGCGGTGAATGAGGGACCCGCAGCTATGTATTGTAAGTTTTCTTCGCACGTTGTAGATCAAGGATGCAGCCGCTGATGGGGGTGTGGTGTAGATGGTGGAAAGACGTATCTTGCCTTCAGTGCTAGTTACTGCTGGACAGCCAGCTACCAGCTTGGTCTGCTCACATGGAACGGCGCCGATCCATTATTGGCAAGCAGCTGGGTTAAGACTGGGCCTGTCTTTAGCAGTGCAAACGGCAACTATGGTACCGGACACAACGGGTATGTTTTCCCCTCCATTAATCCCTTCTAACAGATGTGCAAAGATAGAGGCTAACGGAAACGTGTAATAGATTCTTCACCAGCCCTGACGGAACCGAGATCTGGAACGTCTACCACGCAACCTCTGCGAGTGGGGGAGCGTGCGACGGGAACAGGTACACCATGGCTCAGAAAGTCAACTGGAGTAACAATGTCCCTGTG
Source organism: Morchella eximia (assembly GCA_024713935.1). Lineage (NCBI taxonomy): Eukaryota > Fungi > Ascomycota > Pezizomycetes > Pezizales > Morchellaceae > Morchella > Morchella eximia. Next base: position 1,717,378 of record JAMGZG010000011.1, on the reverse strand, counting down.
TTTGGGTCTGCCCCAAGCTTGTCGACCACTATCACTGGGCCGTCTGGCGAATAAGTTGTATATATTATTTGTTAGTGTGGCACTGGAAGAATGGAATGATATGCTTTTTTCAGTCAGATTTTACGCAGTGACATGATTGCCCCTCTCTTGTTCTGTAGAGGTGTTTTTAAACCCCATGGTGAGGTTCGAGTGATAGCACGTGATTCTATGAGTATGGAGACGTAGAGCTACATGAAAGGGAGACGCAAATCCCATCTACATACCCCCAAATACAAGCCAAAACGCTGTTCTCCCAACTACGATATCCCAGCGGTGAACATCCCCTACACATCAATTTATCCCTGTTCCCTCCGCAACGAATAGAAATACAGGACCCCCGCGCGCGCCGCAGTGCATGATCGTCGAGATCTTTCTAGTATAATTTTCAATCTAACTTTACTTACATGTCTTCATGAGTATTTTCGTCTAATATTCCCAGTTTTGGGGCGGTAAATGTGTCAAAAGTAATTTTACCATCGGCCGATAAACTATCTACCACCGGTGGTATAGGTATTGAATTTCAGTTCCTGTGCCAGTATAAACACTGAATTCCAGTCTTTATGCTGCACTATACTACATTAGTAAATGTTCAATCATTAATGCCAACAGTTATGAAAGTTTCCCACCAGTGGTGAAATTCCCCACCGGTGGGCAATAGGACTCATATATTGGCATTATATAGCCCCTTTCTGGCCAAAAGGTCTGTGCTTTTACCAATTTTAAGGTATAAATGTTGGTATTATTTTCACTACCGGTGGTGAAATAATTTACTACCGTTGGTAAAATTACTTTTGACACATTTACCGCTCCATACCCAGTGCTATGCAAGAGGAGACGAAACTCTCGAGATGCGGGACAAAACAATCATACTTAGCTATATATAGTTAATAATTATAAAAAGAGAACAAAGAACACAACAGGACAGAGAATGCCTCGTCTCAAAATATGCAGGCGATCGTTTATAACCAAGGTATTAGCATCAAAATCTAGTTCTATTAGCTTTCCCCCCTCCTCCAAAAACAGTTAGACAACCCTAACCCTAAAAAATCCTACCGCAGGAACTGCATGATTAGGGGAGGTAGTATATGTATATTCAGGGGGGTAGGATAGTGTGGGGGCAGTAATTATCTAACTTTTGCTGCGCCTACTTTGGTAATTTTAACCCAAACCCTCGAGACTTTGCACAACTCCATATATGGATCCAGTATTGGCAGTTCCAAAGCCCCCCCGATTCATGAAGAAGGGGTCGTGTATCCTCAAGTATCGTTCTTCTTGGTATCACCTGTGGTGCGCATCAGTAAGTGCCCCATATGTATAGTTCTTGTTCAAAAGTCCCGGGACAACGCAACCGCGAGTTGCTACGGGGGCTTGTCCCGGGATTTTTGACATGATGGTATACGTATATATGTCCAAAATTAAACGTAGATGCAATAGGGACAAGATATCCGAACCAGGGCGGGGTCAATGCCCCTTTATACTCCCCTAAATCAGCACATATATACTTACTTCCAGCCGCCACAAAGTGCTACGAGAGCTAGCTAAGTAAATCCTCGTAGCACGTAGATCGAAAGAAAAAACAAAAAGAAGGAAAAAAAGGGCCAACCTCGTAATTCCTCGTAATTTAGAGCTATCCATTTACCCATACACACAAGATCAACCCAAAGAGACCTTTAATCCACAAACAAGAACATCAGCTCCAAAAACTACCCCACATGCACCAAAAAAAAATATTCCTACAAAAAAGAAACCCTGACCCACCCCCACCACGCCAACTATATCTTCCACCAGCCACTGCCCCCCCCCCCCAAGAAATCAGAACCAGGTAACAAGTGACATACTCTGAAGCACCATATACCCAAAAGCAGCACTTCAACAAAGTATTATATAAAAGAGATAGGGAGCTAACCACCTGTCAATTTACAGCGAGGGACCGACCTGTAACATACCAAACAAAGCCTGTACATTCAAGACAAACGCAGTTTTGGCCGAGATTAGGACGATATAGGTAACTAGAAGCCAAGATTAGGTCTGAGAAGTATCTTGGCGGGTTATAGTTGATTTTATGGATATTATAATGACGACGATGGTTGGCCGAGTGACCCTCCATGACTCACTCGCACACCCACACACACCAGCACCACACCAAATACCGAAACAGCCAGTAAGTACAACTCACGTATACATCGACATAGCTATGTACCCATATGCACCGTGAGCCCCAATACCACCACCACAGAAGCTACACGCAGCGTGGTGCCTCACCGGACCCCCGCGCGCTAGAAGGCGTTGTTAGTGTTGCACACATGTCGCATATCCCCGGGGATACGTTGCCTGGGTCAAGGCAGCGTAAAGGGTGGGAGGTGGGGGAAGAGATGTCGGCGATGATCTATACAACGTATCCAACACACCTTTCTCAAATAGTAAAATACAGCCAGACCACCAGACCCCTATCATCCCATGAGAATGACAAGCACATATACCCGCAATTCCCATTCCGCATTCGACCGCGCCCAGCGCCGTCCCACCTAGCCTAAGCCTACAACCTCCAAATCAAAAACTACCCGCTCAACCAGTAGGTCTGATTACCTCCGGGCTGCATATAATTAAGACTAGTAAGAGAACAAAACCGAGTGACAATCCATGACCACATTTACAGGAACGCCGTCCGTCCTCTCTCACCTCACCACCTATCCATATGATATACCGCCGGGTAAAGCAGAGAGTCTACACGCATAAGGTTGTATGTGGCGAGTTTAAATAGAACTATCTTGAACTGTTGTTGGTGATATTTCGTCATAGATTATCACTCGCACATACAACTAGCGAGCCGTTCACATAAACACCAGACCATCCATGCACACGATGCTTTTTTTTTTTTTTTTTTTTCACTGCTAGAGTCTACTCTATCAACACGCAAACAGACATGTCCATCATCATCATCACCATCACCTACATGCAGCCAAAAGAGCACAAAAGAAAGGCCAACAAAACCACGCACGCTATAAAATACACCAAATTAATGCCACCGTCTCTCATAAGTCGTATACCCCCTACCTGACCCACCTCCTCCACCTCCCCACCTCCCTAACCCTCTCCCTCCCCCACCCCACCACCTTTGCCAGCGCCTGCACCGCATCCCGATCCCCCCGCTTCTGCATCCACACCCACAGCAGCCCCCAGAACACCACCTCCACCACCATATGCCTCCCCAGCACACCAAGCGCCCACCAGAACCACCCGCGCAGCCTCCCGCGCCGCCGGAACGCCGCCTCGTCCTCCATGCGCTCGCGCAGCGCCGTGACCTCTGTCGCCATCTTGGCGAGCGCCTGCTCGACGCGCCGCCGCCACTTGCGGTGGTCCGCGTCGATGGCCGAGTCGTCGTCCTCCTCCTCGCCGAAGGGGTTCGGCGAGACGACGCCGAGCTCGGGCGGGTAGTGGGTGCGGTGGGTCGGGGATGCCGCCGAGAGCGACGACTGGTTGGACCGGATCTGGTCCCAGACGAATTCGAGCTCTGCAACGAGATCACGTGCTTCACTGGCGGGGGGAGGGGGTGTTAGTTACAAGTCGAGCTAGATGGAGGCAGTGGGTGGGGAGAGACGTACGGTGTGACCGAGGCGTAGCGGTGCATTGTCTGTAGGGCGGATAAGCCGGATTAGCAGCTGCCGGGTTTGTCACGACGTGGAAAATGTACTGCGCTGACCAGGGCTGGAAGAAAAAGAGAACGGACCGCAAACCTCTATCAGCGTCGCGATATACAGCCTTTTCGCCTCTGTCTTTGACAGCCCGCTCTGAGCATTCCAGGCGTCCCTAGCAGCACAGCAACCGTCAGCCTTTGAATTTGCCATCCTGCCCCGCCATCAGCACAAGACGAGCATAACTCACCATTTTTCAATCTCGGCCCCCGACTCGGGCCCATAGTTTGTCGGCCTGTCCATGACGCCCTTGACATCTCCCTCTGCAGTCCCGTCAGCCCCAACAGCACCACCCCCCAGGACGAAAGAAAAACTAACCCATACTCTGCTTGTAGAGGCCATACAGCCTCAGACGGTCGTCAGCGGGAGGACGCGCGCTCCCCGTCTTTGGAATCTTCCTGACCGTCTGCAGCGCGTGTGCAAAGACCCGGTCTGTGAGTCGTGAGCTGTTAGTAACAGCTTTGTGCCCCGGGAGGGACCGGGAGGAGCGGGAGGAGGGGGGAGGGTTCGGGTGTGGACGAGGGTAGCAGTAGTAGTAGTAGAAGGGATGGGGGAGCTTCGTACCAACTGAGTCGGACATTGCAGTCAGTGGGGGAGTTGGCCGTGATTGTTCTTTGTGTGATGGATGGATGTGTGTGGATTGTTGTTCGTGGAGTGAATGTGTAGTTGTGTGGGTGTGGGAGTGGGTGTGGGTGTGTGGTTGTGGTGTTGTGGTTGTGAATATTCTCAGCCACCCAATTCGAGCAGAGCTCTCTTCCCCGTGTCGGTGAGCCTCGGCACGTGTGCAAGCAAGGGGGTTGGTCAACGCGTGACTAAGCAATGCATTCCACGAGTAGAGCAGAGTAGAATCAAATCACGAATCAAACCAGTGAATCAGAGATTGCCAGTCAATCAAGGGAGGGATGGATGGAGGAGGGAGGGAGGGAGGGAGGGAGGATCGTCTTGGCTGGCGATAACCATAACCCGACAGCGCGAGTGCGGGGAATCACAGAACCCACTGCTACACAGCTACAAATCTACATGGATGTGTCCCCGGGAATCAAAAGGGACGGGACAGACGAATCCTCGGTCATCAACTTCCCCCACACACATTGCACCACAGACCTGGCCTCGGGCCGGTGCCTGGTACCTGCGTTTCGATTAATGCAATCTCACAACATGCCATGCCTTGCCCGTCCATCTCGGTGGGTATGGGTAAATTGGATTGCATACAGCAGTACAGCCAGATCTGTGTAGGTACTCGACTCGAAACCCATTCTCTCGGGGTGTTTATCCTGACAATGTCAATGTCACTTGGATACAGCTGGAGGTGACGCTTTACCTCCCCACCGCCACCTCCCCACCGCCACCTCATCTGAGACAATCCTATCCATTCCAGCACAAGCCACTTCTCTCCACACGCCGATAAATACCCATACTATGTCTGACAGCCTCTACTCTACCAAAGATGCGACGCAGTACTCTAGGTACAGCATGCACGGCACCCCCCTTGCCTTGGGCCGGGCCCGGGACCTGCATGAGCATGGCATCTGTCTGGCATCTTCCGCCGCGACCACGGGCATTCCCGGTGTACGAGACAGAAGAGGGCACATCATAATCACAGATTCACAGCTGCAGATTATAGCAGCAGAGCTCTGAAGCTCAACACATCACTGCAGTCAAAAAAAAAGAGCATATTTTTAATCCATTCTCATCATTGCTAGCAGTACTTTTCTAGATTCCTCGTTCGTTCGTTCGCATTGCATTACCTCACATTACTCCATCATAACACATCAGATATCATATACACCTCCATCCAACCCTGAGCCCCACCACGCCCCCGTGATCCAACCCAACGTTAAAAATGAGACAAAGGGAATAGGCCATCACACAAGGAAAACGCAAGAAAGAAAACAAAAAACACAACAGGACCACCAGTGACCCCCCCCCACAAAGACACCGTCTAAACTCGCCACCTACCTATAACTCCCTCCCCGCTTCCCCTCCTTCTCCCTTTCTTACTGGGTCCTAAACTAAGGGGACGCATCATGCGCCCCGCTTCTCTTCCTGAAGCTAAAGCTCCAGTCCCTGTCGCCCTTCGACTCTGGCTGCAGTGAGGTACTCGTGCTCCTCTCCTCCACCGGTGCAGGGGCGCCATTATAGATGCTACTAGACCCGCTGTCCTTCCTCTTTGGCTGAGTCGGCGCCTTGAGGTTCCCCCACGTCTTCTTCCCTCTCTGCACGCTCCTTATGCTCTCGCCACTGCTCTCAACCGTGGCAGTAGCAGGCTTCTTGGTGTCGGCCGGGGAGTCGTATACGGGCCCGCCGGCGGGATACAGATGGCCTGTTGCGGGGTAGAGGCTGTGGCGGGCAGTCTTGGAGGGCACGGGGATGTTGGTGTAGTACGCCGAGTCGCGGACAGACATGTCAGAGTTGCGGGTGGTGAGGAAGGGAACGGCTTTCGAGATCTCGGGCATGGAGGGCGCAGCGGTGGAGGCGGTGGTGTCACTCCAGCGCTTACCGAGGGGCGTGTAGGCTGCCGAGTCCTTCTCATCCACGAGGAAGGGGTTCTGGTCGGCGGAGAGGGTGGCAAGATGGCGGAAGATGCGGATGAGGTACAGGGTGACGAGGAGGGAGAGAATGGCGAGTGCACTGGGAAGGTTAGTTTTTTGTAATGCAGGTAGTGGGGTGGGGGGAGCACAAGAGCTTACCCAGATACGCAGGCGACGAGAAAGACGGTTATGAATATCTTTGAGGCGGCATCGTCGTTATTGAAGATTGTGCCCCACGCCCCGTCAGTGACGCCCTGGTGCTGGCGATAGCTGAGGATGGCTATAAAGGCGTAGAACGAGATGATGGCAAGGTCCACAACCGAGGCGAAAAGGAAGTAGCTCACGCTGGATCTCGGGGTGCGGACACGGTCACTGCAAGCTACATGGTAGATGTAGTAGACGATATGGAAGATAGCTGCCGCCGGCTTTATACAGACATAATCAGTTTTCTTTCATCCTCAAGAATGCCATGACAATGAACGGAGTGGATCAGCTCATACCGGTACACGGCAAATCCACCCTGTGATATCATCCAGCTTCCTCACAAACATCATGCACAGCAGCATCCCCATCGCACCCAGCAGCTGCAATGCCCTCAGCGCTATGGCCAGCACCCGAACCCCCAGCAGCGCCCTTCTCGAGATTGTCGTTGCGTTTGCATGCTCTGCTCGCGCAATCTTTGCGTTTGTGCTCTGGTCGAGGTGGACATAGGGGGCCATTGGCTTGGGCTTCGCGATCATGGGCGCCTCGGACTGCTGTGAGAAGCGCTTAGGGTTGAAGCTATTCAGATCCTCCACGCTGTTCAGGGCCGGATTGTTGTATGGGAGGAAGGGACGCGTGGGGGGGTTCATGGGGTGGGACATGGCGACGTTCCTAGTGCCTGGTTGGCTGGTGGTGGTGGTGGTGGTGGTTGTGGTGGTTGTGGTGGTTGTGGTTTTTTGTTTGTCGGTTTGTTTGGCGGAGGGAGGTGGGAGGTGGGCGGATGAGAGGAGGGATGCACGTACACTCATCTGGGGTGCGGCGCAAGTGTGTGTATTTAATGGCCAGACAGGATCCATGTTTGTTTTTCGCGTGACGGCTCGTTGTTGTTACGGCAACCCCTGTCACGGCCTCGCACCCTGGGAGCCAGGCTGTGTAGCAGCAGGTACAAACAGGTCCGTTCCTTGGACAAGAGGCGGTTGGCGTTTAGATATAGTCAAGATTAGAAGGTCAAATCAGGTAACCCGATTCACAGCGACCCCACTAATTGCTGAGATGTCTCGGGTGCAAACTTCCATCGCAAAAAACACCCATCAAGAATGTCACTTTCAAGCAGCAGAACCCCAGCAACAGCGCCCATGCCACTACAAGCAAGTATCTATCACTTATCCACCTCCTGTCTCTTGAATCCGAGTAGAGAGACTACTGTACATACATATGACCATCTGTTCTTGAGGACGTCGAGCAGCAATTCATGATCGGGACTCGGAAGGGCGCAATCCTCAGGGGCTGAAAGTAAATCATGGCGGGTCGTGAGCCTGTCTCACATGTGTGTTCCTGTGTCTCTCCCGGAATCGATCACCTTTCCATGTAGGTACCGCGGGCCTTTAATTCGGAGGGCTTCGATGGCCCGCCTCCTCTATCCTTCACTTGGGGGTGCATAGCCGAAAGGGGTCAGCTAGCTAGCGGACATATCTTCCGAACTTTGGGGTTAATTGTCTGGCATCACGGTGGGAGAGTTCCCTTCGCCAATCTTCATGTCCCATTCGAAAGTCTGGTAGATGCCCTCTGGAGGTCTCGGTCAAAAATGCATCATCTTGTGTGCGCTTCACTGGGTGTTGGAGAGTGTTAATCGTGTCAATGACATACAAGAGCCGCACAGAGCCGCACGCTTGGCATTCGCTTAGGTTTATGCTTATGTTTGGAGCATCGTCGAGGGTTGGTAGGCGAGGATGCGAAGATCGTGCGTTTATCATGACCGAACGTCTACTAGCTGGCCTTGCGTAATTGCGAGCTATCAAGGTTGAAGATCACGTATCCCAAGTAACAAAATCTAAAACCCGTTATGGAGATTTGGATAACCCGTTATGATTCTACAGCTAATCAAGGCAGCTAAGCTATAACTAAGGCACCAAATTTCAATCCTCCTTCTTCTGTCGCAGATTCCCATCATGGTGGCACAATGTGCTGCGTTTGTATATCTCCGGGACTTGCATGTAGTACAGTAGTGCCGTCGGGGACAGATGGGTCGTCGCCTGCTCTACCTACTTATTACGCGAAATCGGATTCAATGCTTCTTAGAGCCTACATGTAATTTGGCACTACATGTAATCATGGTGTATGATTCGGCAATCCAACAGGGGCATTCGGTGCCTGGCTACATTTAGCTTTACTCTAGTCGCACAGGCGTAGGTACCGCGCATCCCATGGAAACAGGTACTGGACAGTTTGTGAGAGATAAAGGGCCAATGACTATCTGAGCTAGCGTTGAATCAACATGTTCTCCGCCAAGCATAGAGCTATCGCAGAGCGAATCTTTAAGGCGCGGATAACCCCGCAAAAGGATTGAAACCTAACCCATACCAACAAATCTTGACGTCAGAAGCAAACACCAGACAGAGGCAAACGCGGGAAGCAAAGTGTCAGTGCTAGTTGAAGCTCACCACCCTCACCTCTCATCTCTTATCTTCACTCTCAAATCAGTTTACCTTGCTATAATCCATTGACCGCTCCGGATCACAGCTCTTGAAATGGGCACCTGTACTTCCCTCAACATCCACGACAGCTCGCCGTGCATCGAGCCCGCAACCAACGCCAATGGCCAATTCTGCCAATTCCATGCTCGCCAAGTACAAGGCCTCTACGAGGGTTACAAGCGGAGATCTCAGGAGCTTGAAACACTAGAGAAGAACGCTCCAAAATGTCTGCCAAAGAACTTTGGAAACACGGACTTCGCGGCGGTCAAGACTCTACCCCAGTTGAAGGAAATTTATGCCTATATGCTGCAGAGATACAATCTCGTGACTAGATGCGTCATGGCGAGAGACTTCCACCATTCCCATTTTTATGCGGACAAGTCAGGTTTGTTTTACTCTGTACCGTCGCAATGGTTGATGCTTACTTGAAATTTGTTTGTTACGGGTAGATTTTGGACACCAGGCGTACCTTGAACGACTCCGATCCACGCGTGCTCTTTTGACCACCACCCTCGGCCGACTCGAGAAACGTACACTGGATGTCCAGTATTCAGATGCACAATGGTACAACTGGGTCGAATCTTTCCAAGCAGAGATGGACGCCAAATCCGAAGCCGAGAAGAAAAAGGTCAAGGCCGAAGCAGCGTTATTCAAAGCTCACCAAGAAAACGTATCCAAGCTACGCGACGAAGAGGAAGCGAAACGGCGCATTCAGATTGAGAAAGAGGAGGTTTGGGATCCAATTGAGGAGATCGTTGAAGATGCTAGGGCAGGATATGTGGCACTTATCAGAGTTCTTATCAACGCCGAGGGGGTGGAGGAGAAAGAGATGGAGCTGGCACTGAAAAGAGCAAAGGAGATAAACGCGGCTGCCACTGGAGAATTGGGAGCACGAATGGCTGAATCAAAGGCGGATAAGCTGCTAGCACAAAGACGGAGACATATGGAGGCGTTCCTCATGAGAGGGCCTATGGGTCCCCCACCCCCGCCTACCTCTGGCCTGCATGTCCAATCACATGAGGATGGTGTGAAGGAAGAGTTGGAAAGGAGAAATAGAAAGAGGATAAGCGAGCTGGATAAGATGAAAAAGGAGGAATCAGAAGAAGAAGAGCCAAAGAAGAAGGAGCAGTCGAAAAAGAAGAAGGGGAAAAAGGGGAAAAAGAATCGCAATAGTGAGAAAGTTCCGGCACCTACGGTGGAGAGCGTTCACGGTGAAGGAATCGAGAATGCGGAAGGGATTCAAGAGGCCCCCGATAGCGAAGATGATCCCCTCGATATAGATGCAATTCAGGACAAAGATATGAAGGCAATCATTCAAAGTGTAACAGATTTAGTCATAGCCAATCACCCAGCGCTGGAAATCAATGTAGACAGCGAGAGTGGCTCGGGAAAGGTTCGTGCAGAGGTGAGAGCTGTACACGAATACCTCCTTCTGCGTTCAATCATTGCATCACCTTCGCTGCTATCTGCTGCTATCCTCAGCTCTTCTATCGACGAATTTTTGCATGATACTGTTCACGTACGGAATACAGATCTCAGGGATCTCGCTCTAGAGCTTTCTAAGCCTTCGGATGATTCCATACGTGATGCGTGCGCAGATTACTGGGCCGGGGCAAAGATGGGTGACTTGGAGAGCACTGCGGATGAGGAGTTATCGAATGAGTTAGTTGTGCACCAACCCAAGCCGAATGACGACGGGAAAGAAAAGAAAAAAGGGAGAAAGAGACGCTCGAAACCTGCAGCACAAATACCCGAAAAAGGTGGAAAGATGGACCGTGTAAAGATTTGCGGAAAATGGATTTATAACTACCCCGCCGAAACCAAGATGCCGCGACGAGGTTGGTTTCAGTTTGCAATTCTCACTGGAACATCCTTCTTCACCGCTGCCAGCCTGTGCAAGTCCTGGCAAGAATTCTACGAGTTGAACATTCTGTCCTTAAACGGCTATTTCCGGGGATTGAAAAACGGATGGGATACAACTCGAGAGTCACCCCCACTGGCACACCTACGACGAATTGGTTTTATACCTTATGCTCTCTCTCACCACTCCATTCATGCATCCGGGTTTACACAAACCTCCCGACACAGCGGAAGTTCCGTCCGTTTGCATGCTGCAACCGAGGCTCGAAATTACATTGCCGCCAATATGTCTCGCGATGACCCACGAGTTTATAGATTCATCGAGATCCTCAAGACACATCGTTCCGAGCTGATTGTGTATATCAAGGACTGCAAAACAGGCAATGTCTTAGTGGACCCTCCTGTAGATGAAAGATGGATCATTCGAGATAAAATAGGAGCTGGTCGGATTCATCGTGGAAAATGGACGATAAGACATCCTTTTGACAAGGTTTTCAAGGCAACTTTAGAGCGAGAGCGATTGTGGCAATCTTTTAGAGATTGCCTTGATGTTGTTATTTGGGATCGTCTACCTGCGAGGCCGCCTGAGCATCTTCAGTACACACTCATGAAGGTACAACTCCATTCCCGCGCTAGCATCTTGATTTTCTGACAAAAATAGTTGTTACACAAAGCGTTTAAATTCACAGACCATATCTCAGTCCTCGAGTCTACTTTAGAGGTATATTATCGAACTGCAAAAGAGGAAGAGGGCAAAGAAGGGTCAATGGCAGCCAGGGTAAGGGACATAAAAATGGCGATCCGGGAATACCGCCGCAAGTCGGATGCAGAAGGGGGAAAGGGGGCGAAGCTACGAAGAAGTCATTACCTGTTTTATGACAGTGTCGATGAGGACGTTGATAAGGACCATCCTTACGACACCCACACTACTTGGGATATTGAGAGCAGTCTGAAGGGTGATGCAGGATTGAGGGAGCTCGCTCAGCAGCACAAGTTGGCTACAGATGAAAAGGAGGTTGAACGATTGGAAAAAATCCTCATGGAGAAGATGTTGAGTAAGATTGTCGAGAAGATGCCAAAAGAAAGAGAACCGACAATTGATGATGATCTCGAAGATCAGGAAGAAGACTGGGAAGATGCGTCTGACTCATATTGGGATGATGGCGAAGATGATCATATGCAGTTCATTGGCATTTGGGACCAAGCACAAGAGGAGAACGATGAGCTTTATGATCAAGCTGAAGGTAATTTACTATTCAGAACTCATGAGTGATGCTGACATTGTAAAGACTTCAGCCATGCTATGTTTGAACAGCAACTTCAGAGTTTTCCCGGGAATGAGCAACATTACCAGGAACAGCGAAAGTTCTTGAAAGATGTCGGCCGTCGGCAAAACAACATGAATACGAAAACCCGTCAAAAGCTTGAGAAAAGACAGCAAGAACGTAAGTAATTGGATATAACCCTGATTTAATTGAAGCAAGCCTTATTGACTCCGAACAGTGATGACCGGAACTCCTTTCATCCCTCAAAATTTCATGAGATGTCAATACATCATCGAGCGCCTATGGGGAGAATGCCCGGAGGTTTCTAAAAAGGAACTTAAGGAATATCGGAAAGAATTTGAAGGGTTACACGACAAAGAAGGTCGCGCTAAATTCCCCCCCAAGCGACGTCCACCAAAGGCTCCTCAGTGTGCACTTGATGAATGGGACAAGCTTCGCCCGAAGAGAGGTGAAAGTATGGCTGATTACGACATGCCGCGGGAGTGGGAACACGCCATTCAAAAGAACATCACGCGTTGTACGTATTCATCCTCAAAATCAAATTTAGTCTGTACTAACCTCAATTCAGTGTGGAAGAAAGGCTTGATTCAGCCTTCTTGGGCAATGACATGCGTACCTGTGTTTGTTGGTCGTGAAGGCCCTGATAAGCCCTTAGATCTCTACTCCGACTATCGTGGTCTTGTGATTACCGGAAGATTGTTGTGTCCAACTACAGGTGATCCAGATATGCAAACACCCCCAGGACCCAGTAAGTTTTCTTTCTTGATATGCACTATCGCTATCCTAACTTTTTGCGAGATTACCTGCGGGAGGAGATGGAAAAGTACGAAAAGAAACATCCAGGCTCAACTTACAGCCTACTAAGAGTTGCGTCTGATCCGTATTGCTGGCCGTCTGAAATGTTTGAGGAAGATGCTCTCCATACTGCAATTGTTGATCGTGAGGGTAGGATCTGGGAATGTAAGCTCTCTTCAGACCTACGAACAGTCAAACCAAATAATCTAACATTGGAAACGTCAGGGGTAAAAACGCCCAAGGACATGCCTTGGTCTGAGTATATCATGCATGATAATGTCCGCTATTTACTTAGGGATCCGCCTTCTCTCAATCCTACGAGCGAGAAATCAGCCACCTCCTACGTCCGTCATAGAGTCGATACCATCCTCATCATGGGCGACGAGGACAAATGTAAACAGTGGTCTACCCTATGCCTGGGATATGTGAGGAAGCAACCCCATGGCTATGAAATCGATCTTGCTAGGAGCTTTTTGAGAGTGAATGCAAAATTTTTGAGGGGGTTGCAAGAGTGCTGGTGGGAGTAAAGCGAAGTATATACATGTAGCTCACATGTGTACTAGTTTATTTTTCACAATGTGCTTAACCCGGTTTATGTCATAGTCAAATGAATCGTTGATTACGTTTGGATCACTGATCATGATTAGCCGAACATCTAGCCACCATATGTACTCTACCGTTGTATGTGTAATACACGAACATACGTGCGCCCTACATAGGGTAATTGCCGCCCAATGGCTGCGCAGATCGAAGTGAATGTCCGATGAATGTCTTAGTATACACATACAGTCGCACCTCGTTATGTCGTTAGCGTATTCTGGGAGCCAAACCCCTACGACATAGCAAATATACGAGACAGCAAATAGTTTTTGGTGGAGAAGGGCAGTACCTGTCCCGCAAATCCGTACGAGACAGCAAGAGATCCGAGATATCGAATTACGAGATAGCGAGGTGCGACTGTACATACATCTTTTCAGCCCACTACAGCACTCTCTCTCGTTTTTATTTACCCCCGCAATGGGGACCAGAAAAAACTGAAACTTAAACTTAGTATACAGATCGAGTAGGTGTTCTAAAGAAGCACAACTGACAGAATTGACGCCTGCTTCTGGTTGGCCTAACGCACTGTTGTGGAGGCGGAGCAACATGCTTCATACTTGATTATTTGGTTGGGTAGCCGCGTATTTGTTGTTCATTTTGTTGGTTTGTGATACAAGAAGGAGTTATGGGCATTGAAATTTCGAATTTCCCATTGAGGTAAAGACGAGAACGAAAATTTCTGCCGGTTACCCAGAGTATTACGAGAAGGATTTCTGGGTCGACAGAAGTGAAGATTTCCCACAATATCTCATGCACCATACAAAACCAAACAGCAGCGAGGAGGAAGATCGACGCGAGATGTCCGCAATATATGTAAAATCTGGGTAGAGTGAAGGTAGTGACTTTACGAACAATTTCATCTCCGACCTAGGACCACCCGATCCTATCTCAACCTTACATGTACTTACTACTGTCTCAATGCTGAAAGCCACATACATAACCCAATAGCATTACTGAGAGGACGCAGCTAAGTTCGTCACGTGACCTCCATGTCTGGCCGAGTGATATTGTATGACGCACGCCCCCGGAGACAAAGCCTTAGCAGCAGATATAGACGCCCACCCGTAATCGATAGAACTCGTTTCATTGCCGAATCGACCAGTTTTTGAGTTCTAGTGAATAGAACGGAGGATCTGTTGGTTATAATCCTTTTGTCTGTCCCGTGTTCTACTCATTCATTGGTAGTGCGAACACTACTCAGAGGGGAGATACCGAATTGGGAGTGTAAAAGCGCTCGCCACCAGGCCCGGAAAACTTCTGAATGATGACTAGAGGTGCTATTTGCCACCAAGAGCCACAACCGTCCTTTAAACCCCACTGTTTGAAAATGAAGGAAAGGATGGATCGAGAATCATAACTCCAGGGTTCGGGATACTAGACCGTAAGCGCACATGGAACTACGATGCAGTCGTGCCCGAGATAATATGTACTGAATGTGATACGATATCAAATTATAAAAAATGCTATGACGATATTCCTATTCGCCGAATCCCTTCCCCGCGGCCGTAGAACTGCGTGTTACCTGTACGGTACTTTTCATCTCCGAGCTACATAGGCAATTTATGAGATTCTTCGTTAGTATAGCAATGTGCATCTAAGCCGTAAGGCTTACATTTCTCATCCTGTATGATCTACAAGCTGTGGCTAAGGTGATAAAAAGCTTGGGCGGACTGGGACTCGAACCCGGATCTCTTCATATCTATGACATCCATTCGCTATCGCCTGCACATTCACGCAACCAAATCAATCTCGTCCCCGCCCAGCACGATTTCGTACGGCACTCGAGGGAGGGGAATCGAACCCACGAAACAATCAACGAAAGCGAAGCGCTCTACCATTGAGCTATCCACCCATGACACTAATCAGTGAAAATCGGCATTAGTTTTGCCGTTAATTAGGGTTGTTGTACTTACCACGCTGCATGCCTTCTAGCACTAATGTAGACAAACGTCGTACTATGTGTACCTTAGACTTTTACGTACTTATGATGACGTAGCAAGCGCATAGCACTTTAGAAAGACATGTAGGTGTCCTATAGGCCCAGTGTTCTACGAATACCGGCGCCGGTACAAGTAGGTCCACGATAATGAGGTTGATGTATTACAAATTCCCATTCGATATTCCAAAGATGTAAGCAATATAAGATACATACTGTACTTGGTATGAGCGTGGTCAAGAATTATTGAATTTTCAGCATACATACTAATCAATTAACCATTTGGCAATACCTCTACTTAATTAAGCTGATATTACTTCAGTAATTGCACTCAAGTACTGATGTCCGAGCTACAACAGCACACGCACGGCAGGGGGAATCAGAATTGTTTATCTCATAGCACCTGAGTGGGGCGGCTAAATATATGTTATTTGCTTCAGTGGTGGAGACGTACTTCTGGACTGAATTCGCGTAAATTATCACTCGGAATCTCGCTCATCGATTTAGTGGCGACGACCCTTAGACCGATGCAGGTAGCCGGGCATTATTTCCTGTCAATGGTCCTTAATCTCAGCAGAATTAAGGCTCACTAAGGTTTGAAGGGGGATATTTCAATCTTGTGTAAACCTTACTTTAATTAGTTATCCTCTAATACTTACCGAATGGCTCCAATTGTGTCCATATCCTCGTCGAAACTAGATAATATACAGACCACCGGATCAAGTGATGTATTTTAGTTTAGCGTAGAAAGTTTGATAGATCCTGAACATTAATTAGAAAGGTTCTAAACTGATGGGTATGAAATGGACTCTCACAGAATTATAAGCACCGAAGGTGTTGGTTGGATGGGATGGAATTCCTGGTGACTAACCACATTCCGCGACATCCCTGTTACCGCTTAATTAAAGTTCCTGCCCTCTCGCGCTGTGCCACTTGAATGAACTTGAGTTTATTTCCTGACCTTACATAAACAAGTAATCCATGCATGTACGCTTTCTCTTCCCTCACGAATATAATATACGTAATCTTCCCTCTACTACTTCACTACAACATACTACAGTACGAAAAAACGGGGTGGGATCACTACGGTAGCACTATGGTAGTAGTGCGGTATTCTTATCTATACCGTATTCTTTCCAATACCGATTTATGGCAGCATTTGGAGAAATATATATTGAATTAGTGCCTTCCGGTACAGCAGATTAGGACTAGTTCTGCTTCTTTTGAGCTTAGTCTTGTCTTGATGGTACGTACATCATGTATCACCTACGAACAATTAGACATCATCGCCATCATCAAGTCTGCACCGGGTTGCAATTGCTACCATCATTGCCTGACGAGATTATTCCTCTTTCTTTCGCATGAGATGTAATCCTAGATCAGGAAAATTTATTTTTTAAAAGTATATGTTCCGGGCGATTCGCAGATATCGCGAATTCGTGAATGGACAAGAGTAATTCGCGAATAGACTTGAAGTATTCGTGAATAGACTGCTAGCCACATACATCTCCCAGCAGACCAGTCTATTCACGAATGGCCCACTAATAATGTAGTTCTAATGTCTTGATGGCCCACAATAAATTGATTAAAAATCATAGTGCGGAAAAAATTTTCCCTCTAAATAAAATCTGTATCTACAAGAGATTTTTACCGATTCTTCAAAGACCATTGAATATCCTTTACCTCCCTTTACCGGTCGATCGGTAGGTTTATGAGATTTCTTGAGCTCCAACCATATAAACCGTTTCGTATTTCTTGGTTGCTGGTATGAATCATGATCAACAATTTTTTCCAAACTACATTTTACCAGTCCATTCGTGAATGGACCGGTCCCCTCTCGAATACATGTGTTAAGCGGTCCATTCACGAATTTGGGGTATCTGCTGTCATAACATATGTAGCGTGGAATCTATGGACGAGAGACTATAGTCTTGAATACAACCGGCAGAAGCACGTGGGCGTAGGGATGTTCGTTGACTATGGACTATGGAGTGGCTCTACCTGGTATGACAGACCAGTCGAACCCTATGACGTAGCGTGGAACAAGATAGTATTCGTGGAGTAAATACAAGAGGTTGCGTGAAGAGAAAAGGAAAGGAAGGAAAACATGAAATGGTACGAGGCAACGCCCCCTTATATATCCAACTCCTAGTCCATTGATGACTAATACCCCACGTGACAGAAACCGAAAGAACATAAGAAAACCCATTACAAATCCTAATCCAACTGCGCAATACCTTCTCTTCACGATCCAATCTATCGCCATAGCCGAGTTACAAGTTGCCGTTACAGACTACGCCCCCCTCTAAGGCCTACCTCCTGGTAGGCTTAGGCTTCTGTGGATAACGCTCATGGAATCGTCGAACAATATCAGGTGAATGTTCAAGATCTGATAGCGGTTGCCAAGAGGCTTCATCGTATCCTGTATATCGTACCAAATACTCAAATCCTCCCCTTCGTTTCCTGGAATCCAAAATATCCTCGACTTCCCATTCCTCCTCCCCTTCGATCTCAACCGGAGGTGGTGGTGACTGTTGCTGTCCAGGCAATGGATTACTTGCTTCAGGTGACAATAGCGAAACGTGGAATACTGGATGGACCTTCATAGAACGGGGAAGTTCTAACTCATAGGCATAGGGATTAACAATTCGCTTAATGCCGTAAGGTCCAATCTGCTTGTCAATCGAATTTCTTGGAGGTCGTTTGGTAGGGACATGGCGTGTTGATAGGAAAACTTTATCTCCTATACTGTAGCGGGGCAGGGGACCCGATTCATATTAGCCGATTCCTCTTGTATCTTTTCTTGTTCGAAACATTTATTTCTTGAGATATTCACGGTGTCGCCATTTCACTTGCAATGCTGTTGGCCTGATCTTCTGTCGTTCTCTGTTCCATTTCTTCGAATTGGCGTAAAATGGAGAAACTTTTGTTGTTTCGAAGAGTGGTTGTTAAATCGCGAATTCAGTAATTTGGTAACCATTGAGCTGTCATCCTGTTGATAAGAAACATAACCTCGAAGATATTGTTCCATCACAGCGTTAATTCTTTCCGTCTGTCCATCTGTCTGAGGATGAAATGCGGTAGAGAATCGTGGGGAGATTTCCAAACGTTTGCAAAGTGACTTCCAAAATTCCGCAACAAACTGTGTTCCTCGATCGGATACAACAGTATCGGGTAGTCCATGTAGGCTTCCAAACATTATCGATATATAGCCTTGCTACTTCCTTTGAATCTATCTCTTTGGTGCGTTGGTATTAGGTGTGGCATTTTGGTTAATCTATCCACCACAACTAGAATTGCGTTATGTCATCGCTCTATAGGTCGATAACAAAGTCCATTGATATATCCGTCCATGGTCCATCAGGTATCGGCGTAGAGGCGAATCTGCATAAGGTGCATTACGTGGCGCCTTCTGAACACAATTGCAATTCCTGACATACTGGTCGACATACTTTCGCATTTGTGGCCAATAGTACTCCCGACTTAGGAGTTCCAATGTCTTTGTTCTGCCCGGATGTCCTGCGGATGGTTTATCATGGTATTCTTGTAAGAGCCTTAGCCGAAGGTCACTGTCGTCTGGTACATAAAGCCTGCTCCGATAAAGTAGTCGACCATTATTGTCTTCCGTGCATTCAGCAAGTGAGATTTTGTTCGAGTGGCGTACATCATTCCGAAGCATAGCGAGGATCTCATTTGGGAAACTATCAACTTGGTAAACTTTTGAAAACAACTCCTCAACAGTGAACGATCCTTCAGCGGGTTCATTTGACAAGAAGCCATAAACAAACTTAAACTTTGAATCTAAATTTTTCCGCTTCAAGACCACTTGGCTCTGATGCGTCAACCGTTCATCCCCCTCTTTAGGTAGGTCACCTGACCTTCTAGTTAATGCATCTGGTTTCGCCCCTTGCTTCCCTGGTCAAAATTGTATAATGAAATCAAAGCGTGAAAGAAATTCAGACCAACGGGCTTGTCGACGATTTAGCAATTTTGTTGTCATGAAATATTCAAGATTCCGATGATCGCTGAGGACTTCGATTGGGAATTGTGCTCCTTCCAAATGGTGTCGCCATTCTTCAAAACATCGTACGATCGCTAGGAGTTCCTTATCGTAGATTTCATAATTACACTCCGCTTTCATGGATCGGTTGATGGAATCGTTGGGTTATGCGGAGTTGGATTAGTCAGGAAGTTTCTATCGTGTTCTTTGGGTTTCTGTTCGGTTGCGCAGTATGAGTCATTGGGGATTAGTCATCGCAGGATTTCCTTGGGTATAATAGGGGGCTCTCCCTCGCTTCGTTCCTGTTTTCCTTTCTCTTCTTCTTTCCTTACGCAACGTCTTCTGTACTCTCTATACTATCACGTCATACCGACATCTGTCAAGTAGGACCGCTTCTATATCTCTGGTTCTCAATATATCTGTTATTCTTATAACCGTTCTGAAGACCTCGCCTTTCGACTAACTCGACAGCTACTCTTTCTTACGCGTCTCTCTTGAACATCTGCTATCGCCGCCTTGAGATTACGTTCGTCATCGTCATCCGCGCGTCTGTAATGTCCACCGCCGACCTCCGTGGATTCCTCCCAATAACGTGGAGGAATTCAAGCAACAATCGAACAGACCCGCCGCTCTCTTCGCCCACCTAAAACTCCCGTGTCATTTCGAAAAAGCGAAAAGCCAACAACTTCGCCGCCCATGCGAAGTCATTGACAGACAGGAAGAGCAAATAAATCAGCTCAACCTGGACCTCAACATCGCCCGCGCCACTGCCGCCGCCCCCGCCGCTCCCGCTCCTCTCGCCGCCCGCGCGCCGCCCGCCTTCAGGTCGAAAAAGTTAGGACCCTGAAAAAATTCGATATACCGCTCCAGCTCGCTGGGTTTATTACCCAACTCCGGATGAAACTTCGAGGTCAGCGGCGATAGGTTCCGTGAAGCAGCAAAAGGTCATCTATGCTGTTAGCCGAATGGAAGGAAGGGCTTTAGACCAGGTCGTTCCTCTGGTCAACGCCAACCCCGCCGCACCCTTCTCCTCCGTCGCCGCCTTCGTCGCCCACTTGGAAGCATCGTTCGGAGACTCAGACCCCCGAGGAACCGCCCGCCGTCAACTCGTCGCTCTCAGGCAAGGCAAAGGAGACTTTCTTGCATACTACTCCAGTTCACTCCGCATTGTAGCCTCTGACTACAATGAGGGGCAAATCGATCTTTCTGGCGAAGGACTTTCCGAGACCTCGAGGATGCTGATGAGTTACTGGACGGACAGACCCAACACTGTGGAAGCTATCGACCACCCTCGTGACCATCGACAACCAGATCCGGGGCGAAAGGCGAACAAAAACCATCCGTGTCGATGGGCCAATTCACACCGCTCCCCGCGCTGCACCTGTCCCACACTGCTGGAGGTCGCCCCATGGACCTCTCTGCCCTACAGGCCCGCTCCACCAACGCCTCCCGAACAATACACCGTCTCGCGGCCAGCGCAAAACCTCCATGGCTGAGAAGCAATGGGCGGGACAGCAACCTCTGCATGTCTTCGCCAACCCGGCCATGTCTTCGCTTAACTGCCCTCCGCCAACCACACGTACAATAACCGGCTATGAGGTGCCTCCTCCTGCCGCACCACCGATGACCCGCTCGCCCGATCGCTAGCTCCGCCTCCTCTGGTCGGGTTTTCACTAGTCGGGTTTGATCAATGGCCTCATCTAATGTTTTTCCTTTGTCTGCATTCTCTATCTCTGGCTTACCGGTATCGTCTGTGGAGGATAAATTGGATGGTGATCGTTTGTTGCTTCTTGTAAAATTGTAAACAATAAAACTCCCATTCAAACTCTACGTTGATTGATACCGGTTGCTCGGGTTCGCGTTCATTGATGAAACATTAGTCGCCATAACAACTTCCTCTCCTTCCACTCAAATCACCTCGTGTCGCCGAAGTCATAGGCGGTACCCATATCTTCTGGTCAAATCACCCACCTATGCTACTTTGCCAATGTCCATCGATCACCATGAAACCGTTCCTTCTTCGTCACAAACTTGGCTCTTACCCCTCGTACTAGGAATCCCCTGGCTCCAGCATGACGCCACGCTGCGGTTCAAGAGAACACCATACAGTTTGATTCCGAAGATCTTGTAAGAAGCAAGTTAACGCCCAAGAAAGCCGCCCTGTCAAAGCAATCGCCCGCCTCGCTTCCACCTTGTTAGCTCCGCCGCTCTGCCGCTTACAAACTCAGATCTTTAGTATAACCATGGAGGAAATCGACTATTGACAAAACCCCGAAGGATGACTGGAGAATCAAGATACCAACACGATATCAAAGGTTCTACTGTATGTTTGACGAAGACCTCGCTAATGGGATGCCACCTCGCCGGCCTTACGACCACAAAATACCACTCAAGGAAGGGAAGGAACCACCTTTTGGACCACTATACGGCATGTCCCGCGATGAATTGATCGTCCTCAGGAAGTACATAGAGGATAACCTAAACAAGGGCTTCATACGAGCCAGCTCCTCCCCTGCCGGTGCCCCCGTCCTATTTGTTACGAAAGCTGATGGAACTCTCCGCCTCGATTATCGCGCCTAAATGAAATTTAACGATAAAGAATCGGTACTCTTACCACTCATCGCGAAACACTCGATCGACTCTCCAAGGCAAAATGGTACACTAAGTTGGGACCTCCGTCGGTACAATCAGATCCGGATGGCTGAAGGCGAAGAATGGAAAACAGCTTTCCGTACACGATACGGCCACTTCGAGTATACGGTCATGCCCTTCGGCCTCACCAATGCGCCGGCCACCTTCCAACACTTTATCAACGATTGCGTCCGCGAGTACCTCGACCTATTCTGCACAGCCTACCTTGACGATATCCTAATCTACAGCGACACCCTCGAGGAACATCAAGCCCACGTCGAGAAAGTCCTCGAAGATGAAAAGGCAAGCGGGATATTGCTAAAACCGAGAAATCTGAGTTCACACCCAAAGCACCACCTACCTCATCATCGAACCCAACGGCATCCGAATGGACCCCAAGGAAGTGGACACAGTTCAGAATTGGACAGTCCCCAAAACGGTCAAAGACGTACAAGCATTCCTCGGATTTGCCAACTTCTACCGCCGGTTCATATACGGGTTCTCCAAGCTTGCCGCACCGATGAGTGGACTGACGAAGAAGGATAGAGCATGGACAAGTGAAGCTCAAGTCGCGTTCAATGCCCTCAAGGAAGCATTCACCACCGCCTATCCTCGCCCCACTTCGACCGAAGGAAATCATTGTGAAATCGACGCTTCAGACTACGTCTCACGCATACTCTCCCAATATGATGACAACCATACCCTCCGACCCGTCCATTTCTCCAAGAAACACTCACCGAAACAGAACTACGAGATCTACGATAAGGAGCTGTTGGCAATCATCCGAAGATTCGAGCGAATGGCGCCCGAACTCGAGGAGCCGCACACCCAATCGCCATATCAGACCACAAGAACCTCGAGTACTTCATGAGCACCAAACAGTTTAACCGAAGGCAAGCACGTTGGGCCGAATACCTTTCAAGGTTCAACTTCGTCATCAAATACAGACCGGGGAAGCAAGGCGGGAAACCGGACGCATTGACAAGGAGATCAGGAGATCTCCCTGGAGAGGGGGATGAAAGACAGTTGCACCAGAGCCAGGTCGTCTTGAAGAAGGAAAATTTGGAAGCAAAGCTAAGTTTGTTGGCGGGTTCTTTATCAAACGAACCCGCTGAAAAGAACGCCTCACTGAAAAAACTATTTGACGAAGGATACAAGACTGACCCATTCCCGAAAAAGATACTAGATATGCGAAACAAAGGCAAGCAGCAATCGAAGGAAATATCACTAGCTGAATGCACCGAGAACGAAGGACGACTACTTTATCGTGGTAATCTCTACGTCCCCGAATACGACCCCCTCAAACTCCAAATTCTCAAACTCTACCACGATGCCCCTTCCGCAGGACACCCCGGACGCGAAAAAACCTTCGAACTCATCAGTAGGGACTATTACTGGCCCCGTATGCGCAATTACATTGGCCGCTACGTTCGGAACTGTCACACCTGTCGGCGAAGCAAGCCAAACACCCACGGAAAACTCGGTGTACTCCGACCCCTACCAATCCCGGAACAACCCTGGCAGGAAGTGTCAATGGATTTCGTCACTGGCTTACCGGAGAGCGAAGGATACGATGCAATCATGGTAATCGTGGATCGGCTGACGAAGATGCGACACCTCCTACCCTGCAACACCACCGTTAACGCAGAGGATGTCGCCCAACTGTACCTGCGAAATGTCTGGAAGCTCCATGGTCTACCTACACATATCACCTCCGATCGTGGCACACAGTTCACCGCCAAATTCTGGAAACAGTTGTGCAAGCACCTCGGGATCGAAGCAAGAATGTCCACTGCCTTCCACCCGGAAACCGATGGTCAAACCGAGAGATTAAACGCCGTGATGGAGCAATATCTACGGGGCTACATATCTTATCAACAGGATGATTGGGTCAAATGGCTCCCGATGGCCGAATTCTCCGCTAACAACCAGGTCTCCGCCTCCACAGCGCCACATGTCTTCATGAACTTCGGCTTCCACCCTCGGTTCACAGTAACGATCAAGCCATCCGACAAGACCCCGCCCAGCATCGATGCTAAAGACTTCGCCGGGAAGATGTTAGAGCTACACGAATACCTACGCACCAATATCCGAACAGCACAAGACCAGCAAGAGCAGGCCACCAACGCGAAGCGAACCCCCGCACCCCAGTACAACGTTGGCGACATGGTCTTTGTCTCAGCCAAGAACATCCGCACCACCCGCAATTCGAGGAAGCTCGACTGGAAGAAGCTTGGGCCGTTCCCCATCAAGGCAGTCATCTCCCCATACGCCTATCAAGTCGACCCTCCCCGAAGCATGAAGATACACCCTGTCTTCCATGTATCCGAGTCGCTGCTGGACCCCGCCGCACAGGACCCCGTACCCGGCCAAATACAACCACCCCCGCCACCCGTTATCGTCGAACAGGAGGAAGAATATGAGGTTGAGGAGATTCTGGACTCGCGGGAAACAAGGAATAACGGCCTGCAATACTTCGTCAAGTGGACAGGATACACCGACCCTACCTGGGAACCCGCCGCCTACCACACCGACACCGCCGCAGTCGATGCATTCCACGCACAATACCCTGGGAAACCGCCGAGCGAAGGTCAGGACTCGCTCGCAGGAGCTCGAGCTTGAAAGGAATTTCATGGACGGCTACTAATCGTTGGGTTATGCGGAGATGGATTAGTCAGGAAGTTTCTATCGTGTTCTTTGGGTTTCTGTTCGGTTGCGCAGTGTGAGTCATTGGGGGATTAGTCATCGCAGGATTTCCTTGGGTATAACCGGGGGCTCTCCCTCGCTTCGTTCCTGTTTTCCTTTCTCTTCTTCTTTCCTTACGCAACGTCTTCTGTATTCTCTATACTATCACGCCGTCATACGCAGCATCTGTCAAGTAGGACCGCTTCTATATCTGTTGGTTCTCAATATATACTGTTATTCTCTTCGTTCGAAGACCCTCGCCTCTTGACTTGACATTAACTAAGCATTCTTCTTTGTCGCCGTCTTGCGGAACATCTGCTATCGCCGCCCCTTGAGATCCGCGGGGGAATGTTTCTTGGAGAAGAATGCAACCGGATGTAGGATTCCTTCATTATCACTTTGCGATAGGATTCCTGCTGAAACATAGTCGGAAGCATCGGTTTCTACCACAATCTTTCGATCTGGATCGAAATGAACTAGTATCGGTGCCGTCGTAAACATCTTTTTCAACGTCTGAAACGCTTCCTCCCTTTCGTCCGTCCATTCGAACTTAACATTTTTCTTTGTCAAAGCAGTAAGCGGAGCAACAATCTTTGAATATCCTAAAATAAACCGTCGGTAAAAATTTGCAAATCCCAAAAATACTTGAACGTCATGGAGATTTGTCGGTGTAGACCATTCTAGAACATCAACGACCTTTTTTGGATCCATTCTATTTCCATTCGGGGTGAGGATTAAACCAAGATACTTCGTTTCTTGAACCATAAATTCGCATTTTTCAGGCTTGAGGTGAACATGATTCTCATCAAGCATCCTTAGGACTTTTTGAATATGTTCCTTATGTTCTACTAGTGTCTCGGAATAGATAAGGATATCATCTAGATATGCTGTTACGAATTGATCAAGATAGGGTCGTAGGATATCATTGATCCAATGTTGGAATGTAGCAGGGGCATTGGCCAATCCAAATGGCATTACCGTATATTCGAAATGCCCATATCGAGTTCGGAATGCCGTTTTCCATTCATCTCCCTCCGCTATCCTGATCTGATTATATCCCCACCTTAAGTCCAACTTGGTATAGTACTTCGCTCTCGACAATTTGGCCAAGGTTTCCTTCAACAACGGCAAGGGGTAACGATTCTCAATTGTAATTGCATTGAGGCCCCGATAGTCAACACATAGTCGGAGTGTTCCATCAGCCTTCTTGACAAACAATATATTCCACTGGTGATTCACTATGGCGAATGATTCCCTTGGGTAAATTTTCTTGAAGATAGTCCCAGAGCGCCTTCAATTCAATTTGAGATAGAGCATATATGGGTCCCCATGGTGGTTGCTTGCCTTCTTCTAGTACTATCTTCATGTCATGGGAGGGTCGGTGTGGTGGCAGAATTGAAGCATCGATTCTTCTAACATATGAATGTATTGATGAAACTCCTTCGGTACTAGTCGTTCAACGTCAATAGTAGATTTTTTCGTCGAGATGATGACGTATGGTGTTCTGGTAAGGAATCGAGATGCTGAACAATGACTGTAGTTCCACTGAGTGAACAGTGTTGACAACAGTTCCGGGAGTCAAAAACTAGTAGAGTTTCTGGTGGTCGAATTGTGATATCATGACGTCGCATCCAAGGTATTCCCAGTACAATCGGACAGTGCCCTAGCTTCGTTATAAAACATGGTTCAGTCTCTCGATGTCCATGAATGTCTAGCGAGACATCGACAATTTGAGTAATCTTTCCGACTTAATAGGTCTTCCGTCTATAACGCCTACGTGGCGGGGTATTTTGAGGGTCATAGTGAGTTTGTTGTGGCATAAAAGATTCATTAATAAAAGCATATCCTGATGCTCCGTATCAATAAGAAGCGTAGGTGGGTATAAAAGAGTCTTTATTCTGAAATAGAACAAGTACTACAAGTTGATTCCCATCCATTTCCTCCTCCGATACCGAAAACCCAGAAATATGCATCCTGAAAAATCTCTAAACAGTCCCCAGGCTAAGCCACTTAGCAGGGACAAATCTTTTGCCGTTATCACTTCCATCGTTTTCTTCCACCTCAATGCTGCTCCCTCATCACCTGGCCTCCTTGGTTGATTCCCGCTGTTCGCTGCAAACTCTAACCATGTGTCCCACACCTCCGCAATAGAAACATCGGCCCTCAGTTAAGCGGCCGTTCCTTTCGGCAGGGGTGGGGCGACGACGTCCTCCAGAAAGATCCATGGGTACATCACCCCCCGGTCGGAACGAGGGATGAGGTTCGATAGCAGGTGCATGGGCAGCCGGGGCGGCAGCACGAGGAGTAGGAACAGAATTTGCTGGTGGAGAACGGGGGGCCGGAGTAGCAGTAGCGGTCCAAGGTTTTTTACTTCCTCGTTTTGCTTCTGCCGCTCGACGGCGATTATCCAACCGTTGCAAGAGTGTCGCACATGCATCTACCGTCGCAGGAGTGTCATGGTGTATCATTGATTCGTCGAGCTCCGCGTTGATACCTTCCATCAAGGCTTCGATCCGAGAGACCTCATCCATCCCCGACTCAGCAGCATACCGTTGAAACTCCGCAAAATAGTCGGCGAACGTCCGGTTTTGTTGGCGGATATTCCGAAGGTTCCTCCTCGCCGTGCGAATCCGATCCGGGTCCCCAAAAGCAATGTCTAGAATCTCATAAAATCGTAACATAGAGGGCAAAGCAATTCCTTCTTCGTTAACATATCAGAAACTTGGCCACGCCAGTCTGCTGAATGACAGGATAAACCGATCAGAACGTTGGGTAGCGATCGGCATTACCCAATAACGATTCTCATTTGTTGTTTAAATAGGTGGAGTCGTTTTCGCCACGATCCCCTAAATACCTCAGGGTCTGGGAAGCTTCTCCGATCGATGGGTAGTAGCTGTAATTGGTACTGGCGCGAGGCTCGTCTCCGATAGGCGGTTCATCGAGAACAATTTCGCAGCTGACCTGTTGAGCTCTGGCAGCCGCAGGTCTCAATAAACATTCTCTTCGCTTCTCTCAGCCTCCTCTGTCATCTCCTGTAAATCCGTTGCGTATTGAGCAAGCGTTGACATTGTTGGAGAAGGCATAGGCTTCTACCCCAACCGCATTATCGACTTTGTGGGTGCGTTTAAAAGGTTTGGAGGGTATTGCTGAGTTGCTTTGAATCAATAAGGCGTGTTCCGACATGGTAGACTATGGTGTTGTATTGGTTGACAATAAGTGGGACGCAACCTGTAATACGGTTATGGACGAGACTATAGTCTTAATACAACCGGCGAAAGAACGTGGACGTAGGGATGTTCGTTGACTATGGACTATGGAGTGGCTCTACCTGGTATGACAGACCAATCGAACCCTATGACGTAGCGTGGAACAAGATAGTATTCGTGGAGTAAATACAAGAGGTTGCGTGAAGAGAAAAGGAAAGGAAGGAAAACATGAAATGGTACGAGGCAACGCCCCCTTATATATCCAACTCCTAGTCCATTGATGACTAATACCCCGCGTGACAGAAACCGAAAGAACATAAGAGAAACCCCATTACAAATCCTAATCCAACTGCGCAATACCTTCTCTTCACGATCCAATCTATCGCCATAGCCGAGTTACAAGTTGCCGTTACAACATATACCCCAGTTCTGGAACCCCCATTATCAGAGAATGAACCCCCAGGTATCTATTGATAGATTAATATCTGGTGATGTTGATAGTTGAAATGCTTCAATCTTAAAATGCGGAATTAGGGTTAGGGAATGAAAGGTTTAAGTATTTCTCTATACCCCGCAGTTCTACTGTATCCATGGAGTGCTAGTGCTGTAGTGAATAAAGTTCGGCATTACCACTAACTTTGCATTCTCTGGAATAGGTCTCCTGACCACTACCGCATTCTTACCGTATTTGCTCAATTGCGATATTCTTAAAAATAATGCATTTTTAGTGCTGTAGCAGTACCGTAATTGCTGTAGCAATAACGTATTATGCTTACTATCGTAGTGGTACTACAGTGATCCCACCCCTTTTTTCGTACTGTACTTGTACTATCTCCCACCGCGGCAAATCTCTTTCGCTGGCACAGACTCTTCTAAGCATCATTTACGATGTCTTCGATCTAGTAGTACATAGTAATTCCAACCGGTTATAGCATGTGTCACCAATCCCCGAGCAAAGATATTATTGGGTTTATCTATATATCTAAATTCTATAGGTATACCATAATCACTTAGTATACACAAAGTTATGACTTTCATTTGAGATTAAAAAGTTCATCTATCGACCGCTATCCTATCTACATACTATGAGGCTCCAATGGCACAACGTACAACCTCTTGAACCCGCACCGCATGGCAACACCCGCGTCCAATTGCGTGCGTATTGCAAAATCGACGGGAGGCCTTATCAAGACGCACAACTTCCTTTTGCGACTTACCTACTCCTACTCTATACTTAACAGACTACCCCTCTTTTGTTCATCAAACCTCCAAGCAGCCTCATTAACGCAGACATACGGCGAAGAGAAAGGAAACGATGGTATCAAGTCCAGCATCGCAGATCGTGGAGGTTTCGACTATTGAATAGTAAGCGCTTAAGCTTTGATACCACCTCGATCGTCACAAGACGCCGGCTGCTGATCAGTGGTATGTAGTTTGAATTCGACAGTAGTGCCGTCGCTCCAAGCATGGTGTGGCACAGCCTTGACATGGATATTCCTCAGCATCGTCCTGCCGTTGTTCATACTCGCGCTCGGGACTTATATCATTTTCACTGTTGACGCATGGAGGTCTAGAGAAGGAAAGGCAAGTCAGTCTGACCGCCAATCATGTTTGTTAGTGATACTGACGACACATCC
Organism: Morchella eximia; assembly: GCA_024713935.1. NCBI lineage: Eukaryota > Fungi > Ascomycota > Pezizomycetes > Pezizales > Morchellaceae > Morchella > Morchella eximia. Next base: position 1,687,805 of record JAMGZG010000011.1, on the reverse strand, counting down.
TATTAAAGACTTCACAGGCATCTCCTGTACCGGTTCAGTGTCGGTTCACAAAACTTCCCTTTCTGGGGAAGATGGAAGCTATCTTAACTTGGAATTGGATTTCGGGATGAGTCAATTGAAGCCCCTAGATTCATTGCCACCTGGAGTGAGGGTTTTATTCCCAAGAGGATCTGATGCGGAGATATACTTTTTCGCTCGTGCGGTATTGATTGTTTAATTCATGTTTGTTGCGTAGGTTTTATTACAAGTATTCGTTAAGAAAAATGAAGTATTTCAAAACACATTCTGACTCGGTTGTTCATTTGAGGCTTGGTAGATACTTTCTGGGGTTAAGTAAATAAATATGTGCATGTGTGTACTACCTAGACCCGTTGGCAAATTTGTTATCGCAATTATGGTGGCGCTGGTCGACTAGCTCCAGTGGCTCGCGAACCTCTTAAATTGACATCCTGCTATTGCCTTGCACTTGCGCTTGAGGTAGAGTACTTAAACATGTACACGCTTATCAGCAAGTGGTGTGAACAAGGATAATTTGTATGAGGGATCGCCGCCACTCCATACAAATAATCCTTGCCCTGAGCAACTGCATTTTCTAGTTCTTTTGCTGGTAAGCGTGTATATACCTACGCATAAAGGATCCCTACAAGGTTTGACCCTCGGGTAAGAGGCCAGATATAGGAAAATATCTTCATCACATCGATCAGAGGGAGGAACACAAGGGCTTATAAATGCCCCTAGTGGATACAATTTTGAGAGGCACAATTTCTTTTCGCTTATAGATCTAACTAAGTAGTGCTGTAGTTCGCGGCAGACATCAATAAAATCGTCGGATCAGGATCCGAACTTGATTAAGCGGGTGATCAACAATTATCTCTTTCCGGCGTCGATCTGGGGTACTTGGTTAATGTAGTGGTTGGTGTTCATGATCACTGAGACTCCGACTCAGTACGTAACGAAACAGAAACCCTTGTAATGAGCCGAAGTCCTGATTTAAAAATGCCATCCTTGGAGTCTTGGACTAACCTACATGTACATACTATCATTAGCTAATTGCATATAACGGATGTAGTTGTTGGTTAATTGGATGTGTGATATGCATGTGGCTGGCGCTGCGCCCTCGGAAGTCACCACTAGTCACTCGGCGCATAAGCGCAGTGATATGTGTAGATTTCCGAGACACCGGTATTTATATGTACTTGAGCGAGCAGCTACATGTAAGCACACGTTTTGCATGACATCACATCAATTTTTGAGTTGAATTGAACCTTTACACATTCCTGATAAAATGTATGTCCATATGTAGAGTACGTAACTTTTTTTTTTTTTTTTTCTCTTTCTATTTTTTGTGGATTATTGATCAGACCTAGATTCGCTGAGGTGCACGGTCGAGCACAAAGAAGCCATTCACCCGAGGCAGCCAGCAGCTGAGATTTATATCTCGGTTCCTCGATCCCGTTTAATTACGAGAAAGCGCAAAAGTCAGTCAAGTCGTACCAGTCAGAGACGTCTCCATGCCTACGTAATTTGCTTAGATATCAGCGGGTATGGAAGTATCTGGACAGTCTAGTAGGTTATGTACGTTCGCTTAAGTTATTCTTCAAGGGTCCTCAGAATTTCTTAATGCTTGAATCGCAACCACTCTCCGGGGCGGTGCATATCTCCGCAATATAAGAACGCTTTGTATAACAGAACTTGGCAGGATTGCTTATTGGTCGACTAAATAATTCTAGGGGGAAAATCACGGAATTCCCCCCCCCCCCCCCCAAACCACGGACGAACGTATGTACCGGGTATTGAGGGTAAGTAATCAGAATCTAATAAGTAAATATTACGGTAAATACGTGTATTAGATTCTAACCACTTTTGGCTACACCCTAGTACAAACGGTGGTGCGGCTGCTCTGCAGCGACGGTTTCTCTGCGTCCAGTGAGACAAGTACCCGCGAGGCCGCCCTACCGAGCGGTTATTTGAGGTAGACACAAGTCCTTTCCAGCACTAGGGGTCTCCTATATAAGTCTGCGGATACCTGTCTTTCTCCTTTAGAAGTTCCATCATAGTCGGCTTGGCGCACATTCACGCTTAGATTCAATAATTCAATCTCAAGCTCCTAGGCTTCACCTCAGATACAATACTGTGTCTTAACGTACACCATGATGGAATCCCCCTTTCAGAGATCTCCAATCTCTACCCGAATAGTATCTCAACAATGGAACACCGTCAGCACTTTTTGGGACTCACGATGCACGATTAAACAGTCATGCCCAATAAGCAAGCTTCCAACGGAGATATTACTGCAGATACTCGAACTATTGCACCTATCTGACATAAACTCGATGACCCGTGTAAACCATCGTTGGAATGCTCTTGCACTCCCGGTGCTGTACGAAACTGTCATCATCGGCGGTTATGGTACCAATGCAGCGGCATCGGAGGCAGCTGTTCGACATGTCAATGGTGTTACATTTCCCAAGTAAGCCCTGGCTCTACCCTCAAATTGTTTCCATATATCGATAACTCACTAGATATATTTGAGCAGGGGAGATTATAAACTCAAGCTTGTCCAACATATAAGGTTCTCTACTTCTTCACACTACGTTTCGCCAAGGAGTGTTAAGGTTGAGGTGCACGAATTTCCGAACCTCAGGACTTTAACATTGTTTTCTCTAGACCGCAACTGTCACCAGGATTCTTACTACCGAATTTTATACTCTGTCGTGTTGCCTAGTCTACAAAATATACATATAGGATTACGGTGCGAAGCAGCTGAGCTACAGTTTCCGAAACTGTTCAGCGCGAGCTGTGTGCTTCAAGGTCTACCGAAGCTTGAAGTGATTCGTTACAGCCGCTTGAGAACAAAGAGTGAGGTTGCAAGAATGGGCGAACTTCCTGATGAAGAGGTGGTTGTTGATGATGCGCTTGGTGGTGGTGCGTTGGTGGGCAAATACGATGGAACCATGACATCCAGCCAGCTTTTTGTAAGACTACTCGCCTACACCCCCACCCTTAAACTAAAGGTTTACTCACGACAATATCATAGTCAACCTATATTCACCACCTCTCAACTCTACCTCATCTTAAAACCATAGATCTAGACCTTGGCATCACCCCCGACTCATTTGTTGACCTTCGAGGCAGCCTACCAAACAGTTTCAATATCCTTTCCGAATTTCTCAGAAAGAGAGCAACTAAAATCACCAAGATAAATCGCGAGAAAAAACTGATGCTTCTCTCAAAAATCCAGTTTAATGAGCTCATCACAGACTTCACTGACGAAATTACCCGCCGGAATACCCGCTCTCCAGATGGCCATGTTTTGACAAGCCATCTTGAACCCGTTGACGAATACTCACACAAGCGAAACCAGGTGCGTGCTAAATTTGCGACTGTTCAGCAACAAGCCTTCGAGGAACTTGCAGCAGATGTACATGATCAAATGCTCAAATCATACCCACAATTGTCGGTGCCGGGGTATAAACATCTTTTTGAGCCAACTCCACCCTTTGGAAACCATACTCTTGATCATGTAACGTGCTTGAACAAGGTTGAACAGGTGCGAGTATTACGTGTGATACCAAAGGAAAAACGCCATCAAGGGTTGGTGAAAACTCTTCGTGATATGCAGGTATACTGCGCTACTCTGATGTACGAGAGCTTAGCCGAGTACGGAATGGACAAGGTTGAAAAGCTTCGCATCAGAATAGCCCTTAATGGACCGTGGATGGAAATCCTTATTTATCGGGATGAGGAAAATTCCGAAGTGGAGGTTGTGACGTTGTTTTCCGATTTAGTTATTTCGGAAGACATGGAGAACATGCTACTCGCTAAGCAGAGATGGGGATGTTATGCAATATATCGAAATAATAAGAGGACGGTTGATATCTGCGCTTTGTTGGAGTTAAAAGGGAAAAAGTGGTGTCCTGTTACCCACATTTAGGATAGATACATGTGGATAGTGTACTCTAGCTTGATCCGCAGGAGGAATACAAGTGATAATTAATATTTTTAGCGAGCTACGTATTCTGCTATTTTTAGCCTCAATTTAAACTCCCGTAGCCACTACAGGTTTCGACTTCTCATCTGTTTCCATCAACCCCACCACAAACACCACTCCTCACGCAATGGCTAGATCCTCATTCGAGACTGAAGTCCGCTCTTGGGGCTTTAAAGAAATATTCACATGGACAGACTCGCCGTAAATCGCCTCCCTCTCTTTGCATCTTTTCCAGTCTCCTTGGCTAACTGCTAGCATGCAGCAACTACCACTATCCACCACACAAACATAACGCGCTGACCACCCATCTGATTGTGAGCGGACAACTCACAATTCGCTACCCAGAAGATCCCCAAGCACCGGATAAGAAGGAGACCTTTGGTCCTGGGGGCAGAATCGACGTGGGAAAGGGCGTGGTGCACGAAGTTTGGATTGGAGACGAAGGTTGTACATACGTCATCGGTGAATAAGTGGAGACTTGATGTGAGATACTAGAAAATTACTTTTCTGACTGTGGTTTATGGTTTTATCCTTTTTTCTACTATTTGGAATCGCTTTATTGTGGTTTCCTAATAATCGGATGTGTCAGCCTAGCTAGGGCGCCATTCGACTAGCGCGGTTTAATATCATAGAGGTTCAAAACCGGACATTTTTCGGTTTAGGCACGACTGTCAGATGCATACTTCAGATTGAGTACTGCTTTGGTATCGTGGCATAGGGGTAAAACACATGTTCACGATTCCCCCTATTTAATTCACAGTTCCACAACTTGTCACATATGTATGTAGGTACAGCGCGATGTCAAAAGTCGTGAGAAGGCGCCTATTTTATACCAAAAATGCTACTTTTCAACGTGGTCCTAGACCACCAATTATCATGAATGATTTCTGACAATTGGAGAAGTATATTTCTTGCATATCAAGAATTGCTCTATCCGCTCAAAATTAAACTATTATGCTTCTAGCATGAGCTGTGTTGAGAGAGAGTGCACTTTTAGATATATTAAATTTGATACCCAAAGTTTTACTCTATAAAACTTTGTTGATTCCTGATCGCAATTGGGTTGTGGGTGTTAGGCCAATTTTGGTGTGGGTTGCCTTCCCATGACATATGACCAAGAGCTATACATGTGGTTCTCTCCCTTTCTTAAATCTTCCCCGTCATGCATTCCTGACACTATTCCACCGGCGTACTACCGAAGATCCCGGCGTGTATCACCTCTACGACTGAAGACAATTAATAAGCTTCGCAGCTCGCGGTAAAATTATTAGAGGACAGGGGGTAAATATATGTTGCAGGGTTAGGTTTGCCAATCCGTATCAACATTGTCTCAATTAATCAACTTACTTGCCTCCAAGTTAAGTCTCGCCCCCCCCCCCCCCTTTATTGTAGCCGTCGCGATGTTTTGCACCCAGTCAGACTACAATTCCACAGAGACACGTGATCGAACACTAAGGTCGACGACTGTCTCAGCACGGAAGTACCTACTATGTACCTGTGTGCAGTAATCTACATAATATTACAAAAGTGCTGAATTAAATCAGGATCCTTGAAAATAATACTCTACCGGGCATATCCCAGCAAATTACCTGTAGAGTAGCAACAAAGCAGTCTCAATCTCATCGAACCCTCAGACCCAGTACTAGCTACAACAACCTACAAGCACATGTCTGTACCTCCTATGCACATGTCGATTTCCTATGCCACGCCGGTACTATGTACCTCAAGAGTGATCATATGAGACTGCTGACTTACCATCTCTGCCAGGTGTCATGTCTAGTTGCATGTGGAAGCCCTTTCGTTCGGTCCTCAGCACGTATGCCTAGGGCGCATTGCATATGTACAGCGATGGGTAATAAGTGATGGAACGCCCTGAGATACAAGCACCGTATGCTGGTTGCGTTTTACCCAAAACAGGTATCACTGTATCTCAGCCCGTTCTATCAGTTATTACTCGGGGCAGGCAAGAAGAACCTGAAAATGACTTTTTATGGTAACGACTTGTGATTTGCGGCTGGCAAAAAGCTACACCAAATTGAGCCCCTGCTTGCAGCTTGCATTTTCAGGTTCTTCTTGCCTGCCCCGAGTACCTACCGCTGTACCTACATGCGGCAGAGGAATGTAGATTTAGCACTCTACTTTAATGATGAATCAGGAAGAGTGTTTAAGGATAAGTTTCCTTAAGCCTTTTTATGGTCAATCAAAAATAAAACCTATGGCTCCATAGATTACCCCTTTCTTTGCACCAAACAAAACACTGCAAAAAGCACCTTACGAGCCCCAATGAAGCCCCACGCGGGGGTCGAACCCGCAACCTTGAGATACCGTTTAAGAGTCTCACGCTCTACCGATTGAGCTAGCGAGGCATGAATGAGCGTCTATGTTTGTGGATTCAAGTTGCTGTGGTATTCTAGAGTGTTTCGTTAGCTTTTGCTGGGGTGTCGCTTGTGGTGAGAAAATTTTTCAGCCACCGGGATCATGTAGAGACTAGAGCAGACTTCAAGTTCACTTCTTATATTCACAACAGCAAGTTTTATCCATGCCTCGCTAGTTCAATCGGTAGAGCGTGAGACTCTTAAACGGTATCTCAAAGTTGCGGGTTTGACCCCCGCGTGGGGCTTCATTTGAAACTGAAGTTCAAAGTGTGGAACTGAATTTACTCCACCTTGTCGATTAGTAACAACTCTGTGGAAAGTTACTCTCTTCTCTCTTTTTTCTTTTGATATCTCCAGGTGCAACACTTGAGCGTCCTTGGGTCTTATATCTACTGGCAAAGAACTTGAGAGTCAATTGCAAAAGGTATGTGTACGCTTCGCTTCCGTCAGGTATAGTATACTATAATGGCTGGGTGATTGCATTTACCCTCAAAGATTTAAAACCATATAACCTAAATCTGGCTGGCTGTCACCTCTCTCTGCGAAATGTAACCTAACTTCGGTATCCCTAAGATCTTACCTCTGTTGTGTTGAGATTGAAAGGGTTGAAACAAACCCCCCGTTACTTCTAGCTTGGTAGTCTTATTTTTATTTATGTGTTCATTAACAGTGTAAATATACGCTCGCCCATTTGGCCCATAACCATAAAAAAAGTAATTCCGTAAGGATTTGATACGAAGCGGGTTAACGGATTCGCTGCCAAGAGATAAACCTAATCAGGCTTGGCGGCCTACATCAACTCACAGCTTAGTTGAGGAGCCGGCACTTCATTTTTCACCTCCTTCGAGTTCTTCATCGTCCCAGAGTGGTGTTGTTATGAAAAACATGCTGATACAACCTCGAAGAATATATCTATCACTCACTTATACCAGGCCTCATGACTCTGTAATCATAGAGTATCACTCGCCCTAGTTCTCCGCCAAAACAGCTAGGCTTACACCTCTGCAGGCTCTAGAAATTAATTTTGTCTACACACCTCTCTAAGTATGTCATAACATCCAAGCCTCTTCAGGTATGGAACTATTCAATATCTAAGGGTAATATATTATCCTGACCTGGTTGCATTTAATGAATTAAACAAAAAAAAGATTCCTGACCTGGTTCCTTCTCTGTGTTGCCTAATAAGCATTAGCGAAAATGCTTGGATTTTCAGGAAGATGGGAATAAGACACACTAAGTCCACAACGCATATATAGGGTGTCCTGGGTGGCTGTAGCTCGGGGGGATGAAGAGATACTGGTTACACTAGGTTGGCCGCCTGAATGAAAGCAGAAGATCATGGCTAATCGGTGTTCATACTAGACGTGGTCAAGTCAGAGACTGACAGTAGAGATGGATACCGATACGAGTGATTACGTCAAGACAAGATACGCATCGAGAGTACAGGTAAAAAAAAAAAAAAAAAAAAGCGTCAGACATCAGCCATCTACTCTTATTTCTCAGAATCCCTAAGAATACCCCCACTAATCCCTGAGCTAATTATCATTTCGGTAGATTCGATGCAAAACACGGACTAGAAAGATATAGAATGGTTTTTTAAGACTGTTCTTCAATTGCGATATTTCTAAACTGACTCAAAACAATGATGCATAAACCTCTCTATATATCCAAAAAGACTCAATGACCCGCAATTTATCTCAACAAAAGAAACAAGGAACAAAAACAACCAAAAACTAGCGCCGTCCCAATGCATACAGATTGTTCACCAAGGCTTTCCCTTATCCTCCTCACACTTAGAACTGTCTAGATCTCCTGACCTTGCGCCCGGTGCTCCTAGTTGAGCTCTTTGATGAGCTCCTTGAAAGACCTCCCGCCTTTGGGCTTGCCGGCTTTGGGCTTCCCGCCCTTGGTGATCCCTTTGGCGAGATCTTTGGTGAGCCCTTTGGTGAAGGTGGCTGCCAAACAAGATCGAAGTCTTCCAATCTCGAGATAGGGAGTCCGGTCTTGGTCAGCTTGGGGTCTCTGTAGACGACCTTACCGCCCACGCGCTCCCAGACGACGAACTCCATGGACGGGTCGTCGGGGTTCAAGACGTGCAGGGCTGTGACCTTTGCGTTCTTCAACAAGGCAGGCTCCTCTTGCATCTTCCACACGCCATTCATGCCATCCGCGCTCAGTTTGTCCTCGAAGACTCTGACGACGCCCGAGGCCCCCTCGGCAAACAGCTTTGATTCGGCGGCCCCGATTTTGGGCTGCTTGTTGGACTGCTGGACCATGATGATGGTCTTCATGCTTTGGTATTCGGGGTGCCCGGTGGCGTACATTGATGTTTTTGCGCCCCCCATGGCCCACTTTGTGGCCTTTGCTCCCGTGGGTGTTCCTCGTGGTTTGCCGTCCTCGCCGCAGTAGAAGACGGCGGTATTGGGGGCGGTTGCCCAGACGTTTGTTGCGTGGGCTGTTGCGAAGAGGGTGGAGAGGAGGAGGAATCCCTGGATGAGGGTGCTGAAGGAGGGAGATGGGGCCAACATATTGGATATCTGAGGAAAGTAGAAGCGATGGAAGAAGAAGGTTGTGTTGCTGTAAGTTGTGAGGGAGAGACTTTTGAGGATGTCTGGAAGCTGGAAAGATTGGAATATGAATTGGACTGAAAAAAGAAGATGGAAACAAATAATGAATGTTTTGGTAAGTGGTTATTGACTGTAGTGAGTGAATGTAGTGAGTGAAGGCCGGCTTGCTGATTTGAAGTTGTGGGACATTGACGGCCTTTAAATACAGAGTTTGTCCAGTATACTAATTCTTCATGAAGGTCTAAAATATCTCTCCACCAAACTACCCCACCGGAACACCGCCCCGACCTGCAGCAAAAGTGGTGATTATTACTATACTGAGGAAGACATAATGAAAAGATGAATAATTGCTATGGAGCCAGGTCGGTACCTTCTCTTTCTTGTTTAGTTGTATGTGTTCCCGGTGACGGGGATATGTTGTGGTAGAGAATAAAGTGGAAGTAGAGTACTTGGGGTCGATCCGCCGTGATGGTAAGTAGTGTCTTATTTTGACATCTACGCCGCCTGTCATGGGTCTACATTTATCTTCACGTCTGTTTATGGAACCACCCTAGCTATTCGATTAAACTTCGGCATCAACCTCTAGCTCTTCACGACCGCACAACAGGCGCCATCTTCCTTTCCCCCTTGAGTAGAGCCGCAACATTTCTATTCTTTCAATATCTTCTCTCATCTTTACTCCATTTTCAAATGTATATACAATTCTTCTTCCGGCCTCGACCCAGCTGAGTACTCTACAAGTTACAATCTGCAGACAACCCGCGCTGACTGTCTCTCGCTAACCGCCTTACCCGAAAACCGGGCACACACTCAAAGCTCGACCCAGCTGTTGGTACGTCTGCTGACACATGTCGACGTAAAAGTCCTAGCTGATGTTGCGGAATAATAGTGCCGACCGGTGGCTGATGGGGAGTTTTCTCGACGCGTTCGCTACATACTGCGGTGCGGCGCGGGGGACGCATGGGTCATGTTTTGTGCGCCCGGTGAAGCGGTGTTTTCTCGCTAACTGATCTTAAATTTGGAGATGATCTCTGTGCAGATAACTATGTAGATATATAATTTATGATTTATCACACAGTCCGAGGTAGAGCTATAGGGTGGGTATTAATGATCACGGTGGGATGCATCGATGGAAATAGAAGGTCGGCAGAATAGATATATATCCGGCAGGGACGTTAGAGATGGCGATTACATGTAGTTTCGAGATATTTTAGGTGCCACAGCTTTAGCACTTTAGGGGAAGCGGGTGGCTGAGACATGTCACTGGAGCATGGTTGAGCACTCGTGTTTTTGTTTTTTTGTCAATTGCTACATGCCATACCCTCTATCAACAACTCAAGTAGTACCATATACCATCACCTCACTGTCCATATGCTCATACTGTACCCATAACATACTGGTAGAAATTCCGAAGAACTACGCTCTAGATAGTCCGCGCTATAGTTTTACTATGAATACGGGCCAACTAGTCGGCTCAGCGTCGCGAGCGGGTGGCACAGCGCTCGACTCTTGACTGCGGAGTCTTGGCTGTGGGGATTTTTAATCATCATGCAAGGCTGAAGATATCTGTTCTACAGGGATACATATTTAGACTATCGACTATCCTGGGCTGGGCAGGAGCATATTGTCCTCTCGGTAATCAACAACCCTGCCCCATCACCGCCACCACCACCACCCCTCGAGATGCTGTCGGTCTGCAGAAGATTTAGCGAGGGCATGGCTCTGTTATCGTATACGTATTGCGGGCGGGGAGAAAGCAGCATGACCGGTGAGTTTCTAGGTGAAAGAGGGTGTGATTAGTGGTTGCGTAGGCCGGCGGCCTTTTTTTTTAACCCCCCCTCAACCGCCGTCGATATGATATGATAGAGATACCTCGTACCGTACTATACGATCGCCGATAGATAGAGACTCAAAAAAGAACTTGGGGTAAAAGGATGCCCGGTGGGGTTTCGTGGGGGAAGGGATTCTAAGAGAGATGTTTTGTATTAATTTGTGTATTTCGAGCGTAACCAAGTGAGGTGATGGAGGGAGTCTGCACGGTGACTGCTTCTATTATTTGTTTGTTTAAATTTGTTTTGAGCGCTGTGTTGTGATTACTTGATGCTGATTGTACCATCATGAGTGAGCACTCGGTTTTACAACTTTTGGTCAAGTCGACAATAATACAATAACGTATGGTATGCGTTTAAGCTAGATGTTGTCCGGGTATCTGGTCTCGACAATCTCAGTATGAATTACTACATATTTACTTAAGGCCGAACGTACATGTAGTTTTATAGTTTACTTCTGCATCACTTTCTCTTTTGCTTGATCAATTGAGTTGCCAGAACACCACTTTCTCGTGCCTGATCATGAGTGAGCACTCGCTTCCAGTCATTAACTAAGCTATTGTCACGTAAATACTTGTACCGTATCTACTCAATCACATATCCTCGAAGCAGCATCTACTTTTGCGACCGTGATAACCGGTCGGCTTAATTCTCTCCTGTGCTGCGTCTTTGCCGCCCCCGCCATAGGTATTTGACATCAGGGGCTACATCCATAAATAGCCGCGGGGTCATAGCTATTAGTAATCAGGCAGCTCGACCGCAAATGCCGATGTTTGCTCTTGACATTGTAACGGCGTTAGCTAGAGAGAGATTTTTTTTTTTAGCCAGTACAGTACATGCCTAGTACACGTGTGTGCGCGTGGAATTGAACTTCTCGTAACGATGGATATCGTTCGCTACATTCACCGGCCGTGTGCGACTGCTAGGAAGCAGGCTATAAGAAGTACAGGGACTTGACACCTCCGCCATATTCTCATCGACCATCACTACAAAAAGAAGTCGTCCAACATGTTGCACTTACTCCCGGGCGAGATAGTCGCCGACATCATTTCACATGTACTCATTTGCCCCTCCTCTAGTACCTACTTCTCCATAAAAAAAACTAATTCTGCTCAAACTAGGCCTCCAACAGCTATGTATACCCTACCATGGTCACATCACTCGACCAATTCCCCAACGACCAAACCCTGAAATCCTTGGCCACACTCTGCCGCGTCTGCAAATTATTCTACGCTCATGCTGCCCGTCTTCTCTACACTGCTGTCACAGTCAAAGACCTCAACTCCTCTCTCATAGAATCCCTCGCGACCAATGCGAGCCGGGTTCGCTCACTCGCTATACTCGAGAATCGGAATAAAGAGCTTTTTAAGCATAAACTACGGCCATATACTCCCGAGGAGCTGGAGAGATGGGGGAAACTTGAAGATGCGGTGGAATGTATGGAGAACATCGAGAGCGTCATGTAAGTACCTATATCACATCTGCTGTTAATTGTTGATAACACAAGCCTGAATTCTGCCCAATACACCTCTAATTCATCTCTTACCACTGGTCTTTTTTTTTTTTTGTACTTTGGATTGTTTTGCGTGTAAAGTGCCTTGTCACATAGTCACATACTACATGTATAGATTACATCATATACAAATACGGTCTTGGAGACTTTGTTTGAGCTAGTCACAAACCTAGCTAACCTGAACAGCTATGAAGTAGAACACCTTAGCCCCAGATTATCTGCGGCCTTATCAAAACGTCCAATTCTGCGCCATCTCACAGCCCAGAATACCATCCCATTCGTCCCCGGCCCGCCACCAACCCAGTCCCTATCAGTCTACTGGCTCCCCCACGAGGCGAAAGAGCTCGCCTCGTTGCAGTCCCTTATTGCTCGCTCCGCAAAGACTTTACGGAAGCTCTATCTTTCTCTGCATTTCGTCAACGAAGCAGAGCTGCCGGAACTGCTCGAAACTGTGTTCCCCGAGCCGTATGGGATCCCACTATCGGAGCTAGTGTTGGACATACCATTGTTCACACAAGCGATGGCGAAGACACTTGTCAGCTCGATCGATATGTCTGGTTTAGTGTATCTGTCCGTGGACATATGGGGGTCGGACCTGGTGAATGCATTGACTGGCCGGATGAAAAGTCTGCGGCGCCTGTCGGTTGTGGGTCCTGCAGAGTCCTTTATAGCATCCTTCTCGGGACTTGAGGAGCTGGGCTGGATCTGGAATGCTGAGCAAGGGGCCATTGACGTTTCTGTGGTGGCGCACCATGGAGCATCGTTGAGGCGGCTGAACTTGTTGACTGTTTACACCTTCACCTCCGAACAGGTCCAGACGTTGGCGTCGGCGTGCCAGAAGCTTGAAATGCTAACTATCAGTATTGATTTCACTGAATTGGTATGATATACGCCCGCCCTCCCTCCATTCTGCTTCCGTAGCGGTTTAGTTTTCCCATGACGCTGACAAAATCCCTTCTCTAGGAACCAATAGCAACATCTCTGGCAGGCTTGAAATCACTACAATCGCTCTACATCAACTCCCAAAGTTACACGTACGGAGATGTCCTCACGCTGCCCTCCGGCCCCTATTACCTCCACCCCTGCCGCTTCGGCAAGAAGACCACCCTCCAACACGAGCTCACACTGCTCTATCCCTTCCTCCCCTACATTGTCGACGGCATTGACGCCGCCCTCGGAATCTTGCTCGTCGCTGGCGTGTCGTGCCCCGACATCACAATCCAGGGCAGTGTGCCCCCGTATTTCGGCATCTTTGACCACACGCTAACCTGGGGGCGCGGGGTCCCGCGAATCAAGCGGTGGGTCAAGAATGGAAGGGCAAAGGACGACGACGAGTCCTCGGTTGCGTTTAGAGGTGGGAATGTCGGAGATCGCTACAAGTGCGAGGGAGTGGAGGGGAAGTGGGAGCTGATGAGCCCGCCCGACTTTTGTGACGCTGATATCGGAGGGCAGGAGGGGGAGGCATGGCCGCTGGGAAAGCATAGGGTGCCGTATTGCTGTGCTAGGAAGGAGAAGAAATGTAGGCCTAGTCGTGATCAGTAGAGTGTGCGTTGTGTGCGTGCGTCAACATATCGGTAAATGGATGAAGCTCGGTATATATAAAACCAAGTGTGCGGGATTATAAGTACGCAGATACGTAGTAGTTGATTTACAAGAAAAAGAAAAAAAAAGAAAGAGAGACAAAGATTTTTTGATCATGCCCCCTCAATTTGAATTCAGATCCAAGATCTCCTCTCCTACGTGCTGCGTGTTGACCACTACACCTCCGGGGTTTGTCTACAAGTGTGGATGATATAGCGAGCCCTAAATCGAATAACCCCTCAATAAGTGTTGTTCAAGAATGATTCAAGGATGAAATGCCGGGACTCGTATGGGTTTATGTTTTGGTTAAGGGTTAAATTGAATCTTGTTCTAGGTAGTTTGTCTTTCTTTTACCGTTCTAGGCTACATGTAAGTACTATGCAGTACTATATAAATTTCCCAGATGGATCTTCCGTATTGAATGCAGATGTACCTGCCACGTTCTACTTTTGTATTGCGAGATCTAAATACATGTATCGTGGCAGACATGCACTAACCTACTATAGAGGCATTCAATCTAGCGTAGAAAGAGCCTTCTCTTTCTTCCCCCCCTCCCCCTTCTTCCCTGGAATACAATGCCCCACTACATAAAGGCGACTACTTGTATGAACTCCTGGCAGGGTTGATGTACGGGTGACATCCCATGAAGCAAAGGTTTTTCACACCACGCTAAGAAACTAGCGGCTACTAGTACTAGCGCTGGAGAAATTTTGTATACGCTACTTGTATTTATTTGAATGATAGTTTTCCATGCCTCGCTAGCTCAATCGGTAGAGCGTGAGACTCTTATTGTAATCTCAAGGTTGCGGGTTCGACCCCCGCGTGGGGCTTTTTGGGACGGTCTGGTCTGTGTCTTTGTTTTTTTCCCTCACTGTGTGGATATTGGAGATTGCTTATGCTACAAAGTGTCTGGCACGGCCTTGTATATCCACCAAGCGTCTATGTCTATGCTATAGTTCTTGTTCAAAAGTCCCGGGACAACGCAACCGCGAGTTGCTACGGGGGCTTGTCCCGGGATTTTTGACATGATGGTATACATGAAGTTCCGCCATGATCCACTTTATATAGAGCGCCCAGTACTATTCCCATTTTATTCTCAAGGGATTAGGATACTGCTCGGGTGTACGTCTTTGGGTTCCACCGTGCACAGAGAGTCTCTTCTGGATCGATTGTTGGCTGGCTGCGTTAGTACTTTGTTAGGGTACTGCGGTGGTACGCGTCGTGGGATTGTGCCGGAGTGGGCTATGTTGCATGTAGATCGAGTACGGACAAGTACTGTCTGCCGATGTTGAGGATGCGAGTATCGCTTTTGTCGGTTCCGGGGGGTCGTCTTGTGAGGTTGGATGGATTCGGCCGTTGATGGTCCAATCATAAATAAAGCAAGTACATACATGTATACATACCAATCAGCGGACATCTCCTCTCTCTCCGCTGGCGGGAAACGTGGGACGATAGATCCAGATCAATGCCATCATGCAACGTTGTTTCTGGTTTCTCGCATCGTCGTTAGTATCCCTGTTTTTTGTTTTGGGGGGCGGGTGAGTCAGCATGACGGAGTGGTGGTTTGTGGTTGTTGTTCCCTGTATATTTTGTGTCTCGCTGGATGGATGGATGGGAGGGAGGGCTGTCTGTCCCCTTGAGTGTCTGTTGTCTGTCTGCTCTGTCTGTCTGTCTGTCTGTCTGTCTCTGGCTATCCTTCTATCTCTGTCTATCTCTGTCTGTCTGTTCTGCTCTATCTATCTATCTATCTGTCTCTCTCTCTCTCTGTGTCAATCTCTTCTCTTCTTCCTCTTCTTCTCTTCCTTCTGCTCACGTACCCCTAACCCTGCCTCGTCTTGCACTTTCAATTAAGCTCATCTCGCACACTCAGCTAGCAGCTGTCCCTTGATCCATTCCACAACCCACCATACGTACGCCCATCACACCACCGCCCACCACCCACCCAACGCCACCGCGCGAACCCCCCCCCCCCAAAATGTCCTCCCCTCCCCAGTCTCCCCTCGAGTCCCCTCTCTCTACATCACCCCCCCCTCCCCCCCGCCGAGCACGCACCGCATCACTCCAATCCCTCATCGACGCCAATCCACACTACGGCTTCTGCGCGGCCACCGGCGACGCACTCGCATCCGCACCGTCGCTCAGAGACCTTCGTCGCAACAGCGCCGGCAGCCGCACTACCATGGGGGCGCGCAGAGGGAGCAGTGTCAGTGCTGCCAGCCCCGGCGTGGGCGCGGGCGCGGGCAGGAATGGGAGCTTTCCGATACATGAGCATGAAGAGGAGGATCTGAGGAGGGGCAGGGACAAGACGGGCCGTGGGGATGGCGATGGTGATGGCGGTGGCGGTGGGGTAGCCCCGAAGGAGCAAGGGGAGGAGAAGGAGCATAACCCGGGCTGGTGGGCAGTCACGGTACAGGGACTGCTATCGTTCTGGAACTTCTTCACAACCCCGCTGGTTAGTCCCCGCTCGACTCTTTCTGTCTCTCTTCCATGTGCTGACGTGTAGCTATCCCAGGGCTTCTGCATCACAATCTACATGCTCAACATAGTCGCCTGGGGCGGCATGCTGTTCCTCCTCCTCATCAACGCCGCGCCCGCAATGTGCAAGCCCAGCTGCAACGCCATAAACTCCCCGCGCCGCATCTGGATCGAGATCGACTCGCAGATCCTCAACGCCCTCTTCTGCGTCACCGGCTTCGGCCTCATCCCATGGCGCTTCCGCGACCTCTACTTCCTGCTCAAGTGGCGCGTGGCTGGGCAGAAGGCCGCGCTCGTGCGCCTCGCAAAGATTCATGATGGGTGGTTCAGGATCCCCGCCGAGGCGGAGGAGGAGGTGGGTGCTGAGGTGGGGCCGAGGGAGACGGTGACGGGCGCGAGGGCGCCGCCGACAAAGAGTTGGAAGATGGATTTTGTGGTGTGGTTGTATGTGTGGAATACGTTTCTGCAGGCGGTCCTGAGTGGGTTCATGTGGGGGATGAACCGTATTGAGAGGCCGAGCTGGAGTACGGGGCTGTTTGTGGCGCTGGCGTGTATTGTGGCGGGTGTGGCTGGAG
The DNA here is from genome assembly GCA_024713935.1 of Morchella eximia. NCBI lineage: Eukaryota > Fungi > Ascomycota > Pezizomycetes > Pezizales > Morchellaceae > Morchella > Morchella eximia. Next base: position 1,670,899 of record JAMGZG010000011.1, on the reverse strand, counting down.
GGATGGTGTGGTGGGAGGGGAGAAAGGTGAAGAGGATTGAGGGCGTGGAGGAAAAGGAGGAGGGGAAAAAGGGGGAGAAGAGGGCGGAGGAAATAGTGGAGGTGTAGGATGGTCTCTTGGATATCCCCACCCTTAGCATATATAGCGGGTCGGGTGGCGGGGGAAAAAAAGTTGAATTCCGTTATGCTTCCTTTTGTGTGGTTTTTTTTTATATATACTCACTTTTATTATCGTGGTTCCTTGGGTTTACAGATACCATTGAGTCTAGTTAGTTCGTATACATGTCCCATTCTTGTCTTGCTCTTGGATTATTTCGGCTTATATATATATATACCCTTTTTTTTTTCTCTTTCCTTTTGTACTCTATGGATGACGGTGACTTGGTTTGGATAACGTACATGTACTGTATTTTTAGTTTCCTAGGACTTGCCTATGTATGTGACTTGTTTTTGTTTGATGAGGAGTTTCTTGGTAAGGTGTGAGTTATTAGTATGTAGAGAGAGCTGGTGGCGGAAGGAAAATAACACAGCTGGATATACTCATTTTCGTGTCTTTTCTTTCTTTCCTCGCTGTCCTGTCCCCCCGAGTGCTGAATGGTGAGTCGAGTCGCAAAGTTATGAGGTAGATGAAAGACCCCTCATCACATTCGTGGTCCCATTCCGCGGCCTCTTTTAGTTGGTGTTTCAGTGGTTTATGCCTTTACGCCCCCCCCCCCCCATTTTTTTTACAGCGGCGCCGTCGATCTACGGCGGCAATGATTCCCTCCACTGTCCGTTTTGTCATCGCCTCGTCACCCGTAGCGCCCTCTCCGCAGCGCGGCGTAACGCGCGGAGATTGTGGGTGCAGTGCGGTGCCAAGAATTAGTAGTGGGGGTGCTAGCCATAGTGGGTGTAGAGGGGGACGAGTGAGTTTTTGTGATGGGCTGGTAGGTGGGGGGAAGCGATCGAGGGTGGGGGGGCGTGTGTATAGTGTTTTTGGTTAGGGAGTTGTGGTGTGGTGTGGTGTGGGATGCTGGCTGGACGGTGTGGAGGGACGGGGGGGAGGCAGAGGATCTGGCGGTTTGGTGGGGAGTCATTTCGATCTGTGTGCAGCAGTGTCGTGATTTTGTTACATGTATATACTCGACCCGCCGTGTCCGATGCTGGCCGATAAGTGTGCTCAACGTTCCGTGGATCTGGAAGCTGGTAGGATATCTAATCACCGATATTACACCCCCAAAATCAATCCAATATCACAGCAGACTCAAGTGTTGTAAATAGTAAACTACATGTAGCCCAGACTAGTGCAGTAGTACCCTCTTCATATCGCCACGGGCTCGCACAGATGTTCGCCTCAGCGATGGCTATGTATACTTGTAATTCCCAAATGGATTAAATTAGTACATCTTTTATCACGTCCTTGATATAGGTATGTAATGTGATGGGATGGGTGTATTGACGGAGAAGGTCGAGTGAGAATCTGTGATTGTACTGGGCGTACGGGATAGGGCTCACTCGTCCGCTTGCGCTGGAGAGTGGAGGGTGCGCCATGATGGGGTGCTGTTTTAGTGGTAGGGGGGAGAGATGCGTTTTGTGGGGGTTGGTTGGTGGGTTGGTTGGCGGGGTGGGGTGGGGTGTATCTCTGCGGAGATCGATTATGGTGTTTCGGAGAACATGAATGATATCGCTGGTTTAACGGAATATATCGTGCGTGCGAAACGGACAGATGAGTACGAGATGTAGAGGGTTCTCAGGAAAAGTATAGATCCAAAGGAAGTGTGCACGTGATGAGCTCAGGTTGTAGTAGTGGTGTCTTGTATGTATATACATAGGGGCATGAGATATCACTCAGCCTCAAGTAGCTTGGCGTACATGCAGACCCGAGCCATACACGATTTGTCTACATGTACATACTACTTTTTGTCTTGCTCATATATATAGTAGTAGTGCTAGCTACCGTAGCAGTGCTGGAGCGATATTTCTTTCAGGACCACGGAATTGATCGCAACATTATCTCCCAATAGAATGGATGTTCTGTCGTTCTTTTATGTAATTAAGGCTAGGGAAAATAGCCACCTGCTGGAAACACGATCGCGAGGGAAACGTAGAAGTCGATATTTATTTGTAAGTTTAGGCACATGAAAGATCTAGAGCATTTGGAAGATGCAGTACACTACTTTAGGTTGTATAAATGTGAATAAATGTACATGTAGATTTAGGTACAGCCGGGGGACAAGACCAAATCTATGCTCGAAAGGCAAAGTGAAACCTCCGATTAGCTTTCCTAGTGCGTGCGACTTGATGTCGAGTGATTTAGCTCTCAAACTGGTCTCCTAGGCTCTTTAGGTGGGGAGAGGATAACTCTAACCGCTGTGCATTGTGTGACGACTTGAACCTTAATGTTGCATAAAGCCAGAAAGAAAGAGAGGTGTGGCCTCCTTCCCCTCTTTCGTTTCCATTGACACCACCAAGTACCGTATAATTGGAACAAAATCCCGACATCTCCTCACTACATCTCAGAATCCACCCCCTTGTGTCGGCTGTGATGAGTCGCCAGGTCATTCTGAAATTAGCAGCGGTGGTTTGTGTGTACATACCCTTGCGCATCCATAAGATACCCAGTCTTCGCGCAGGTATACAACCATCCATCCATACTTTGCCCTTCAAAATCCATAGCATAGATACCTCTAACAACACCCGCCTAGGATTAACCCGACTGACGTGGCTCGGCCCCCATATATAGCCCGCCATACAGTCCATCCTATCTCCGCATCTTGCTGTGGACGAACGTCCCGTTGGCGTTCCATGATGGCATCCGAGACATGGAAAGTTTTGGGCATGAATATTCAGCTATAGGATGGGACAGTTGCTGTGTGGGATGCGCATGCAATGTGCGTTTGAGTGCGGTGGATGCATTTATACATGCGCAGGCCTCAAGAGCGTGTATGTACTACGGATTTGGAGCTGCATGAAGTCAATATCAAGCGAGATAGATGATCATCCTAGCCAACTAAAGTTTAGATGAAGGTTAAAGTACCCCGACATGGGGGTGCAACCGCATCTGTCAGGACTTGATCAAATGAGATTGGACATGCAAATACCTCTTCCATAAGAATAACAATCTCCGGCACAGGAGGGTAGAATATATTACAGTAATCACTGTAGAGTACATATAAGTAGGAAGTACGTACGACACATCCATTCAGCTATGTATGTACAATTAATGGTTTTAATTATGCGCCACAGACTCACAGCCACGGGTCCACAGCCACGTTTGCCCCGCGTACACAACCGAGAAAATCGAACCAGGGAAACGCAGTAGCACGCCGCACAGCTTACGATCACCCAACGTCTGGGTCATAGCGCCAGGAGAAGACTTTGGCGTATACTCGAAACACTGGAATACTTTTGAAACCGATGGCGTGTGCATGGACAGGCCGCACTATGAACTCGATGCGATGTACTTTGGCCTTCCCTCATCGGCTACGCACTGCGAGGGTTGGTAGGTACGTACGTATGTAGATTTCTTTCTTCGGTTCCGAGCGTGAGGCTGGAAGAGATAAATCCATCCGCTTCCCGACTGAAACAGCAAAACAGAGAAACCAAAGGGCATTTTTTTCAAACCACATTGCATACATAACATACGCAGTCGTCGCCAACCATTATTACATCGCATCACGGCCGGATAGATGGTAGCTTTTCGGCGCCAAAAGTTGGGGTCGGGAATGCTACCCAATCCCGGTTACGGGGGAGAGGAGTGGAAAAGTTTCACCACTGAGGGCCGAGAAAATGCAGCCCGTCTGACATACATACATTGTACATATGTAGGTACACCAGCTGGTGGGTTATGTATTTTTACTCCTGAGGTTCCTCGGTAAACCTATGCTGTCTGCAGAAGGTGACAGGCAGCTAGATGTCTCATTTTCTCAGGAGGTTTCGACAGGCGCAAGATGTATAATCCGAGAAATATTTTTATTTGTATGCGGTTTGACTCCGCGCGGTTAACAGAGTAGGATGGCCTAGGGCTGGCCAATGAGAGTTGTGCCGTAAATTCGGTACCTGAACTAACTGCCTCCTTGGCAACCAATCAACTCACTGTAGCCAACCGGAGAATTTATGGGCCGGTTTGTATTTAGCATTGGCTCAGGTTTTTTTTTTCCGTGCGGAAAACGGAAGGAGAAGAAGAAGGGAAGAAAGGAGCGAAAGAGACGTGCACGCAGAAGCATTGGCAAGAGCAAGAGTACCCCCCCCAAAGTAGTATGGCGACGTCGGAGGCTTCGTTTCATCTCTCATCGTACGGCTAGGTGACCCATGCTGGCCCTCTGTTTGGCATGTTTACCTAAGTATTATTTCAGTTTCTCCTCCAAACTTCAGTTCTGTTCCTCAACAGTTAGAGTGGACTATATCCCCAGCGCGCCTAGATGGAGGACTAAAGCATGTATTTTCAAGTACCGTTATTTGGAAGCCGCTGCTCTAAATTGAGAGTTTAAAATTCGACGAAACCGCAAAGGTCCTATCTAATCACTTAGCGCTGGCAAATTCAACTGTATTTGGCGATTACTGTGCTAAAACAATAAAACGCCAGCTCGGATGCGATACGACTGGTGTAGGATTGTTATTTCGAACGGGGATGCGAATGTACAAATTGACGCCTATCGTTGGCTGAAAGTTGAGAGGGCCAATAAATGAGCCCTATAGTGGCAACTGGTTGGCTGGAGGGGAGATGGGATGGCAGCAGGGATGCTGGGGGAACCTGGTTCCTGCATCATGTAAGGGTTAATCTAGTACTAATTCGGATCACATAGTACGTATGGTTCTCCTAGTCAACGGTCAATATAAACTGTGTGAAGTCTCCCTGATATTTCAACCTCATTCACCTTTGCAAGCATAGCCGTTGAACAGCAGCAATAGCACTTTTCTTTGGGACAGGTTCTCCCTTCTTGTTTTTCTTTTAATTCCTTTTTTTTTTATTGTTTTTGTTTCTTCTTAACGTTTACTTCTTCCTTTCTATTGCTTCAACCACCTTGTCTGCTTGCAGCTCTTGCATTCCTTCTAAGAAGAAACAAACCAACCACCACCACCACATTCTCTTAACCACCTGCAGTCTTCACTGTACCTCCTTTTCAGAAGCTGTGTCGATCACTGTTTCTAATCTTATCCGGAATATTACCCCGCCATTTATTCTGTGTTGGCGACCTTTTTCCTGAGTGAGTTTCCCCTAGGTCTTTGCTTGATTTTTGATACAATGACCTAACAATATACAGGAATTATTTTCTTCTGAATATACTTCATTTTTTTTTGTGAATACGCTATATTAAAATCTTACCAACCTCCCCATCATGAAATTCTCCACCTCTCTTCTTTCCGCCCTCTCACTTGGTCTGTCTCTTGCCGCACCCCATGGAGGCCACTCAACACCAGCAAACACAACGACCACTACCGACAGTGTCGGTACATCAGACACCGTAAACATCCTCGACGAAACCCCTGGCTCCGGTGGCAGCTGGGACGTTATTATCTCCGAAGATGACCCGCGCACCCTGGACGACATGCTCGCAGCCATGAACCTCACTGTCCAAGACGTAACCAACATCTACAACAACAGCGCCTTCAAGGGCTTTTCCGCCTCGCTCTCGAGTCACTGCGTTAACCAACTGGAGGTCCTCTCTTCAGGCTGGAAGACATATCAACCTCAGGTGGAAGTCAAACTTCACGACTCAACAGATGGAACATGGGGGTTAAAGCGTGTCTCACAAGCAGACAAGGTCCAGGTCGCCTCAAACCAGACTATCCGGGACTTTGACTTCACATCATACGAGTTTGACGGTGCTGTAAATACCTTGGGTGCTGGTGTTGACATTTACATTGTGGATACTGGTGTCGACATCACTCATGTCGATTTTGACAATCGTGCCACTTTTGGCTTCACCTTTGACGGGACCGAAACCGACGATGTCGGCCACGGAACTCACTGCGCCGGAACAGCAGCATCAACAACCTTCGGACTTGCCAAAGCCGCCAACATTATCGCCGTGCGCGTGCTCTCGGCCGAAACTGGTAACTCAAACAACATTCTCGCCGGTGTCGACTTTGTCATGCAGCAGCACGACCAGCGCAAGGCCGCCGCCGATTTCAAGGGGTCGGTAATTAGCATGAGTCTCGGCACATCCGGCGTCAGTGACGCTATTGATGAGGTCCTGAAGAAGGCAAGTGAGAGTGGGGTTCACATTAGTGTTGCGGCAGGCAATGACGATGTCGACGCTTGTCTCACCAGCCCTGCACTTGCTAGTCAGGGTACCGATATCTTGAGCGTGGGTGCGGTGGATATCAATGATGAGAGAGCCACATTTTCGAACTTTGGTGCCTGTGTCAGCACTTATGGACCTGGAGTGGATGTAACGAGCACCTGGATTAAGGATCCTACACTTCCCAACATTGTCAACCCTATCAATACTATCTCTGGTACCTCTATGGCTACACCCCGTAAGTTTAATTCTATCCCTCTCTCTCTCTCTCCCGTTGTAAATTCTCAAAACATCAGCTAATATAGCAACCATAGATGTGACTGGCCTCATCGCCTACCACCTTGGACTAAACTCCTCCCTTGCAACCGACACAGCAGCAATGAAGGCGCTCATCGTCGGAAGTTCGCTCCCGTTCCAGTCGGACAAGAACGCCCCGGATCCAGCCATCTTGATCAATAACGGTATCCTGAAACAGTGATTTTAACAAACAGAAAATCGTCGTTTCCGATTATTTCTATATTTCTGTTCCTGTTTGAATCGGCATTGGCATTTACATTTTAGCAATTTAAGAAAAAAAATTCATTGTTTTCTGTTTTAGGGTGTGGGATGGCGGCATTGTTGGGGTGGGTTGCACTTGGAGCGTAAATTTCTTCGTCTTCTTCTTCATTCTTTTTTTTGATACTCCTTTTTGTTTAGTGTATAGTTAGTTTGGGTTGTGGGTTCAATTCTATTGCGGTTTTGTTAAGCTTGATCTTTCTCCCCTTTCTTATCCTTTCTAGCGTTTTTGCATCCAACGTGTGGCCTTATATACCTGATTATGCAACCAAATTAAAAGGTATGTATACTCTGGGTCACGTCGCTCCTAGGTGCCTGCAGACCTCTGGACCGCATATCTAGGGTGGAGATTCCAGTATACTATACTTGGTAGGTGCAACGCAAATACCCATTTCTATAAAAATAAAAATAAAAGTCGAGTGATAATTCAATAGTTAACAGGATCAACTTAGATATATGCGGAAACAATTTCGAATTCGGCCCAACCACAAAAGAACCCCGCAAACCCTTAGCCCCCGCCCGACCATATATACATATCCCATCCACGACGACCAACTCATACCCTGAAGCTCAACTCTCCCACAACTATATCTCGTCCGTACAAACCAAATACATCAAATACTAAAAGAGGCAAATACCGAACAAGAACAAAGACAGTCGACATCGATACTAGCAGATAGCAAATACAAGAAAGTCTCGCCCCACTCTTGGCTAATGAATTTGAATGGTGGTTTCGGGCGGAGTGTGGTCACGTCTGAAGGCGGATTAAGATGTAGTAATAATATCCCCACGCATCCAAGACTCTAATTTCTCCCTTTGCCAGTTACCGAGGGATTCAATATTGGCACCCGCTTTGAGAAGATTGGTCGCTATAAGAAAATGGTTTTTATTGGCTGCGACACGCAATGCTACGGATTGTTTGTCATTGGCGCCGGCCTCGAGGAGCCTGTTGACTATATCTAGGTGGCCGTGTTCCGCTGCACCAAATAATGCCTGGGGTTCTCCTGCATTGACATCGGCCCCGGCCTCGAGGAGAATATTGACCATATCTAGATCACCTTTCTTCGCCGCATATGATAACGCTATGGATCTGTTTCGATTGACATCGGCCCCGGCCTCGAGGAGCCTGTTCACCAAAGCTAGGTGGCCGTTTTCCGCTGCACCAGATAATGCCGAAGATCTACTGACATCGGCCCCGGCCTCGAGGAGCCTGTTGACTACATCTAGATAGCCGCTTTCCGCTGCACCATATAATGCCTGGGGTTCTCCTGCATCGACATCGGCACCGGCCTCGAGGAGCCTGTTGACTACATCTAGATGGCCGCGTTCCGCTGCACCATATAATGCCTGGGGTTCTCCTGCATCGACATCGGCACCGGCCTCGAGGAGCCTGTTCACCAAAGCTAGGTGGCCGTTTTCCGCTGCACCAGATAATGCCGAAGATCTATTGACATCGGCCCCGGCCTCGAGGAGCCTGTTGACTACATCTAGGCGGCCGCTTTTCGCTGCACCAAATAATGCCTGGGATTCTCCTACACCGACATCGGCCCCGGCCTCGAGGAGCCTGTTGACTACATCTAGGCGGCCGCTTTCCGCTGCACCATATAATGCCGAAGATCTATTGACATCGGCCCCGGCCTCGAGGAGCCTGTTCACCAAAGCTAGGTGGCCGTTTCGCGCTGCACCAGATAATGCCCAAGATCTATTGACATCGGCCCCGGCCTCGAGGAGCCTGTTCACCAAAGCTAGGTGGCCGTTTCGCGCTGCACCAAATAATGCCCAAGATCTATTGACATCGGCCCCGGCCTCGAGGAGCCTGCTGACTACATCTAGATGGCCGTTCCCCGCTGCACCAGATAGTGCTGGAGATCTATTAACATCGGCCCCGGCCTCGAGGAGCCTGTTCACCAAAGCTAGGTGGCCGTTTTGCGCTGCACCAGATAATGCCGAATATCTATTGACATCGGCCCCGGCCTCGAGGAGCCTGTTGACTACATCTAGATAGCCGCTTTCCGCTGCACCATATAATGCCTGGGGTCCTCCTACACTGACATCGGCCCCGGCCTCGAGGAGAATATTGACCATATCTAGATCACCTTTCTTCGCCGCATATGATAACGCTATGGATCTGTTTCGATTGACATCGGCCCCGGCCTCGAGGAGCCTGTTGACTACATCTAGATGGCCGTTTTCTGCCGCATTCTCTAATGCCTGGGATCTTCCTGCATTGAGATCGGCCCCGGCCTCGAGTAAGATGTTTACTGCCGCGATGAGTCCAGTTTGACTTGCTATCTCTAGTGCTGTGAAACCATCATGACTCCATGGATCATATGAATCTATATCGGGCCAACGTTCGGAAGAGAGGAGTTTTATCAACTCTAAATTCTTTTTACGCACGGCATTGTGTAGAGGTTCCGATAGCCTGCACATGATCAAATCTTCCTCGCCTATCGATATACCCTTCCCCTCGCTCAAAAGGACTGCCACTACGTTGTATTCGCTCATCATACACCAAACAAATAAAGATAAGTTCTTCGAAGTGCTTTTGACTCTGTGGTCATCCGTTAACATGGATTGATTCGTCAATTTTGCCAATTGTTTAGCTGCAAGTAGTAATCTGGCAGAGTATTTCGCCCTTGTATTTTCTCTGGGCTTTTCTACCTCTGCATAAGGTTCTTCATCTTCAAGTAGTCTCCAGACCACTCCCCTATAATTGTTCTTAATGGAAAAGAGTAGAGTAAATGATCGCAGAATCTCCTGGTCGTTCTCTTCGAACTTGCAAGAAAATAAGTATTCATTAGAAGCTTCCGCAATCGCACATAGGTGCTGTACATCTGTCATAGAATTATTGCCTAGATTCCTCTTATGTAAAGAAAACGAGAAACAACCAGCTTATCATACCTTGGGCTGTTGGGAATCTAACTTTTTGATCCCCGATTTGCATAACATCATTCCTAGGATATGGGGTCACATCCCTCACTAAAACTTGGTTAGAGGAAGAGGTTTTATCACATTGTCATATAATGGAGATATATATACCAATGAACGTCGCCCATGTATACCAGCTCTGATCTCTCAGAACTATCTTCGCTTCCTTAAGCCTCTTATGCATCAAAAAGAGGACAATGCATGGACTTTCCACTGAGTAGCTATTTGCCTGGTAATATCCGAATCTACATATTTAGATGTCTTGATACAAATTGAGGACTAGGGGGGAATACCGTTGAAAGAGTACGTATTCATTTTCGGTCATCCATGCCTGGCGGCTCAAGCCCGAGCTCGAAGTTTCTACGTGAGGCTTTAAAGTGGACTCCTTTACTTGTGTCTCCCATATTGCTAAATCACAAGTACCTAACTGCGCAAGTGTTGGTCTCGCGAGGCCTGACTTATTGATACTTCCAAGTTCTCTTCGTATTGTCTAGTTCATGTGACGTGATTAGTACATACATACATACTTCCTACATTAATGATAAGAATTTCACCAACCTCTACTAGTAGCTCTACACCATACGCCGTACTTGTCTCCAGGAAGTCTAGTTGCGGATGTCTCGTAATGATATCTATCAAGATCCAGGCCGCTTTGATGAGGTTTGCATAGCCTTGCCAAGATATCTTGCGCTCTGATGGTAACCCAGTGTAGAGATCCATTTGCGACTATATTTATGTACCGGAGTCAGCGACTATCTATAAATATGATTGAAATTGGCTGACCGAGGAGATTAATATAATAGTTACCTTCAATAGCCACCAACTCCCCGCTTGGATCCACTCATCAACCCCGATGGCACTCCATTTTCGCCCAATTTCTGCATTTTTCATTAGAGTTTGACTTAAGGACACTGAAAAAAGTCTATCGTCTTGTATGGTGGAGATGGTGGGTGCTCCGACTGCGGGACTTCGAATCATGTCTTTGATATCATTGACCCCCTTTTCAACCTTCGAGGTTATTGTCTCCATACGCTGCAGGGAAGAGCTGCAACAATTCATGTCAACATTTCCTCTTTTTCTTTAGTGTTTCTGGACGGGAAATATTACTTGCCGCACGAGGTCAGGAGTAGACTAATGACCCCATTATGATAGACCAGCTATATCATTTATGCACATTAGTATGTTGAACAGGCTATATGTCCTTTCTCTTTGAGAAGACCTGACTCCATATGACGGGTATCACCCTTGAAATGCGGGATAGCCGTAAAGAACAGCTCAAAAGGGGGGTATCCGAGACCGTTCCGATATGTTTACACATGTATATAACCGAAAGATATATGTGCACTCACCTTATTGCGTAATGCATCCAGCTCCGGAGCTTCTACAGACCACCGCACACCGGCCCACCACTTTCTTATACTGCTGGAATGCTTTTCTCCCAGGATCTCGTACTTCTTTGAATGTTTTTTCAACTCCGTGAGTGTTACATCAATTTGGCCCAAGACTCTCTTCACCATGTCAACACGTTCATCTCCAGCACGCACCAGGATGGATTCTTTGTCAGCGGTTTCGTCTCGAAGAAGCTGGATGGAGCTATATAGCATGTTGATCTCATGTAGAAGGCATTGAAAGTCTTTGGGTGCGCCTTTGGAGATTTTGTAGCATTTTGAATAGAGATTCCAGGCAAGCTGTAGGGTACCAGTGAAGTCGCTAGCACTAAAACCGAACGACATGTTATAAAAAAAAGCGCTCTTTCTGTTTGATGTGGCTTTGGGGTTATTGGAGTGAGGATGTTGCTGTTACCCCGCGCGCCAAAGATCCACTGCGCGCTATATGCAGCTCAATGTTGGGGCCAATCATGAATTGAGGTAAATGCATAATGTATGTACCGGGTGTTGAGCGTAAGTGATTAGAATCTGATAAGCGAATGTTGCGGTGAATACGTGTATTTGTCTTATGCAGTTGCGTTTCTACAATGCTATTATGCAGCCTGAATCTCACGTTTCACAAAATAGATTACATATGTGCTGGCTGGAATAAACAAATATCCCGTGAACACGTCGTAGCTTTGAGTGTCTAAAGACATATGGTTCGGGGGGCTATGGTGGGCAGGTGTGTAAACTTCGGCATTTGCAGCCAATGCCCCGAATGTCGGAGACAGAGGGGGTCACAGGTAGAATGGTACAAAGCCCCCTATATAAGTTTAGCTGGCAATTATTCAGCGAGCCAATTCATTTTGCGAGCCCTGGAGCTTTGTCCGGTATATATTTCATAGTCGCTGGTAGTCAATCCTTGGCATATATCTAGGTATAGGAGCGCTCTACGTCCGCACCTAGCCTGAAGCTACATTCCCACATTATGGACCAAAGATGTACCTGGCTACATAATATATGCATATGGTGAAGCGAGTAGGAAGGGCTCACAAGCTGCGCAAGCAGCTTGTGACCCCGACCTACTCGTGAATTAAATACCCTGGGAACTGGAGAGATCGAGCGAACTTCTTCTAAATAATAACTTGTATTAGGTCCACTGTTTAGATGTTATGTATATATCCAAAGAAGAGTAGGGTCATTCGGGGCCCGGCCAGCCTGCTGGTAACCAGTCAATCTATAGAAATTGGGAGATCTACTCCCATAATGGTACTAGCGCCTAGCCTAACGGTGGAATTTTCTCTAATTTCCATACAAAAAAAGTTCCTCTAAAGTTGACACACCCGCCCTCTATGCCTTCTCGCGCCATAGAGTAGATAAGAATCAAGCAAACACGGTCTCGAAGCCACCGATTATAACAGCGCTAAGGTCATCAGGAATCATACAATATCACTCGGTTGATATACCTCACGAATGTTGATTTCTGGCTTCCGGGCCTAGAAGTATATATTTTCGAATCCGTTACTAACAGTTCTCCGCGTGATTTTCTGGTAATAGCTAGAGTGAAGTTCTCCGGGGAAGTATCAAATTAATTAGGGCTCTCTGCCACTGGTCTTCATCTCCTAGTACATACACCCACACGCGTGCTGTTTTCTCTATCATTTTTACATCCCTTCTCCTTTAGCCAGTCACAGATCCTCAGTGTGCTTTATGCTCAACCAACCCTTTAACATCACGAAACCCTCCTAAAAACCAGCCGCTATAGTGCTAGATACAGAGTTGAAGCCAACTCGATTCGGGAATACATGACAAGAATTAACCACGCGAGTATATAAAGACCCCCATCCCATATTTTGCAATGTGAATCGACTAGGAACAAAGTCTCGCTTTGATTCTACAAATCAACGCGAGTTTCTAGAATAATTATTTCACGAGATACATATATACTATGGTCTTCAAAAGAGTTTAGCGCAGCGTGTCTAATTCAGACCCGCAAGATGTTCCAAAGTCAGATGTTGATTTGGTAGTGTTCTATCGGAATAGAGGAATAGTAGTGGTATAATTATAAGTAGTCTGGACGACTGTATGTAAAAGAACATACATATCCAGTGCACTGTATATTATATGTATAGTTCTTGTTCAAAAGTCCCGGGACAACGCAACCGTGAGTTGCTACTGGGGCTTGTCCCGGGATTTTTGACATGGAGGTATACTTAAGCTACGGCCAAAGGCCGTAAAATCCATTTCCTCCAATCCACACGCAACTCGAAGTATAAGTACGTACGATATGCATCAACCATAGTATAGCTCAGAGTCCGCGCTAATTATCCTCTTTCCTAGCTATACAAACGCCAAAGTACATATCCGCTCAGGGCCGGCAATGTACAGCAGATAGTACTAATATATACTTGTCGCTGCGAAACTTAAACCTCTCTACCATCCATCTCGAGCACCACTCAATCACTCAGTGCCAACCACACATCTTAAAACACCCTTCCTACTCTCACCAAGACCTCCATCGACCAAACACACCCACCAAACCCCCCATCACAAGCTCAACCAAGAACTAACAGCCAATAGACTACCATACAGCATGCCACCAGTTAACTACACGCCTGTCCCCCCCGTAGCACACAACCTTATCCCGCCACTTGCGGGCCGGTCCCAATGGACATTGCACTCTCAATCAGCTCTACCGTGCCATTGCAATATGTAACTGTGCCCACGCCGCTTCCGGAAGCCTAGTACAGCTTTTCCACCAGTGGTTGGCACGTGGAAGTATGTTTTCGGGGGAACCAAGGGGTGGTGGTAGCTGGTGAGCGTTGTGAGTAGGTATTCAGCTGACTTTTTGCGCTGAAGGGGGATGTTGTGTGTGGGAATTGAGGTGTGGTGACGTCGTGGGTATCTGGTCTAGCTAGTAAGAGTGGAAAAAAACAGGAAATTGGTGAAATTACTTTGTGAGAGCTAGGGATAGGATTTTTAACTAAGGCTAATTAAATACTACAAGATCTATAGATCTTGCAGCTATACGAGATCAGACCAGGGGGGAGGGGCAGATACGAACATCACCAATTCGGTGCCACATGGAGCCTATAAAAAGCCCATCCTCTGTACCTCAAGATACCGAGGGATTCGAAACGGGATAACGTTTCCACACTGGCGGTGATATTGTCCGTAGCGTTTCCGTATCTGGTGAGCCTGTGTAACCTGAATGCATGCTGCGCTGCGGTGGAACGTTCCACTGCTTCAAACACAGATGGCTTTAAACCACCCGATCTCAAGATCTGCAACGGATTGGATATGCACGGACGGAGCTGAGGGAGAGTGCTGTCGGGTACGCACAGAGCTGATGGGGGACGATATGTACCGCATTCCGCACTCGAATCGAACGGTATACTCTAAGCTACTCTAGGTATATTGTGTCAATGATATCACTTGACGGGATCGATAGCTAGCTATAGCCTATAGCTATGAATAGCATTCCAGCAATTGCGCAACCAGACGCCAATATATATAAAACCAGCCCTCAGCGCCCTCCAATCTCTCTACCAACCCCACAGCCAGTCCCCTCCTCATTAAGGCCCATCCAAGATGCAGCTCCTCCCCCTCCTCACCACCCTCCTCCTTACTGCTACCACGGCCTCCGCGGCCTGCAATGGCGCAAGCACGTGGGTCTCGTACGTCAGGCCTAGCGGAAACATCACCACCGCCGAGCGCCAGCTCTCGGTCAGCGGCGGTACCGTCTACATCGGTAACATCAAGTACTCGGGCCGCGTGGAGGCGCTGGTCCTGAACTATCCTGGCGGCAAGCCCGGCGGTGGGGAGGGCGGGTTGACGTTTACGAATTACTTTAGTAGCATGACGGGGTGGAGGAATGGTTATGTATTTCCGAATAAGTACTACTGCCCGATGTTTCCTTTTTTTTCCTCCTTCCAATCCGCGGGGGAATGCAACGGGAATGCTGATAGGTGTCGGGGGTGACTAGGTCGGAGCCAATCGGGTTCACGACGCCACACTCGGCGTATGTGCCCCAGGGTGCAGACACGGGCAAGTTTTCGGTTGGGCGCGATGATAGGCTGCTACGGTATTGATTCTTCTTATATAAAACTTCCACCCCGAATGGTTACTTGGAGTGTTGGCATTGGCTGATCAGATTGTGCGGGTAGATACAATGGTTTGGACCGCTGGTATTTGTGTCCCACGACCGACTACGACAAGACATATAAGCTGCATTTCGTGGGCGTGAATGTGAATGTGCCGGAGGGGTGTGTGAGGACGGATATTCCGGTGGTTGGGTATGGGTATAGCGATTGGCCGAAGGCGGGGGGGGATTTGTAGTAGTCTAAGCTTAATAAGAGCTGGGGAGTGGGAATTAAAAGGATTATTATTATATTGCAATCGGACTACGATGTGAAGAAATGCAATTGTGATGAAAGCAAAGTTTTATATAGCAGCTGTTTCGGTTTAGGTTGTGACTTCCGTGAAACAGGCGGGG
Organism: Morchella eximia; assembly: GCA_024713935.1. Lineage (NCBI taxonomy): Eukaryota > Fungi > Ascomycota > Pezizomycetes > Pezizales > Morchellaceae > Morchella > Morchella eximia. The sequence continues at coordinate 1,655,328 of JAMGZG010000011.1, read as the reverse complement.
TTGACCAGTAGTTAACGTCCCCGGTCTCAACCTTAAATTGATACCCACGGCACTAACCTAACCCTGATAAATATGGATGGAAAGTGCTCAACTACTCAATTAGAAAGCCATTACGAGTGCAGGACGTGTAAACCTCGCATCAACCCCTAAATATAAGGATACATAGAGCTTTGTTAATTGCAATTGCATCGATTTCGGCTGTTCCCAAGTCCACTCTAAAGCTACACACATACACCAAAACCTACCATAATTCCACCCCCACCGTGCTGGAAGTATCGTAGGGATGGAATTTAGAGAGAGGTATTTATTAGAAAAACACTGGTTCCTACACTGGAAGTTTTCGAGAGGGTGGAATTATGATAGGTTTCTTTGTACATCATATATGTATCTACATAGAGAACTGTTGATTGTGGTCAGCCATTCAATTGCCGTGGTGGATGTTGTTAACGACTAACTACACTATTAAAGTACAGCGGTAGGCAATAGGTGATAGAACGGGCTGAGACACAGTGGTACCTGTTTTTGGTAAAACGCCACCAACATACGGTGTTTGTATCTCAGGGCGTTCCATCACTTATTACCCATCGCTGTACATTCAGTTTTGGACGTTGTTCCAAACCATCTGTACTTTTGTATTAAAGGTAATTTGGCCTCTAAACTGTAACTACTTTCGCTTTCTCTCCTTGGTCTCTACTCGTCAGTTCATAAAATACATTCTCTATTTTCTTGCTTCTTCACTCCGCTTCGCAAAGATCATCTCTGAAAACAAGGACTTTGTGATCTGATATTCGGTTCCGGGCTCACAATCCATCCCTAATAGGTACCCCACTCGCGCATCCTCCACAATCCTACTTTGCCTTCTTACTCCCCCCCACCGCCCGCAACCCCGCCTCTACCCTCTCCATCAAAACGACATGCTCCCTCCCCGCCGTCCACCTCACAAACCACCCCGCCCCCCACCAACACTCCAAAACCCTAAACACCTCACTCACCACACACTCCTCCTCTCCCTCTTCCCCCACCGCAACCACCTTCCACTCACTACTCGTCCGCACCCCGCCCGTCTTCGCAACTACAAAAACCCCGTCAACACGGTTCTCAAACACAGCCTCCGTCGTCACTGTGAACGAGAAGAACCACAGCACCGGGATCGAGAGCGTGATGGTGTACGTGCTGGGAGAGTGTTGGGTGTGAGTCACACGGGAGGGGTTGGCGGCGAGGAGGTTGGGGGTGTGTTGGAGCCAGTGGATGGCGTTGGAGGGGGGGAGGAGGAGGGGAGTGCTGGTGGTTGTGATTGGCATTGAGCTTGAGATTGGTATGGAGGTCTGGCTGAATTGGTCAATCTTGGTGGTCAATGGGCTGTGAGAGTATGGAGAAGACCATTGACGATAACTCACGGTGAGTGACCAAAAGTACGAGGTTGGCCCCGCGGCCGGCTGTCACGCTTTCAGCCATGCAAGATGTTGCTACGGAATGCAGGGGTCTACTCTCCTTATTCCGACCCCTTACCCACGCCAAGAAACACAAGCATTACTAGCCCGAGGTTCGGGAGTTCAAGCTGAGTTACAAGTTTCACCATTAAATCGCGCTCTGCAAGTTACGGTTATCCCAGGTATCGTACCACTGTCCTCCGTACGTGCACTGCACTGCGCTTTTGCGAAAAAAAAAACACAGACAATTGAAACGTGGGGAAAGTAGTACAAGCGAGTGACGAGCAGGCCAGCTCCTGGTCAATGGTCTGGTCTGGTTTCTAACAAGTAGAGTACTTACTCCATGAACCCGAAAACCCAAAACCCCTGCGCTGCGCTGCAATATTCCCCAGAATCTCGCGCGACGATAATTATCGTGAATACAGCCAGCCAGGCAAGGCACAGCTGGGGTGTACGTACAGTACCCCGCGATTTTACGAAATTGTGGTTTTGGTTTGCCGAGGTAGCCGTGTGTTGTGGAGTGGATACATAGGGATAGGTATATAGGGTGTTTTGTAATAACTAGGAGCTGGGAGCTGGGAATAGGGACTGCATGATTTCTCATGATTCGGGGTAATTATATCACGCTAATCCATGTGGCTCTAGAATACTAACCGATGAGTTTATCCGCCAGCAGTATGTATGCCATCGTCGGTAGATAGATACACGAAGCAAAGCAAGATACATGTAAGTATTCACAAGCTGGCTGGTTCGTGAAACGTTTGTTTCGGAAGGAAGGATGTCTTGCTACATCACATACATGTATCCTTCCTCCCTGGTCTAGAACATGTCAGATAGACACGAAAACAAAAAGAAAAGAAAATTAAATAAATATAATAAATATTCTCGCGAACGATTTTTATTTTATACACACTGGTGCATATCATATCATATCATACCAACCATCCCAAGCGACATATAAAAAAAAATGAAAGGGCCAACCCGGGGTTAGAGTTACCCAATGCGTGGACCCCTAGGCCTATTATGATGCATCGAACGATCATCCATCCTCTCTAGCAACATCAGCGCAGAATGCGGCTGTTGAGCTGTTCTTCGCTGCTGCTAGAGTTCTCCAAGTAGAAATTGTGCATGCAAATTACGGGTGAGAGACAGACAGTTAGTGGTCCCTGAGCAAAGATGAGTTGCATAATACATGTATCGAGATATGACGATCTGGCCGCGCTACATGTACCTACAGCGCTGATCGCCCATCCAAGCCATTATGATTAAATTAGTCGTCCGAGAAATTGAAGAAGCAAGAGGAAGGGCGCCTAGATGAATGGAACTCGCCGTATTCACCGAAGTGGTACCGCGCAGTTGGAGTTATTCCGGTAGGCCGATGGCATGGCATCTGGGGGAGACGGACAGGCAAGCAGGTGCTCTATGTATGTATGTATGTAGAGTCCCGACGGCCAGGTCTATTGAAACGAGAACCTGGGTCTTGGATGACGAGAGGGCATATTCGAAATCCGCCCAGAACTGCTGCAGTGAAGAGTGAATCAAAAGATGAACAAAACCAGATAGGTACGATCTATGATCTCATAAGGGCCCACCACCGCTGCATTTCCCTTTCAGTTTGTTCTTCTAGAGTAGATTATTGAATTACCAAGCTAGAGTAGAGTAGACTGCCCTTTACCTACTCTAGAATACTCTGCCCATATCTCTCTGCGGTTTTATCCACGCCCCTAACTGGTAACAGTGATAATCACAGCAATCACTCGCACCCCCAAGCCAACGCTTCGGAAAAACTCATTCGTTCAGATCGATCAGCATCCCAAAAAAACCTTTCGATTTCCAAAGAGTTTTTCCGAGACCCTTTTCTTCCGAGATGTCATTTTTCATCTAAAGAAATTAATCCGTTAGTTTTTAGTTTTCTTTTTTGTTGGAACTGCCCTGAAGGTGTTTTTTCTTTATGAAATTCGTCGATACGTGTATTTGCAACCCCCGCGCCGCATGTCGATCATTGACGCAGTCACGTGCGCTCGGCAGGTTGGCCGAGCAAAAGAGAGGTGAAGCATTTTTCCATATGTTGCTCTTCACACTTCACTAGCTACCGACAGGATGTTTACAACTGCCCACGTCCTTCCTCTTTAGGCCCGATCTACAGAATTGGTCTTACAGACTCTTACTGGGGGAATTCTATTTTTTTGTTTTGTTTTGTAAAAGCTTTTCTGGTTCTGGTGGTCGAGGAAGCGTTACTTCATGGGGTGTGAGGGTTGCACTGTATGACGATTTCCCAGCCTCCCCCTGCCATGCCTGGCTTTCTTTTTTGCTTGGTTGCTGTCGAGAAAAGAAAAGCAGCCCTATCCACCCATGCACTCCCTCTACCCAGGCCAGGGGCAGGGGTTCTTGCTCAATCTCTTGTTTTTACCCGAGTCTCCCCTTGAACTTATGCTTGCCTGTGCGCCATATTGGCAAGATTCACATGCTGCGGAGAAACTACAGAGCATGAAAGCATGAAAGAAAAGAAAAAGTTTAAACCCTGGTGCCGCTGCATACCCGAAGCGCGCCAATCGAAGCAAGCAAACGTACCTAGCAAGTAAGCAGGAGAGACCCTCTCGTGAAGTTCTTGGCAACGCCGTAGCCGTGGAGGCACATCAGCATCGGGAGCAGGAGTAGAGTAACGACTCGGAGGGCCAAGCATGTTAGGAAGGAAGCACAGAGAAGTGAAGTATGTATGTAGAGTAGGTAAGTGACTGGCCAAGCAAGACGTGCATGGCCGTGGCGGTTGCCATCGACGACGTTGACATTGACGACAAGAGAAACTACCTACTCCTACTGGCTCAGTCAGTACTTGATCTAGTCGAGTTGAGTACAGTCCACGATGAATTCCGAGCTTGACCCTTTCTCCTCGAGAGATAAAAAGCACCTCTACCCAACTCTACTATACTTAGCCCCTCCAGGTTTAGGCCATAGGGATGAGAGAGGGGTGGTTGGTTGATAGAAGTCGGGGTTATGACGTGTGGGTTTGTTGCCTTTCCCCGGGGAATGTTTTGTTAACTGCCTCCTTCCCCCCCCCGGGTGACTAGGCCTGATGTGGACACTTGGTGATATGTTACTTCATACTGCCGACGATCATTTCCCCGTCACCCGCTGCAGCGAGTGCAGCATGTTCAGACTCGGCAATGTCTCCGGGCCTGGGGAAAAGGTTCACTCGCTGGTGGGGGGGGGGGAAGGAGGAGGAGGGTTGCTGTAACTGATGTTCTACCCTAGAAGGCACTCATACCTTACACGATGGGCGGTGATCGATTGTATCGACTGGTGGTGTGTGTGTGGGGGGGGTAGGTAGGTACATGCTACTATGATGCTAGCAGGTTAGGAAATGCAGATTGGGTAGCGGAGGTATATCTATATAACCAGTCCCTATCTCCCAGCTTTCTTGCTGTGACATCTGCAATCACTTTTTGACCGTTGGAGTTGGGAGTTTAATTCTTTTTTTTTAATCGAAGAAGAAGGAATTAAAGAAAGAAGAAGAATACCCGACATACATATTCAGAAAGAACACGACAGAAATAATAACCAATCATGGGTTTCGAGCTTCGAGGGAGATCCCTCCAGTTTGCTATCACGTTCATCTGTACCTCCGGTTTCCTGCTCTTTGGTTATGATCAAGGTAAGCTATCTTCCTACCTATCAACCTCCTCACTATACTACAGCACACCTTTTTTTTCCCAGTAGGTACAAATGCTGACAATAGCTCCTTCTTCCAGGTGTCATGAGCGGTATCATCACCGCGCCCGAATTCAACGCCGCCATCCCCGAAACCAGGGGCGACCCCACCATGCAGGGTCTCGTGACCTCAATCTACGAAATCGGCTGTCTCTTCGGCGCCATCGCTGTGCTCTTTGTCGGCGAGAAGCTTGGGCGCCGCAAGAGCATCATGACGGGCGCCGCCATCATGATCTTTGGCGTCATCATCCAGATTACTGCATTTAATGGTCATCAGTCGTTGGTATGGATTACCTCATTATTGTCACCAAATATATGGAATTGGCGAGGAGCTTCAAGTTTTTTGAATTCAGCTAACATGTAAATTCTAGGCACAATTCATCATTGGCCGAATCGTCACCGGTGTTGGTAATGGCATGAACACCTCCTCGATCCCAACCTACCAGGCCGAGTGCGCCAAAACCAAGAACCGCGGGCTGCTCATCTGCATTGAGGGTGGCTCCATTGCGTTTGGTACCCTTATTAGTTACTGGCTCAACTACGGCGTGTCGTTCACCAATAGTGATGTCGTCTGGCGCTTCCCTATTGCGTTCCAGATCCTGTTTGCCATCATCATGATTGTGGGCATGCTGTTCTTGCCTGAGTCACCGCGTTGGTACGTAGCAGTATTATCACTATATACAATAATCTATATCTTCTCCACCCATCACCATAGCTAACGATGGTACGTTTTTTCACAGGCTCCTCTCCCGCGACCGAGACGAAGAAGGAACCCGCGTCATCGCCGCCCTCGCCGGCGAAGACCTCGACTCTAGCATCGTCCAGATCGAGAAGCGCGTCATCCTCGACTCCATGGCTGCCGCCGAAGTCGGCAACAAGTCCGGCTACAGCGACCTCTTCACTGGCGGCAAGACACAGCACTTCCGCCGCATGCTCATCGGCGCCTCCTCGCAGCTCATGCAGCAGATTGGCGGCTGCAACGCCGTCATCTACTACTTCCCCATCCTCTTCCAGGATTCCATCGGCCAGTCCCGCTCAATGTCCCTCATCATGGGCGGCGTAAACATGATTGTCTATGCCATCTTCGCATCTACCTCGTGGTTCATCATTGAGCGCGCCGGACGCAGAAAGATGTTCCTGGCTGGCACTATTGGACAGGCTCTTGCTATGACTATCACCTTCTGCTGCCTCATCCCCGGTACCGAGACCGCCGCCCGCGGTGCCGCTGCCGGCTTGTTCTTGTATATTGCAACGTTCGGAGTCACCTGGTTGCCGCTGCCCTGGCTGTATCCTGCCGAGATCAACCCGCTCAGGACTAGAGGAAAGGCGAATGCCGTGTCGACGATTACCAACTGGCTCTTTAACTTTACGGTCGTGATGATTACCCCTATTATGATTGATCGCATCAAGTGGGGGACGTATCTGTTCTTTGCTGCTGTCAACGCTTCTTTCATTCCATTCATGTAAGCTCCCACCCCCCCGCCATCTATCTAATCTTGGATATCACAATACTAATAAACCACTAGTTACTTCTTCTACCCCGAAACCCGCCTTCGCTCTCTCGAAGAGATCGACTTTATCTTCGCCAAGGGCTTCGAGGAGAACATCTCGTACGTGAGCGCCGCCAAGGCTCTGCCGCTGCTCTCCCCCGACGACGTCGAGGAGTATGCCATCCGCTACGGCTTTGCACCAAGCACCGAGAAGGCCGCTGGCGACTACATTGAGGACAATAGCCGCAACAAGACGCCTTAAGGGCCCGCCAGTGTTAATGACCGATATGTGAAATTGTGTTGTTGTCGCTTCACTTCTTTGTCTCATGTCCCCTAGGCTAGGCTGGAACGTTGTGCGCTGGATGCAGCATGCGTTTGGGTTTATTGTGGGTTTCGGGATGGGAAAGGACGGCAATTTTTGTTTATATTTTTTTTATTTCTTTTATATTATTTTCTACTTGAGGGTTTTATACTCTTAGAAAGCTGGGATGGGATGGAAAACGGGGGGATAGAATTTTCGTCTAGAATTCTTATGGTCTGTGTATTTGTGAATAGCTACGTTTGAATACAGATCTAGAGTCAGTCACACATGTTTCGTTCACAAGTGAATCTACCACCGCGGGCCATCTTTTTTGCACGTGCTCACTCTTAAGGCCGATGGACATCATACACGCCGCACAATAAATCTGCCACAGATATATGCGAGCACCCATAACCCAGATTAGTAGCCTACCTACACTTACCCTACATGATACAATACCTGTACCCATTCCAACCCCCACCGGTGACGACCAGCGCCATAAACTCAACAGTAATCAGAACCTCTAACGCGCCGTCACCATGCGCCAGAAAGTATTACCAATATTGCGATTGACATACCCGCATCCGCACCCGCACCCCTGCAACGATAGAGTGCCCATATTATCCCGTTATGCAGGTGCAGTAAAGTATAGTAGGGTACAGCTGTAGATCTTCCTTAGCGATCGTCGGAATCAAATCTCGTCGTCTAATGGAAAAAAAGTGAAATCGTATCATTGGCAGATGCCTGTACTTTACTCGCTTGGACTTGACGACTAGGCTTAGCTAGCCGGATGTAGATGGCGGGGCCAAGAAATTGGCATGCTATGTGAATTGTAGGGGGGGTGTTCTTGGCTTCATTATTCCCAGTAAACTGAGTGAAAGAGGCACATACAAATATTTAGTAATGGAGTGAAGCTTCGGAAGGAGGGTATACTGGTGGACGGGAAAAAGGAGACGTTCGAAATAGTCGTAGTAAATAATTCTACTCGTATTAGAACGGATCACTCTACGGACCCTTCTAGTAGCAAGAAAACAAATTATTACCCAAGTCTAGATGAATGGCTTGGCATTCCAACTCACTGTACCGACCAGCTGTACTAGAAGCTAGACAGAACCTGCCTAGGCCTTAATTATTCTGCGGGTAAATTCTTTTTTCCTGATGTCTATCAGTTGAGCGGCGGCCGGTGTAGTGATTTAAAGGGTGGGGCAGATAAGTTATTCCCGTTGTCGGCGGTGTACCTCTGGTGCTACGGGTTAGCTGTTACCTCCCGTCAGGATTCGTTTGCAACGGTGCACATCGGGTATGCTGTTGGAGGTGAAGCAAGAGTCGTTCGGGAATTCTGTTCTTCGGAATGGCGCGAAGGGTAAAAATACGCTGATAAAGTAAATCGGGGATGTTGGAGCTTATCAGTTTAGGAGAGACTAACTAGATAATCCAACCTAGTGGTGTGAATTACCCGCCAACATCACCAGTTAATCAAGGGCAAGCCTGGATCTAAGTTCCCGTAGGCGTCAAGAGCATAATGATTTCTCTCCTACACCCTCAAACACCTTGTGATGAATAATTAGGCGGCTGTGATAAACAGATTTCTTAGATTTCCCGTGGTTCTAGGCTGGCCCCAAGGCAAGTGGATTTACAATATCGGGATGCATAAATTATAAAAGTCGAACAAGAATCCATGGGTAGACATGTAGGATGATGTCTATAGTAATGACTAAACTACTAGAAGTGATGATAAGCGACTGCTACTAAGAAGGTATCCGGGAGAGCACACAAACCTCAACTAGCAGGGCTCTTTGAACAATTGTCTAGTGCTCCATAGTTGCCAAGCTCATTGGGATCCTATATCCATCTACAGACGGAATTTATGCAGAGCGTCAGTGACAGTCACGCTTAATTTACATTGTAGATGACTAGATTGACGAGAAAGGAGGTGGTTCCCTAACCGTGAAGATATATCAGCTAGTCCGGCATATGTGTTCTACTTGTAAAGTGCTGAGTGTTCTTTCTAGCTATGATAAAGTGTTTCCAACTAATAATAGTATGTATGTAACGCTTTTCGGGGATCTCGTAATCTGTCCTTATAGATAGATGTTGAGAGAAATCGATTAATAAAAAGAATTCTAGTATTGACAGAGACAAGAGTGGTATAACGTGCTCTACTCCCGGGAATCCTAGCCATATCATGTCCTATTATCTTGTATCGTGTCTTGTGATATTACATTACCACCTTCATCTGCTAACGGGGGCCCTCGCATGCAAAAAAGGAGATTATGTGTTATTCGAGTGATAATCCATGATTGCCATTATATCTTTGCCGATTCACCCATCACTCTTTGGGTATGTATCTTTTCCGACGGAAAGTCGCTGTAGTTTTAATAGTATTAGCCTATTAGAGATATCATAGGGGGCTACATGGATATATATCTCGAGAGTAAAGATATTGAAGTATGATGGGAGCGCAGAATTTTCAATTGGATATATTGGATTTATATCTGCGAAGTAGCAATACCAAAGCCCATGCCAACAGATACTGGAATCTAATAAACATTAAGACAAAATAAAGAGGATCACCGGAGACTGCGATGAGGCGATAACCGGTGTGAAAACTTTCGATGATATGAAGCCCCACATGCATCAGAGGCGAATGTTCGAAGTCCAAAGTTATATTTCCAATCTCTCCGGTAACAAAAGAGAGCTAAGCCCAGACCAATCCAGAATGAGTATCAAATCGTGGGGCTAACCCACCCCCACCACATCCTAGCCCGAATAGATTCATGTATGCTGGTCTACTAAAACCTCCTGCCACGGGTTAGAATCGGAAGCTTTGTTTTCCAGCGAGACAAATGTAGATGATGAAAACACCTGGCCATTTATTACATGAGAGGTCTCATAAGCTTTACTACTGGTGTTAGAAAAATATAAACGAATGAGAGAGCCAAATCCCATGATACTATTTTCTCCTGTCCCTTGCGCGCCAGGGCCCCAAAGTACATCCCCGCCCGGAGCCTACTGTACTCGTAGCTTCATGACGTTTCCGAACACGACTGCTATTGCATACCATACAAAAAAGCGCCAAATCCACATTTTTGTATGCCATGCAATATTGGTCATGTTCGGAAACGCTATGAAGCTACGAGTATATCTAGTGAGCCTTTCAACCCGCGGAAAAAACATATCATCGCCTCAAATTATACCGGGCGTGAGTTCGCGCATTATCCCAGCTCCGGCCTCCCTAGAAAATCTAGAAACATAGCCGATGCTACTGGAATGGTTAGCCGCCCCCCCCCCCCCCCCTTAAGCTACCTAATCCTAATCTCCCGGTTTTAACTCAAGTCTTCTATTTGTGCTCCGATATTCTGCGGCGATGACGAGAGGGGATTCGGCAGGCAGAGACTAAAGGATGACTCATCGAGGGAACATTCAGACCCGTGAAGAGACTAAACCGTAATTTGCATACGGGTACCGGAGTGCGGGGAATACAGGAACGCCGAGGAGCTAACAGCAACCCCAGAGCTCCATCTTCGTGAGGGGAAGGTTTCAACTATTTTTGGTGGCAATTCGGATTGCCTGCAGGTTCGGGATCTGGGGAACACAGAGAATGAAGTCTTCAGAGCTGTTTTTTTTTCTGGGGACCCGCTCTTAGTAGTTCAGAGGAGTTACTACTCTGCGTTTCCGAGACCCCGAACTTGCAGGCAACCCGAATTTACGAGCTAATAAAATAGTAGAAGTCTACTAACGATGCTGGAATTCCGGTCGCGTGTAGGCTAAATAATGCTAGGTGAGAGTAGAAACCGATATGCTCTTTCCTACTCTCTAGATGTATCTCCACATGACTGAAGTTCTGGTCGGTATCATTAGCATAACGCGATGCGATGGATATTATTGAAATATGAAATTCCATATCTCATATCACTATGGCCTTGACAACGAACACTTCCAGTAAATGTTGCCAAGAAACCTTCCCTTGGGGGGGGCCAACAGGGTGCACTTCGCAGACAAGCCTATCACCTAGACTTTATTAATAAGTAAGGCTGATTTTGCAGGGGAGACAACATTAAGCTTTCGAGACTGCCCAAGGCTGCCAGGATATAAGCGAGTGATGTCGAGTGATCTGAATGTCTAATGAAACATGGATAGGATTCTCTTGATATTTATGTCGCGCCGTCCTCTACCATACATACCCATCCCGCGTGCGTTCATTTTTTGTCGCAAGATATGGTTAAGCAAAAAGGCGAACTCCCGCCTTTGAGCAGAAAAGACCCATGGAGGAAAAATTTATACTAATCCTTAATAGGCTCGTGCTTGTCTCGCGCCGCATGGAAAACAATTTCGAGATGTCTACCCCCACGGAGCTCCGGCTTCATTAATTTGAACCTGTGATCTCGAGGCGAAACTGTGAGCCGGATCGTCTCATGATGGATAACAGCCCCTCACTCACAGAATGCCTTGTAGGTGACACGATATGGAAAAAACGCACTTAGATTGAAAATGTGCAGTTCTAAGCCTCCACATTTTCAATCTTAGCCCAATATGCAATTGAGATAATTTAGAGTAGGGGCAGTGCCAAAAGTCTTGTCGACTACCCAATCCTCAATTGCAGCTTTGAAATCGTTCAGAAAATAGACAGAGGGGCGCTATTGACGCTCCGAAACATACTCCAGTCCAACACTATTGTTCAAAAGGAGCCGAAATCTGTAGTTTGGTTATATAATCCAATGCACCAGATGTGCGGATAGCTAGGATTATCAATCAAGTGTATAGAGATGGCCCTGGCTCAATTAAATACCCCATCTCTTCTATTTTCTGTTAGGAACACGAGCACCTCAATTTCTGATAGAGTTTCAATATTTATCCGCCAGAATTTAGGGTTTCCACCACTGAAACAGCCGGGGAGCATGGTCGGAAATGATACAGGGCTTTGGGGCTATGTTACTTTCCATTTAACCTTCTCCTGTACCTCAATTGAAGGACAAGCTTTTTCCAGTGGGAATTGACGTCATAATGCTTAGTTATTCATGTGTCGCAAGGTGTGTCTAATCCAGCACCGACGCGAAAGGTAGACCCTAGAATCGTTGTCAAGATTAGTACCCTAGAAAACAATCTGCAGATGGATAGGAAAATTAAAATTGGTGATACGTACCGTACTAGAGTTAGTAACGATATTTCACGTAAAGTAGGATCCAAGAAGAAGTTATCACGCCAATTTTTACGCCACCGGCCACTCCGTGGAGTGGAGTAGAGTGGTGCCGAGTGATAATCGATGGTTACACATATGGTTAGTAATCTACCCCTCATCTTTTGAAAGCACAGCCCCAAATGTTGAAACTACAGAACACCCGGCCGCCACATAGATAAAACCGGGACAAGATTATTACCATGGGCTAGCAAAAAAAAAAAAAAAAACATTCCTTAGGCACTGCCCCCCCAAGGTTTCCGATTTAAGCACCTGCTGTACTAATACCTAATTCCTAGGTGGAAGTCCTAATAAAGGAGGCGAGAAACCTATGAATAGCGTATATTTCGCAAGTCGGGTCATGCAGTAATAAAGTCGAATCTTGACCCTGAAACAGGGTCATCGTTGCAAGGTGATAAACTCTTCGGGGGGGTAAGGATCTGGATGCGGGTATTGTAACCTACATATATATACCAGTAGAGAACACCGAGCTGGATGTTCGCAAAACTAGCAAGAATACCCCTAGGCGAACGAACAAAGTTAACGAAACAAAATGGAAAGAATACATGTCGTGGATCTCTCATCCTCTAGCCTTACCGGCGGTGCTCCGGTACTCACAAACTATACGGCCTTTCCACTCGAGGATAATCCGTATCCAGATAACCCTAGCATTAGGGTCGAAAGGTAAAACCCTGACTCATCTCCCTTTATGTCTATACATCTGTCCGGGGGAGGAGGCAACTTGACACGGTTTATGGTCAGTACTAACAACTTCCAGTCCTCCGCTCGAAGTCTATGTCGGACCTTCCCGCATCCACTTCACAGTCCCCCGAAACCCGCTCATCAAACATAGCGCTTACTGGCGTCACCACCTCACTCCACAAGTTCTCTCTCAGCCCGCAATAACACTAACTCTCCCGCACGACCACCCGGGTACTTTCGACCTCGTCCTTCAGTTTCTTCAGCGCAGCACCTACAGCGTTCCCCCAGTGTCACAGTCACAGTCGCCGGCCATATTTATACACACGGCTGTATATCTCTTTGCGCACAAGTATCATATGCCACTGCTGTCAACACACGCCTTGCAGCGGATTTACAAACTGCTAGTGTCATATCATAGCGCACGGTATAGCGCGTTTGCAGAGAGGCTAGAGCTACCAGAGAGAGTAGAGCTGGTGAGAATGGTGTATGCTGGTACAGAGAGTTTTCCGGAGGATCCGTTGCGGGCACTTGTCTTGAAAGACTTTGCAAGAAGGTGGGAGGAGTGGAAGGTTTGCGGGGGTGTTGAAGGAGTATGGGAAATCGGCGGGTTCGTGAAAGATTTGATGGGCTGTTTAGGGAATGGAAGAGATGAGTTGGAGGTGCCGGGGGGTGTGAGAATGAGTGCGAGGGGAGGACCAGGTGACGGAAGTGTGTAGGCGGAGCAGCCATGTGTTATCTGTTGTTCTGTAGGCGTCTTATGGTTTGGTTATGATTGGATATCTTTCTTTTTCCTGTGGGCGTTCTTATTAGCAATTTTGTACATTCGTTTTTAAGCTTAACATATATTTCATAGCTCTACATACAGATAGATGCATAGATGAAGATGAGGGACGAGGCATAGTCTATCAATTAGATACCATGAATATCCCCAGTCCAGTAATGTACTATAGCAATCGACCAGGTTTCTCGTATAGGTGAGTACCCCCATATATAGCCACACAGTCACTGAGACCAAAGTGTTAGGTACCAGAACTGGACAAGGAAATTTGAACTGATAATCCATGCAACCTATCAGATTAAACATCTCGGTTAGCCTCTCTTTCGGGGAAAAGACATTAGGTTAGAGCAAGGACATATACCGGCATGACAGTTTAGTTTCCACTCTGTGGGGAATATGTTTGTCCCGAGAACACCGTGCACCACTAGAACCCCTGGTCTCATGAACCCGCAGATTTGTAGCTTTGCTGTTTCATGCTGACTGACCGCTTCATGCTAACTCGATGAATAGAGAGATAGAGTCGATGTGATTTTGATGAACGAAATGGTAGTAACAAAGAACCGACGAAGTGGTGATGCGGAAAACAAAGGAAGTGTTGTTGGCAGATTGCCTTTGTTGCGGCTGGGTAACCTACAAGCACAGCCGAGTGACCACCTATGTCCCGAGGTCAGATCTGCAGCCCCCGTGCCCAGCCGCGCCGGCGAAGACCTACATACGTTGTCCAAAGATACATGTGAGCATCCCGAGGATCTGTGTCACGACTGGAAGTCTCCGTACCTTCTCTCCCCCGCATCGTTTTTACCTCACTTCCCCACTTCCCGGCCCATTTGTTATAAACCCTCGCCTTCACCGTCGATCCCCGGCCCCCTCCGCCTTTGCTTGTTTGAACTTACAACTCGATAAATCGTGCTGATGGATGCTGTCTTTTATAGAATTCATGTTTTCCCCCGCCTCCGCCGCGGTGTTGCCCGATGGATCAAGTACGGTCTTTATACCAGCAACTGTTGGGAGCCGCTGATGTGATTGTTCACATCGGGAAGTTGTCCATATTGAAGTGCTTCTACGAATGACTCATAGAGTGCATCTACGCCTAACGCCTTCTACAATCAATAACGGGCTGAAAATCGTATCTGCGGTATTAAACATGGGCTGAAATGCACTGTCATTACTCTACCGCAATGTTTGGCGGTAAATACCGTATCAAAAGAAGTGTTTAAAAAATAAAAAATAAAAGAATATTTACGATCTGAGGATGGATCGATCCCGTAGGCAACCACTCCACTCGTCCTTTCTTACTATTCTATGTGGCTCACGAGTATTTTGTTATCCTAGGGAATACTGAATATAGCTTCACTGAAGAATTAATTGAGCCCTTTTGGTCTCATGCATCCACTGTCACCCCACACAACACGACGGTGAAGGAAAACATAAAAAAACACCATAATGTTCTCTAGAGCTCGTACACAAACAGCAAGAAAAGAAAGAAAGAAAGAAAACAAGTCTTTTTAGGGAAAAAAAAAGAAGAAAAACCGAAGAAAGGATTATGATCACTCAACGCACTCTATCACCACGCACTCGGAACCACCATTTCCCGTCCGAATGGCCTGTATGAGTGCGTATAGTCTTTATTCCATGTTCGGATAGGATACGAGATAGTGGGGTGTTTTTCCCGTGGGATTAGTTTTGGAATCTTTCTAGAATACCGGTTCGAGTTGGGGCGAGAAAATTTCGACGACGAAGGCAACAGTCCTTTTTGGACGAATTGGTGCAGGCTGCATAGGGCAGTGTGCCACAAAAGAAAATCTGCCATGAACAGAGACATTCACTAAGAAAAATGACAGTTACCTGGGATTTTTCATACAATGCAGGCTGTTATGCAGGCTCTTGTAAGGCAACAACACTCATCATCAGCGGAAGATCAAAAAAAGGCAAAAAGCATAGAAGCTTCAACTGAATGAAGCCCCACGCGGGGGTCGAACCCGCAACCTTGAGATTCCGCTTAAGAGTCTCACGCTCTACCGATTGAGCTAGCGAGGCATGATGACCGTTGGCCATTGAGCATATTTCAGGATGCGCGGGTTGGGAAGAGAAAAATTTGTTGCCCAGGATGTTGTGACAGGGGTTGTCGCTGATTACAAACAAACACGCCAAACATCCCTGGCTTATGAAGGACGCGATATTCATGTGGAGCATTGCTTGAGCATTGCACTGTATAGCATTGTAGAATGATATTTTGCAGCGGTGATCCAAGAGTCAATGTGTGCACTTGACGAGTCTATTTACATACCAAGTCGTTTACCTAGAAACCACATCCAGACCCCTTTCGCCCCAAACCTTACCGTAATCAATCAACCCTAGATTCCTGCCTCCCTGGCCGTGCGCGCGCAGCGCACAGTCAAACCAATTAACCCCGGATTGCCTGCCCCCAGACTCCAGAGCCTGAGCACTCAGACAGCCTCGCACGAGCACACACCGTTTTTTTTTCCTTCCCCACTCATCATGATCACACCATATTTCTCGCCGCTGCCCCTGGTCCCCGGATTACTAACCCCCGCAAGCCAGACATGGACGATCACTCGAGGTTTGCGGGGGGGGCGGCTCGGAGACGTCGGCGCGGATTAACGTTATCGGGTTTTATATGTTTGTTTGGGGCCGGCCGGGTAGGGGGCGGAGGGGGAGGGGGAGGGTTTGTGATCAAGGGATCGGCGGTGCCAAGAATAGGTGGATAGAAATGGAGGAAGAGGGTCCTTAGCCTGTAGATAAAGAGACAGACTAGACAAGGGGTCTTTGTGAGTATTTATCTTTTCTTTTGTCGCGCAGCTAGCATTGCTCTACTCTACGCTTGCGCGCCGTATATTGTATATTGGGCATCGTCGTCGTGTACCTCGAGAATAGGAAGGAGAGAGTATCGAATTGGGATTGCAAGCTGTCCTGAAGGCGTGAAAGTGGGGTGCATGACAGGCGACCGTTGTATGTGCACTACAAATCCGTATTCGCAGTAGGTACATCTATACATGCACTCTATAATCTCGCCCCGGCAGAAGTACAGATGCTCCCCATATTAATGTGAGCGATCGACAGAGCCTTTTTATAACCACCACGTTTCCCTCTCCTCTACCTACTCCTCTAGAGCTGCCAACTACGCAGAAATTAGTCGTCGTCGACAAAGTGAGCAGGTGCAGAGGTGGAGTGGAGTGGAAGGAACGGATAGCCGCATGGCGTTATTCAGCCGGCAGATCATGGCCGGCCTGCCTCTCCGCGCGCGAGTGTGATTGTGATTGTGATGGTTGAGCATTCGTCTGACTGACTACATACGTACGGCGCAATCGATAACATGATTCCTTTCCTCTGTGTAATGAATGGGGGATTGAAATCAGTGGATTTGCAGCACGCAGCGAATTTAAGGCACGGCTTGTAAATTCCATCATGTCGCGTAACAGTGGCTGCTTTGCATGCTTGAGTAACCTGAGCCTGTGCAAGTGCATTTAGACGTTGGATCGTGGCAGAGGTGAAGAGGACGGACACGGGCCAGCCAGATAAACATTGAGCTGTCTGTGGAAACGTTGATAAGACGACGGCTGTCATGATGACCAGCCAGTCTAGGTGCTAGCTATGTGGCTAGTCTCTCGTCTCGGGCTCTTCTCTTTCAATCAATGGCTTCATGTCATCCAATATCAAAAGTGCAGCAGAGCTAGCAATAACACCCACATGCCTCCATGCCCCCATGCACTGCACTGAGAGATATGCACATGCACCTCCAACCCCCGGAAACAAAAACAAAAAACGAAATCTGCACCACCCGCGAGTGCTCTCCCATGATGCGGGACCCCACCTCTCGCACTCACCGCGCAACCTCTCACCTCACCTCACCTCCTCTCCCACACATTCCCCACCCCCCCCACCCCCCCTCCCTCAATTCCTCCTCCCTCAATTCCTCCCAATTCCTCACAAAGAAACTCTTGACTGAGTTTTCTGTCCAGAGCTGCGCTGCCCTTTTTGAATCCTGACGCTCAAACTATTGCTCTCGGACCTTGATCCAGAATACGGTCGGTTGGGACGAGCACGTGCGCGACGACGACGCCTCGTTAATCTCCGCTCTGCTTTGCTCTGATTTGCTTTGCTTTTGCGCTGCTCGAGGGAGACTGTGTTGGGACAGACTGACTCCTTAATTGCTTTTGGACCGCTTTGGATCATTGTTTTTGTTGTGTGTGCAGCCAGCCATTGGGGGTCTTGCATCTTGGGTGGGGGGTGGGTTGGGACTCCTTTCTATTTTTCTAGGGAATATTCTACGGATCGAGGAATTGGCCCTTTCTCTCCTTCCTTCCTTCTCCTTAGCACCGCGCCGCAAAGCAAGCGAAAAAGAGTCGGGATTTTGTTGTTGTTTGGGGATTTTTGTGCTTCAGTCCTTCTTTTGGGTGTGAATTGTCGGTCGTTATCGGTTTTTTTTTTGGTGGGAGTTTTTGTTTGCTGCACGGTGGTGACAGTTTAGTATCAGTGGTTTATCAACTGGTTTAGTGGTTTTTGCACGTCTATCGTTGATATCAGCGCCCTATCTATAGCTACCTACCAGCTAGCTACACAACTACCACTATCTACACTCCTCACTCTCTACAGCCGACTATCCGCCACCCCCCCAGCAGCTCAGCATGTTCAAATCCCACCCATGGGTTCTCAAAGCCCTCACCTACGCCCTAATCCCACTCAACCTCGCCCTCTTCACGCTCATCATCCTCCTCACGCACGCCTACATCCACCCCACCACCTCCGCCCCCTCCTACTACCTCCGCTCCCACGGCCAATACACCTTCACCATCCTCACCATCAGCACCATCACCGCCAGCGCGCTCACCGGCCTCCTCAACGCCCTCATCCTGCACCACAGCCTCACCTCCCACCCGCGGCGCTACGACTCCTTCAAGCGCACCCTCACCATCCACCTCCCCCGCTTCCGCCTGCGCACGCACTACGCCGTCGCCGTGCTCCTCCTCGCCGCCGCAGCATCATACCTGCTCATCGCGGCGCTCGCCTTCCGCGCGCCCTTCCAGGAAATGGCGTGGGCGGGGGCGTGCAGCGGATATGCGCTCATGGCGGAGGTGGAGGTGCTGCCGGGCTGGTACGACGGCGGGAATGGTAGCGTGTTTGGCGCGAGTAGTCGGGTGCGGTACTGGAAGGATGGGGAGGAGGTCGGGGTCATGGAGCTGGTGAGGCACTATCGGATGGAGCCCGGGTTTAATCTGTATCGGCGGGGCGCGCCGGAGAGGCAGCGCTTTGATAACCTGGCCGGGTGGGGGGTGCTGGATTTGAGGTTGGTGGTGGGCGAGGGGGCGGGCAGGTATTGGGGCGGGGGGAATGGGACGGGGAATGGGACGGTGGGGGGTGCGGTGGGGAATGGGACGGTGGCGGCGAGGGGGAGGGTGGGGGAGGTTAGGCTGGATTTGAAGACGTCGACGTAGGTAACGTGCTTTTCTTTGGTTCTGGCTTTTGGTGGGCGGGTGACGGTTGGTGTGTGCGGGGGTAATGATTGGGGGCGCTGGTTTTTTTTTTTGGTGGGGCGCTATTCCGAGGCGGGCGGTTAGTGCGGGGACTAGTACGAATTGGGGGGGGGGGGGATCAGTTGGAATCTGATAAGATAGCGGGTTTATCGGTGCAATTGATCTTCCGGATGGGTGTAGGTGCTGCCAGCGATGTCAAAGAAGCTGAAATAGCAGCTTAGTATGGTCTTTGACGGAGGTGGAGCTAGCGGTATTTCTAGGGATTTGATTGGTTTACAAGGGAAATGATCAAACCGCTGGAAATAAAGTTATCCCAATCCGCGCAACGCGCCCAGCGAGATATATCAAGGCCCCGCAATGAGCTACAAATCCCATCCCTCTCCATAGTCCAACAAGAAATTTAAAAAAAAAAAAAAAAAAAAACCTCATCAGCTCACAAGAGAAACCCCTACTAACACCTCCCCCCGCGCGCACAGCTACGACGCAACCTACACAAACACAACCCATCCGCACCTCCGCGGCAGCTACGACATCCTGCCCAAGAACCTCACCTTCCCGGGGCTGCACCTGCTGCACGCACAGGAAGGGAAGGAATGGCGCTTCACGGACCACGTGTGTCTGCCGCCGCGCATCTCGCTCGGCGATCCTGACCGTCAGACGAAGGAGGATGTCCATGGCGAGTTGAGCGACGACTGTACAAAGTACCGGTGAGTGTCTTTCTTTGTCCCTGGTGGTGGCCGTTGTGGTGGAATGGTGCCAGTAGTGGTTGTGAGGTTGCTGACCGATGATAGGCTGTGTGCGCTGAAACGCGCATATCCAAGCACCGAGAAGCGAGCGGACGGGAGCAATGAGCTTGCGGGGGGCGAGGGCGAGGGGTGGAGGGAGTGGTGGGCGTGGGTGGAGGATGTGTGGCCGATTGTGACGGGGGTGGTGGCCTGGGAGGTGGAGAAGTATTCGGCGTGTTGTGTACGGAACGAGTAATAAAAGTGGTAGTGGTAATAATAATAATGTTTTTTGTTTTGTTTGGGGTTTAGCGGACACCCTGACTGGTTGGAGTGGGATAAATGGTTTGTTTCCTGCGCTTTTTTGTTTGTGGGTGGGGTGGGCTTCCCTTTGTTTGGTGGTGGTGAGGGGGGAAACAAAGACTTATGTGCTTAGGTTTCTCTTTGACCGTGGGGAAGCAGGACAATACAATGCCATTTTTTTTTTGCACTCGAGAGACAGCGCGAGCGCGAGTGTGTGTGTGTGTGTGTGTGTGTGGTGCGGAGTTGGGTTCGGAGGAAGGGGGATAATAATATTAATGGGGAAAACCATTATTAACAATGAAGCTCACAGTAGCCATTTTGTTTTTGCTCTCCTTCCCATGGTCCTTTTCGATCCTCGAGGTCATACACAGGCCCCGACTCCCCCCCCCTTTGTCTGCGGTTTTAATTTTGGTTTTTGGTTTCCTTGTGAGAAAAGAGATCAAGTACAACAGCAGTCGCACTGACCCGACTGGACTGACTGACTTACTAGACTTTTTTCCCTTCTCGACTCTCGACTCCCCTGAATTCATTTCGATACTCGGATCCCGGTGGGCTGCTGGAGAATTCGATTCCATACGACGACCAGACTGCCAACATCAACAAAAGACCAAGACCCGAGGGATCAATATCAAAAAAAAAACCACACACTACGGCCTCGAAAATAAAAAGGCAACAAAAAACCCCCTCCATGATCCCAGTGTCGGACCACCGACACAGCCACCACTAGCCCGCGATGTCCACCAGCACAATAGGTACCCAGTTCCTCGCCTGGGCCTTCACAAAGCCCTACAGCTGGTACCTACACGGCGTGTTCTTCGACCAGCTCTTCCGCACCTCACAGGCCATCTACTTCGTCCCCTTCCTATATGTGCACGCCTTCCCCGCGCTCAGTGGCTTCTACCTCTTCCAATATATCTTATTCCGGATAACGGGCCGCGGCAGGAGCCGCCGGGCAACCAACTACCTGAAGGCGCTCTACAGCCTGCCGGGCTTCTGGCTCATCGGGGATATGCAGCGCCGCGGGTGGTCGGGGGACTCGCTACCCATGCTGGGGTGGATAGGCGACAACATGTCCCTGTTCATCGCCGTGTTATATCTGGCTTTGCTGTGGGTGTGCCCGGTCACGCAGGGGTACCTACAGAGCAACGTGGTAATCATAGAGATAATGTACACAGTGCAGAATGCGATACCGTTCCTGAGGTGGCTCTCGGCGTTGGTCATGGTGTTGACCATGGTGGCGTATATTGCGATGTCGCCGATGGATTATCGGCCGTACCGGCTTGCGGCGTTGGAGTTTGTGCGGTGGGGCTTCGTGACATCGATGGGCAAGATTGGGATGTTGAATTATCTGTGGTTTGCAAAGTTGGGGTGGAGGTTGTATAGGCAGGATGGGCTGTGGGTGGTGGGGGTGGTTGCCTTGCTGAATGGGTTTATCGCAATCATGGCCTGGGGCGATGGAGATTACGGGTCATTCACGAATGGATTGATCACTAAGAGCGGGGCGGTCTGGAAATTCTATGTGCTGATTTCGCCGTTGATTTTTGTTCTCTTCTCGCTGCAGGCCTGCGGCGCCTTGGATTGGGTCGAGGTTTTGTGAGCTCTCCCTTCTCTTTCCCCTCTGACTCCCTTGGATCAATTACTCTCTCCCTGCGATCATTGACTTTGGGCAACCCCCCCCCCCCCAAGTCGAGTGATGGTTGGTGATGCCAAAATGTGAAACTGATATTGGCCGTTCAGGTGGGAGAGATTTACGGACGAGGTAGTATATGGACCAGAATTGCCCCCACCCCTGACCCTAGCGGAGGTTGCTGAAAACGCTCGACTTGCCGCATCACTCGCACGGCAGGTGAATTCCGACAACCTGGCCGTCAACGCCCGTGCCGAGGCCCAAGCAAGCGTACAGCGCGCAAACATCATCGAGGCGGACGAGCAGAGGAGACTGCTTATAAGTGGCCTCAGAGCCCGGCTAGCCGCAGGCATCACGGGGCTGCGGGTTGAGCTCCCGGTGAATCCACTCGACGAGGTACTGCGGGGTGCGGCGGCGGCGGGAGCGGCAACGGCAACGGACGACCGCGACGACGGGGATCAGCCGGCGGCGGCGGCGGCAGCAGCAGCAGCAGCGAGAAGAGCAATCATGAGATTGATAGTCCAGGGATACATGACCCGTCAGCCGGTACCACTAGAGCTCGAGATACGCATGGCAGATGCAGCCGGTGACGGTCTTCCTCCTGCGACATATCCCCCCGCCGCCGCATTGGCGCCTGCTCCCCCCGCTGGCGCTCCGGTTTGGCCAGATGGGCCAGATGGGGCAGATGGAGATGGGGCCAGTGATGCCGCCAGTGAGGACATTGGCGGCGCCTCTCCAGTATCAGTGATCGGCTACGCGCTCCCGGCGGTTCCGCTCGGCCCCCCGCCCGCATTGCGAGTCCGCGGCCGGCGTGTAGACGTAAAAGCCGCGCTCAGAGACGACTATGAGTGGGTTGAACCGACCTATGGGTTTCCGATAGAACCCTTGCTCGCTGCGAATATCAACTTGGAGGGCGCGGTAATTGCGGTAGGTGACGGTGACGGTGACGGATACGAGCGGGTGGCCGATTATGATCCCGACGCGGACTTTGATGCCGGGGACGATATCGACGACCCGGTGAATGACGACCCCGCGGAGGCGCAGGCCGATCCAGAGGCGCCCAGCTTGCCAGAGGACGATAGTGAGGTCATGTCGCCCACATTCTCGCTGCAGAATGATCGCTATGAGGAGGAGTATCTGTCCTGGACGGTCCCACCACCCCCGCCGGCGGGCGCGGCGCCCGATCCATATGCGGGGAGGATCAGAGGTCAGATAGTACCGGCGGTGGGAGCGGCAAGGATGAGAAATGGAGTGCCGTGGGTGCATGATGGGAGTGTTCCGCATCATACTGCTGATGCTGACGGTATGTTGCATTGTTATCATTACCCCTTCCGAGATCATTACCTCCCCTAGATATCATTACCCTAGTCACACAGATATCATTCCCCCTCCAGATGCATGCTATCTCCATGCCTCTCAGGTACCTAAGCACACCCCCGAGTATATCTGCAGCTTCGCACACATCGCTCACACATTATATATTAATACGTGCCCGTTCTTGAGTGCACATATACTGACCTGGCCTAACCCCCTACTCCGCAGGTTACCACTACCAAACAGATGACTCTGTCGACTCAGACGGCCTCTACCGCCCCCGCACCCCCGACACAATTCCAAACGAAGCTACCCTGACCGCCCTCCAAACAGCCTGGACCATCGGCCACAGAGTCCGCGTCGGCCAAGAACGCAGAAACTTCGACTTGCTCGCATCGCGCGCAGACAACGAGGAGGAGCTCAACATCGATATAGACACCTACAACAACTGCTATGCCGTGACGCGCTGTGTGAGCAGCAACTACGAGATACATGCACGCGGCATGGCGCACGAGCTGCGCGAGCATATGGACAGCCAGTATGCGTACGATAATATCGAGGACAACTATGCCTTTCCACAGCGGCGTGGGGTGCCCCCGCGGCCGGCGCCCACCGCAACACCCCACCTGGACCCGCGAGTTGGGAGACTCCACAATAGGAATATTGCTGTCCAAGAGCGGGCCGGTTTCTCAAGTGAGCGGAGACTATATGAATTATGGGAGCACAATGAATATCTATATGCTGCATATAGTACGGGGAGAAACCAACATATCGCTGCTAGGACAGATGAGAGGAGATTAAGAAACGGGTACAGAAATGAGTTGAGAGCACAAAGAACTGCGAGGGCTCAGCCACCAAAGGATGGCCCCCAGGATGGCCCCCAGGGTGATTCCAAAGACGGTCCACCACCACCACCTCCACCACCACCACCACCGCCTCCACCTCCACCACCACCACCACCACCACCACCACCACCGCCTCCACCTCCACCACCGCCTCCACCTCCACCACCACCACCACCACCACCACCACCACCAACGCCTCCACCACCACCGCCTCCACCACCACCACCTCCGACGGCGCTAGGCACACCAGCAAACATGCCTCCACTACTTCCGGCCCGTATAGCTTATGATGTTGATTTTATACAGACGCAAGACTCAGCCGATAATTCAGCTGAACGACTAGCCAAAAGTGTAGACTCCCGCCCCCCGCTCAGTCCCCGCGCTGCAGCACTCGGCGCCGATGGCTGGTGGAACGACAGCCCCGATGACCAATCCCTAGGGGAAGACTTCATCCTCCTCAACTCGCACCTCCGGGATCCCACCGACAGAAATCGAAACAGGAGTTCACTATCTTCACGACGCGGCCACAGAACACTCGCGGCGGTCATAGACCAGCCTAGCTGGCGCAACTACGCATACCACCAGACGCCCGCGGTGGCGCCAGTAGGATACCAGCCGCCGCCGAGATGGACTCGTAGAGCGATATATGTTGAGGAGCCGGGGGTGGAGGGCTTGACGGAACTGAGAATTCCAGGAGAGGACGGGGCGCTTGTGGACGACGGCTTTGGAAATTTTGGATATCCGAGATATAGGACTCCTCCTCCAAGGAGTCCTCTTCAGCATAGATCTTCTCTCCAGAACTCATCACCTACGCAGGATCAGCGTCACGTAGCCACATGGTCTCAGGAGTCCCCTCAGGATAAGTATCCTCTAGAAAACCATGTAAGTGAAGGGGTTCCTGAAAGTAGTTATAGAGCAGTCCTAGCGTCATGGCTCCCATGGAAAGTTGCAGGTTTTGCGTGTGTAGATGAAGACTACAAGCCTTTGGGCACAAATAACCTTACCGCGGATGAATCAGCAGCCATAGTGAAGGTCAAAGCCGAGAAAATAATATTCGCCCAAAAGCAAGAGTTGGAAAAATGGAACAGGCAAAGAGCATACGAGAGAATGCAGAATAGGCCCAAGAGTCATCGGGAGGAAACAGAATTCGCCTCTAGCCAGGAAGAGGGAGATGAATCGGTCTCTGGAGAATCTTCGGATGGTGTCAGTGAATGCATCACCGACTTCGGTGGCTTTCAAAACCCTAGACGTCCTACAGGTCCAGAGAGACCAAATGCACGATATGGATTCCGAAGACAAGCCAACATAGAAGCACCGATGTACAGAGAGACAGAAAACTTGGACACCGAAAACTTTGGGTCAGCAATATCAAAAGCCGACAGTCCTGCAACTAATCCCAATGATGGCTGGAGAGCATGGACCATTCCCGAAATAATGGGTGAATATTTTGACATGACGATTGCAGCAGTTGGGCGTATGAAGCCTAAAAAAGTGGAGCCAATGACAGAAGATGAGAAAGAGCAGGCAAAAGTGGATACTATTATTGAATCTTACATGAAAGCAGCAGAGGAGCATAGAAAGAATCCGGGCAAACCAATCAAAAAACTAAATAAAGGCCCGACCACAGAACAATGGATTAGAAACGCTCTTTATAGTCCAAAACTTCCGTCAGAGGCTCGAGGAGACTCACTAGATTTTAAGCCACCTACCAAAACGAGCTTGAACCATCCTGGAAAGTCCCATGCGATGTTCAGCGGCCACCCACCCTTAAATTACACCGCAGCAATGAAGAAAGCAAATCAACCGGGGCAACTAGGTTTCGATACTTGGACAGCAGAAATAAACCGCCGTCAGAGAGAAACAGATACTTGGCGGCGGAGATGGCTGGTATATGTGATCCTCATACTCCTGTTTACCACCATGATTCCGCTGTGGCAACATATAACTCATGTTCGTGATGAGGGAATTCAGGAGTGGTATTCGAGACTGGAGGAGGAGAGTGTTGAATTAAAGCAACCAATTGCCCGATTCGTTCATAAATGGGAGGAGGATGTGCGTGAAAGTTATGTGCAGTGGTATGATGGATCGGAAGAGAAAGCGCTGGCGGACCCTTGATATTCCTCGGTAAGAGTAGGTGCTAATTGATGCGTTTGTAACGTATTGACACTTTCGCTCAAGACCTTTATGCGTATATGGAGATCTTTTGGTACAATTATAATACGGTGGCGTTCTTGAATGTTTGGATATCCTATATATTATTCCCTAGTTCAGTTAGTTTGTAAATTTTCTGAGTTTTGATTTATTTTGATAGTAGTTAAATAGTTGAGATTGATTTTCTAGATCATAAACAAGCAGTACTGGATTCCAATGATGATGATTCGACTTGGTGATTTAAGTTAGTAATGGGGGGTTATTCTGAAGGAGATCGACGAGTGATATACCATGATTGGTGCAATAAGTGATTAATTGCTGGTTCAGTTCTTTTGGTCGGGCGGTATGACAAACATTTCTCTTCATCCCAGCCCTTCGGTAGTTTAGCCACGGAAACTGTATGCATGTTTAGTTAGAAAAAGATGCGGCATGCCCAATGGTATCCAAATGTGTGGATTATCTTTGCCTTGCCAACCGTACTAGAGCTCCCTCTCCCTGCTGTCATAAAATGCAGTGTGTATGTTATGAATAGAGTCCTTAGTATCAGTATTGTCGTTGAATAAATCTGGCTTTATCCGAAACAAGAAAATTACATGTCTGGATTTTTCAACGTGCTAGCACCTACTCATGGATGATAGACATGCCTAGGACGAATGGAGCTAGGCGGAGGCGACACATGGATTCAGGTCTCCAAACCATGGCAATGTTAATCATAGACAGGAGTGATGGCGCATTTCCCGCCATTCCATCCCAACAGTTCTGCCCCTCCATAAACAAGTGAGATCTTTGGTAGCATGAGGCTGGAGGTATACGGTGAAAAGATAGAAAGCCATCGTCACCAAACAAAAAGCCAGGATTTCTCTCAGCATCCATTCTAGACAGCTTGACCCGAACCTGGGAGTATTCTTGAAAGTTATCATCAACCAACCAGGCATTGCGCAGATAGTCGCATAATCTCAGCTTCAAGAATCAATGAGAAGAGGGCTGCTGACTTGTGTTCCAGGATATCTTACATCCCTTACTATTGATCTTAGGTTCCTCGGGTCAACTTCACCGAAGCAAGCTAGCAACCCACTTTGAGTGGGTGGGGGGACTATTATTTTTTAAGCCCAGAATGGAAACTCCTGTTCCGATACAATACGGTAGAAAGATAGTCCTACTGATTTTATCCGTTGTCATTAGGAAAGGAGTGATTACTTACACATGGTACATGGACACGAAGCTTGGGTGTTTAACTTCGTCGTCTTGTTCGATTTTCGCTCTACGGTCATCTGCCAGTCGATCGATTAGCTAAGAATAGACCACCTAATATATCCTTTCAGCATAACAAAGACTTTTATGTATCTAACCAGTCTGTCTTGTCGTAGCCTCTATCAGAAATATTTTAAACACTGATGAGTGATCGCTCATGGACTAGGACACCTCAAACTCACACATACCTAAATTGAAGGGATGATGATAGAAATGAAAACAGTTTCACTCACTTGTCAAGCTATCCAATGTCATAAATGTTCCAAAGCGATCTATCGGTACCGTCGCAAGAAGTTGCCAGTCTGTTGGTTCTGTTCCTATTCCGGGTTGAGGCGGTGCCGGCGGCGTGGATGTCTTGGCAACAGGGTCATGTTGTGATATGGCGAGGATCGAATGGATGTGATGAGATCTCTGAGCAGGTGGGTTAGGAGGTTTCCGTAGTTGATTATTGATACTTTTGTTTTCTTGGAAGTTAATCTACTTTAAACTAGCTGGTGAGTTCATGGATCATCACTCGGTTTTCACCGCACACTCTGTTGGGTATTAGGAGCCCTGGAATACCTGAATAGGACTGGACCCCACTACGTCATATATCTGGCCGCACAAACAGCCGGAAAAAGTAAGGCTATGAATACTGGTCTAATTGGATTGTTGAGGGAATTTGTTTCATCAAGGCTGCTGATCAATCTTGAGATACATATCCCAAGATCAAATACCATTCAACCACATGTACTCCGAGGTAGCCTATATATACTTACTGTACTGTACTCATGGTGTACTAGAATCATGTATGCCACGACCGGGAGTTTGAAATCGGTTTCGAGACCGAGTACTTCCTCGTCTGATTATAGGGTGAAAGCTCCGACATTCCCATCATGTAAGTAGGGTGCATACACTTATGTAGTTTTGAGTATTATAACCGTAGCTAATAATACGGCGTGAAATAGTTGTACAGATCAATATAACTAAATAATCTCCATCTATCCTTATTTTCTCACCTTCAAGTCTTACAAGTATCTTCCCACCAAAATGAAGGTGCATGATACCAGCGAGTACATCCTGCACCAACCCGAAACAACGGAATATTCTTCCCAGAATTAACCCAGAATTAAGCTTCTTCTCGAAATGCACGCTTATTGGGTCGCGTGGCTACACCACATGTTCTTTCTCTTCGTGGGTGATATAAAGAAGATTAATTCGATTGGCCCTGTGCCGTAGGCGTGATTGAGGTCCATCCCGGTAGGTAGACCGAGCCCTGCCACAAGACCCCACCGGGATTAAAGAGGGTTGTTGATACCAATCCATTGGAGGATTGGTGTGATATCAAGATAGGAAGTTTACCTTTGGTGCACAATACAGTGTTATTGCGAGAAGGGCCGTACGCTCAAGATGTCAATTAACCTGCGTGTCGTCCGCGATCCAGGTGATTGGTGGGGGCTAATTAAGACGCACCTAAACGAAGTCGCATCGCTGATCTAGCTGGCAATTGAGCTTGTTTATCAGAACAATGAGCAAACTCGAACGCTGTTGGCAGTTTGGAAGATTCGCCGCCGAAAGTGATCTCCGCCGCCCTGTTCCGGCCAATGACCCACCGTCGGTCGGGGTCCTGGTTGCATACCGATTGCGGCTCCGCATGAAATGCTTACAATTACCGCCTAATTAGGCTTAGTGCGTAGTTAATAATACCTCGTTACAGGGACGTTGAGTGGTCGAGTCACAACGTTGTCCAGTAGTTGCAAGTGCACGAACCACACGAAGATCAGAACATCTACCTATCGGAGCCTAGGGGTAGCTCATGTCTTATGGATACAGTTCTTGTATGTAGGTACATGTCTTTGATAAAACTCCCCATCCTGTGACGGTGACCCATCGGTTGACAGCATCCATTTCTAGAACCCGTCGGTAAACACCCATCCTTCGGCCCCCGCCATCAACATGGCACGACAACACCGTACTGAGTGAGAGGCAGCCAACATGAGTGGTTCACATAGGACAAACCTACACCCACACCGTCGGTGTGGGTTAACACCGTTACCTTCCCCACAATAATCTGGATCTGCCGTTGCTATACGGTCTCTACCGTACATAACCCCCCGACCTCACCGTCACGGGGGTCTATTCTTTTTCTTTCTTTCCCTTTTCATATCTTGATTGATTTCCACATTCGTTTCGACACTCGCTCTTCTGGTTTGATCTCGACTGGTCTGCGAGGGTTTGTACAGCTGAGTACTATTCGCCTCATAGTACAGGGTCCATTCGTTTCGAAGAAAAGAAAAGTCCTACTTTTGATATTTGGAGGATTTAACGACACAGCTTCATCGCTCTTTTACCACTTGATTCTTCTCAGCCTATTGCATGTGCTTGAATTGATCAATTATCACGATCCACGGCGTAGATCGTCTACACGATATTCACAATGACCAAATACAGCTTCACTAGCACCGCCAAACGGCCTGTTTCTCCGGCCCCACAACAGCAGTCTCGTCCTTTCGATCTGGAGCAACAAATGCGACAATTCATGGTCGAAAAACGTTCTGCAGGCCTTCAACACCAGGTCTCTCCTCTCACTCCTAGTTATAACACTCAAAAGCAGCTTCCAATACCACCATCATCTCCACCCACGCGGAAGCTTCTACGTCTAACCTCGAAATCAAAAAAATTCATGTCCCCCATTAGCAGAGGGACATCAACATCATCACGTACTGGACCAGAAATCCGCTCAGTACCGCATCCAGGCCGCATAAGAAATCACCACCCGTCCGCATCCGCCCCATCACTGGTCTCACCCGGGGAGATGAGACGTCTTGTGGATTCCCGACAAAAGAGACCATCGAGCTTTATTGCTCCCGAGACGCCAAACGACATATTCTGGCCAGGTATCGGGTCACCAGGAATATATCCCTCACGTGCACGCCCTTGGAGATCACCGGAAAATAGCCCATTACTACCACCACCCCGAGGCAGTACTGGTAGGACGATCCCACCACCAATCCATCTATCTTCTCCTACCCCACGAAAAGGAACACCGGTACAGCTCCGCAACAAGACAAGTGAGATGTTTGAGTCTGTGCTCTCAATGTACCCAAACGCCAAGAAGCAGCCCGCAGCCAGGAGCAATCCAGATATTGTAACACTCCAAAACTCGAGCGGGATCGCGCCGCGCCGAATCACAATCGACTCAGTCGAACGGCCGCCGCGCACGCCGCCTCCTCCACCGACACCAGCGAAAAGCCGGGCTCAAAGACAGCGTGCAAGACCCACCCCGCCGGTACCAACACCAACTGCAACACCAGTGGGGTATATGGCTGAACTGGTTGGCAGTGAGGTTGAGGTTGCACCAGTGGAGCTGATGGGTGATGTTGAATTTCCGGCGCCAGTCATAATGGCACCGGTTCCGCAGAAGCGTAGGAGGGTGAAGGCGAGTGCTGTGAATAGCAAGGTAAAGCAAAGGCAGCAAAAGCCAAAGCCAGGTACACCAGAAGGAAAAGAAATATACGCACTTATGCCACTTCCTGAAGTCCCTGACTCTCCTCTCCCTACAAAACCGGTCTGCGAGTCTAGCCCAGTCTTGGATGTTGACTTTGAAGGCTTCAACGACGGCCTCGTGGAGTGGTTTAACAACTTTAACTGGAGCGAATCAGGAGATATTATCTCAACCAGCACCAGCACCAGCCATTCAAGGCCTGCTTCAGACTCCATCTTCAACGTAGAGGCTAGAGCAAGTGTTCTAGACCCAGACGGCGCCGTAGTGAACAGCGAGCCATCCCCACCCCCACCTCCATCACCCGCAAAACCCATAACCACCACCATGCTATCACCCAAGCTACCCGGTGAGACAGCACTGCTATCACCCGTCTACCCCGTCTCACCGCGGCTTGCAAGCTACTATGGTGCGCGTGCCTCCTTTGCCAGTAGTGTCGGTGATGCATTCCGTTTTGACGAAGATGAAGGCTGCGCACTCAGCGATGTTGATGAGCGCTACGAAGATGAACTCGATGTCGACGAGATGTACGAGGAGCAGTTCCTCAACGAGGGCCACCAGGAACAGTACGGGAACGGTGGCCTCGAGTTTGAGATCGAGATGATCCTCAACGGGAGCTATGGCGGCGGATCACCCGACGACTGGCGGGAGGGCATCTACAGTGCCGAATCTTCCGAGTCAAGCGTGGATGTCGAGGAGGTCATTGCCGACTACTGGACTGAGGAGGAGCGGGAGGGCGATATTCTTGTTGGGATGATGCAGGGGGAGGAGGGAGAGGAGGGAGAGGAGGGGTTGGATTGGGCCGCGCTGGAAGGAGCGTGGGCAGAGGAGGACTTGCTGGATAGGGGACGCCCGAGGACGAGGTATCTTGCGGGTAGGAACAGCGCCATTGAGGGGGACGTCGTGTTTTGTTTGAAGGGCGAGGATAGCATTTAGATGCTGCGGTTGGGGCTACATTATAGGAGTTTTTGTTTATATCGGCGTTTTGTGTTTGTTTTTATATCCAACTTTCTCACTCCTTAGTTGTAGTATTACTAGGCGGCGGTCTTTTTTTTTCTTTTGTTTGGGGGCATGGAGGCGCTTTTGGAGTACCGGTGTTGGTTCGGGGGAGAAACGAATTATACTTATGAATAAATAACGAGATCTGAAGATAACTATAACTACCTGCTTCATGGGATTGTGACATTGACTCTCATTCACAATAATGCAAAGTTTGAGTCACAGGCGTTCTCTACAAATCGTCGACAAAGAGCCCTAACCCTGAACTTGTCATAGTGTATCACTCGATGCATGGTCTTGGCGGGCCCGGCGATGTTTGCGTTCTGGAGGAAGTTTTGCAGAGGTCAACTCATAATCTATTGTTCTAAATTCTCTGTCAACTATATGTCTAGCAATATCTAGTCTACCTTCAAAACCAACTATATTCCGAATCGCTGTCGTTTCCACCGATGGTAAACAGCTCAAACATGTTAGCATAGTCGTCTTCTTCATCTTCGTATTCATCTTCATCATCTTCCTCTTTATCTATCACGACATCTGCCTCATCGGTCTCAATACCCTCTGGCATCCCAAATCTGCTACGGATCTCCGCATCAGTAACAACACTGTCCAGACTCTCCGCCCACTCATACCACGTTTCATCCTCGGTCGCCGCTGCCGCAATCACAAAGCTACATATGTTCTTGACCCAGGCGACAATCCACTCCGCGTCAATTGTGCCCGCCGCCTGTCTGAACTCGACAGTCTTGTACGTCAGCGCACATGTCAGGTTGTACTTGTAGAACCTGGATATACTCGTATAGTTACCGTCATTTGCACCATTGATAATACGCAGCACCCTGTGGACATCAGTTTGGTCATCGATCCGCCAGATCATCTGTGCAGGAGTCAGGCCCCTGAGGCCATGGTTATCTAGGTTAGAAGTGATCATGCTGCTCTTGCCTTGACTCGGCGGTGGGGGCCGACGGTGCCGCGGGTGGTGCTGGTCCATTTGGCGCTCAAAGAGGACGATTGCTTTCGCGAGTTGTTTTAGTTCTCGGACAGTGTATTCTCGGTTGAGGCCGATGTGGACATGGAGGCCACAGGTGTCGTTGAAATGTATGGCGGCGCCGCATTGTTGGCATGCGGTGGTGATGGCGGCGCACATGGACCGGAGAGTCTGTTCCCAGTTGTCTTGGGTGAGGATTGGGGTGCAGACCTCAACACCGCGGCCGTGGAGGCTCTTGTTGATTGGGTGGAAGGGCTTTATGGAGATATCGTCTTTGATCTGAAAATGGAGCTCTGGGTGGTCGCGTTGTGCCATTCCTTCAATAGAGATGTCTTGAGACTTGAAGTTCTTTAATTCCTGGAGCATTACCCCCTCTATGATGCGCATGACGCTCATTTCAGTAGCTAGTCCCTCTAAAGCGTTAGCGATAAAATCCAGTTCACCATATGGAACATGTTTGATAGCGAATGGTAGCTTGAAAAGAATCATCTCTAACTCTACACCAATTGTTATATCCTTAGCGTTGATTGTTCCGGCTTCGAGGCGCTTGGTGTCCATGATATCTGTAGTATATATTCTGTGTAGGGTACGTAGCCAATCTCTTTGATTTTAGATGGATCAATTAGTGTGCAAGGCTTATGAATAGTTTTTAATCATCCCTGTGAGAGATATATGGCTTTTATGGCCATGGAAATAATTTGTTCAAGCACGATAATCGCTATCTTGAATTGTTACTACTACATGTAGGTTTATATATTCTTGAGACTTCGATAGCTTTATTTTACTTGAAAGACAAGAGTTCTTGAATGAAAACTTGAAGTAATAAAATACATATCGACCATCTTGAGACCAATAATCTTGAAAATCAAATTCCTGCCGGTTTTTTTTTTTTTGTTTCTTGTTTATTTAGCCAATTAATCTTATAAATACCTAGGCGGTAATTGACCAAAATACAGAGAATGAATACATCAATGTACTTTTATTGTAGATACCGAAGAGGCGGATATCATAGGGCTTCTATACACGATTTGATTAGTTTCGACGAAGGTCAGAGAGGAGCGATAAGGTATATATACCGATTATTGGCGGCAAACGCCGGCACATAAAAGAGCTACCATAACTGTTGCGGGCCGGCACATAAAAGAGCTACCACAACTGTTGCGGACCGGCACATAAAAGAGCTACCATAACTGTTGCGGACCGGCACATAAAAGAGCTACCACAACTGTTGCGGAGAACTGCATGACATTCGTCCAATATACTAAGGACTATCGATAATTGCTACATCGGTGTCAGCTGTTTCGTATAGAGCAGAAAGGAAAAACTTTATTTATTTACATACCTTCTAGCGAGTTGCCAAACATCGAGTTACCAAATTTATCGCATTCGACATATGCTGCATTGAGGGACACAACCGCAGAATAATTCTGTAGAAATCTAGAATTCGTAAATCTCGATATCAACACAGTTGCTGTAATTCATCTGATGAGGTTAAATGGAGGCTTACTCTCGATGTGCATCATGCCCTATTGAGGAGGGACACAACCACAGAATAATTCTGTAGAAATCTAGAATCCGTAAATCGATATCAGCACAGTTTCTGTCATTCATCTAATGGGATTAAGTGGCTTAGGAGACGTACTCTCGATGTGTATCATGCTACATTGAGGAGGGACACAACCACAGAATAATTCTGTAGAAATCTGGAATTCGTAAATCTCGATATCAACACAGTTTTGTAATTCATCTGATGGGATTAAGTGGCTCAAGAGCTTACTCTCGATGTGTGTCAAAGGATTGTCAGATTTCCTTTAATCGCTACATCGGTGTCAGCTGTTTCATATAGAGCAGAAAGGGAAACTTTATTTATTTACATACCTTCAAGCTCAACCCAACAGCGAGTTACCAAATTTATTCCATTGGACATATGCTGCATTGAGGGACGCAACTGCAGAATAATTCTGCAGAAATCTAGAATCCGTAAATCCCAATATCAGCGCAGTTTCTGTAATTCATCTGATAGTATTAAATCACTCAAGAGACTTACTCTCGACGGGTATCAAGGAACCTATGAGTCTCATAGCGAGCGACGACCCCTGACTATCAGAAGCATCATCATAGTACTCGTCTTATAGGAAAGACAGGTTTTCGGTCCCGACCATATCCTTATAACGAGAGACGACCCCTGACTATCAGAAGCATCATCATAGTACTCGTCGTATAGGAATGACAATTTTTCGGTCCCGACCGTATTCTTATAACGAGAGACGGCTCCTGATTATCAGAAGTATCTTAATAGTACTCGTATTCCCGAATACCACTTTTCTCTCGACGAAAATGGTGTTTGACGTCGAGGTGATAAGGACAGGTGTCAACAAGGAATATGAGGCATCTTGAAGATAATCTCAAACCTCGCCTCGAGCGTTCTTGTAGACCTCACTGGATGATGATAGTCTCTATTCTGTACGCATCAGTGGCCATTTACACACATATATGCAGCTGTGATGCTTACATATGAGATTATTCTATGTAGTCTCGCACCAGACCCCCAGAGGTGCTTGAGGTTGGTGATAGTTGGGAGTCTGTGGGTGGTGAAGGTTACGCGTACATGTTGTGTGCGGGTGACTGTAGGGGGCTAAGGGCTAAGGGGTGTACCCTAATTGCCCACAGGATTATATTTAATTATCCGAAATTACTAAAACGCGGAGAAAGTGTCTGGGTCTATCGAGAGTGGGATTATTATATTCAAGTTTATTCCCTTAAACTACATGTATGTACATGTACATGTATTTAATACTTGAAGCTGGAGCAAGTATCAGTTTGAATTCTTCAGGGTTAGGTGTAAACCGGCCAAGGAAAGCCTAGAGTGCTGTATCTACCAACTACATGCACCTCTTCCCCGTCTACTCCGAATCTTCTTCGTCACAGATGTCAGGACCTTATCATTATTGTCAGGCTCGGCTTCTCCTCTATATACCATTCTCATTCTGGTCGTCGCCTTTTTTTACTTCATCCAGGACTTCGTTTTGGCAGAGAATGGATCAATTTAAATAGACATGTGCGTTGAGAGGGTATTTATAAGGATGCCAAGTTTGATAGCAGAAGACGCTTCTTAGCTTCATCGCTGATACCCATGCATGAGTTGACCCGGGCTAGACCGAAAATACCAGCTACCCCACAAAGGTAAAGGGTTGATAAAAACCACAAATGGGACTGTAGGTAGCGATCGGACGGGTAAAATTACGGTACCGTAATGTATTGTATTTTATGTATTTTACGGGTATTTTTGGAGCGATACAGAAATAAAATACAGCTAAGGGCTTGGCAACACTACCCTGTTCTCATTCTTTTGGTCACCCGTTCTTCTTCATCAAAAGTCACCCGCCCTACTGCTTCATCAACAGTCACCCATCCTGCTTCAGTAACCTGCCCTTCTCTATTATCAGGTACTTGCTCATCCCCATTAATGTGCATTTGCTGATCTGTATTAATAGGTACTTGTTGGCCAGCAACTGGACCATTATTCACCGGAATTTCTCGGCGCTGGCTCTCGGCACCATTGGTACTAGGTAGTCTGGGAGGGAACTGCTGAATGTCAAGGGTACTAGCGGGTGCTTGTTGATGGCCAATAGTAGTACCATTTTGGACCGGAGTTTCTCGGCGTTGGTTCTCGGCAGCTGAGTAGTCGAGAGGCTGGCTGAATGTCGAAAGTAGCGGTCTTTGTTGATGGCCAATAGTAGTATCATTTTGGACCGGAATTTCTCGGCGTTGGTTACCTGGCGAGTAGTCGAGAGAAGCTGCTGAATATTAAAGTCTTAGCGGGTCTTTGTTGATGGTAATATAGTATCATTTTGACCGAATTTCTCGGCGTTGGTTACCGGCAGTGGCGAGTAGTCTTAGAGGCTGCTTGAATGTCAGCGATCTTTGGCGGAGTCTTTGTTGATTCAATTCTTTGGATCATTATAATTTGGAATTTCTGGCGTTGGTTTCTGGCAGTAGTCTGGGAAAGGCTATGAATATCGAAATTAGCGGGTCTTTGTTGATGGCCAACAAAGGCCATTATGAATGGAATTTCTGTTGGATTCTACGGCAGCAGGTAATTTGGGAGGAAGCTGAATGTCAACGATCTTTGGCCGGAGTCTTGTTGATGGCCAACAATTTCTGGTCGAAGAATTAGTTGTCGAGTTGCAGTAGTCTGGGTTGGCTTTTGAGTTTCTTCCTTGATCAATAGTAGAGATACGAGGGTGTTCGTTTCCAGCGGGGTCCCAACGATGTACGGAATTGTTAAATGGATTTGGAGAATAGTGTCGACTGGGGTCAGGAGAATAGTAATGGTTAAACCCAGGTTCGTTCTCAATTTCTATTTCTGCTGGCAATTGTTCTACTATTTGTTGCTCATTGATTTGTGCTGCCATTGGATTTTGAAAGAGTAGTTGATCCTCAAGCTCGAGCTCTTCCTCATCATCAAGATCCTCCCACCTCACCGCTTCAAACTCCCTTGACACCGGTTGAATTGCTCGATCCAAAACTCTCCGGTTCATGTATATGAAAGTGAGCTTGTCTACACGAATAGGATCGAGTCGGTTTCGCACTTTATTGTGTATGAAATTCTGTATAGAGAACGATCTCTCACTAGGTACTGAGTTCGCTGGAGTTTTGAATAGTCTTATAGCTGCTGTACTAATCTCATTTGCAAAAGGGTGCATAGCGTTCCAAAATGCGATAGGATCACTGTCGGCTAACCTCCAAGCAGGATTGGCATCGTAGAATGCACCAAAGTGCGCTCTATAATGGAAAAAGGCTGTCTGACATTTATGGGATTCATGATCCGGTTTCACCACTGTGAAATATCGAAGAACAGCGTTTTGACGAGCAATAGTAGTTGGTGCACCTACATTGATGGGATTCAGATAGTAGGCGGCCCAATGAATATCTCGGACTTGTCTGTTCATTCTTTTCTCAAAAATGGGAAGAAGAACCTCGGCCCCCGGCTGTCTTCTTGCAATGCCAATCAAATGATCTCTAATCTCTAGCCAACGTGCTGCAACATATCCAAGGTGTGATTTGTCTGATTCCGATTTTTTTTGGGCTTCGTATATGACTGATATAATCTCTCTCATGTCTTCAAGGTCCGCCCAAAATGTTCTGTTGAGTATGATTTCTTGGACTCTGTTGTTGATGTCACAGCGTACATCAATTGCGTACTGGCGTAATGACTCTTTGTTCCGGTACAAAGACTCAATAGCTTTGGCATGTGTTCCCCACCTGGTTATCACCGATACTATGAGAGCTGATTTCTTTCCATTTATCTCCAGTTGCTTATCACGGAGAAGAGCTAATTGCTTGGGTGATGATCGGAATGCATTTATGATTGTTGAGACTTGGAACTGTATATTGGAGTAACGAGGAATAGTGAGAATATCTCCGATGAGAAGTTGAAGACCGTGTGAGTCGCAAGGGACAAAAAGGCAACGGGCGTTTAATAATCGTTCATCCCGTGGGATCTTACAATTAACGTAGTCGGCGTGTATCGATGTAAATATCTGATTCGTCGTAGCGTAATAGGTCGTCGAACCTGCGTTATCAGGTTCTATATTGTCTGTAGTAAAAGCCCATACTAAGCGTTTTCGACCGATAGTGAAAAAATTATATCGGTCGATTGAGAGATTGATGATACGATCCTTTGAAATATTTTCGCTTTCATCAGTGATGATGTTAAGGCAAAAGCTAGCTCTTAGTCGATTATCTATCTCATCCTTCAACGACTGATAAGATTGATCCAAAAGTGTGGTCCGTAAAGCCTTTTCATTCGGTAGAGTATAGGCAGGGGCGATAAAGTTTGAAAAGGTTAAGTAGTAGCTTGATTGGGCAAGTTTAAAGGGTAGATTATTCATATAGAAAAATAGTGCAAACTTTTCATCGGCAGCGTTCTTTTCGGTAGCTGAAAGTTTCTGAATAGCCGTACCAAGAATCATTTGTCTACCATCTCTCAATCCCGCCTCTTGGGTAATTGAATTCACCCTATTGACCGACTTCATATTTTCCAAATACATCTTGCAGGATGCTAAATGAACTCGTTGGCGGGTTGTACTTTTAGCAAAGGTTTCGCCGCATGCAGAACACCTTGCAAGCTCACACTATTCAGGAACAGATTAGCAATAGCTAACATTATAAGATAGATACAATACCTTCCGCCCCTCCATTGGTGGGATAACAACAAATCTTGTTGTGTCGCCATTTGTCTGTTTCTCTATTTCATGATCGGCAACCTTTTTAAAAAAAATTTCGATCAGCTTGGCATCTCGGCATACAAGGGTGCTGTATGTTTGGTATTATTGATACAATACAATACTTGTATAATACGGTCTTTTATTTAAAATACGTATTTTACCGATCGCTAACTGTAGGCACATCGAAATCTCAATTCCCACGCTTTCCGTGATGGGTTATTTTTTTTTTGCATAAAACCCCACATATTCGGGGCTAAATACAGCATGAAGACTCAGCAACGAGAAGAGGCACAGCAGAAAGTCACGCATGAATTTCGCTCTTGGATGCATATTTGGTCACTATATAGTACAACACTTCATGTCCAACTCTCCAAGTTCCCAGTCTTCCTATAAAAGGCTGTCTTTTTGACACGCGGGACTCCTCCCGATTGATGGATCGTTTGAACACCAAACAATAGAATCCGATCACGTGAAATTTGGTAATTCCGCACATATGTATGGCGCGAGAAGGCATAAAGGGTGGGTGTGCCAACTTCAGAGGAACTTTTTTTGTATGGGAATTAGAGAAAATTCCACCATTAGGCTAGGCGCTAGTACCATTATGGGAGTAGATCTCCCAATTTCTATAGATTGATTAGCTACAAACGCCGAAGTTTACACACCTACCCACCATAGCTTCTCGAGCCATAAGTTTTCGAAAACAGTCTCGCGTAAGTCAAACACACAAGGCGCAGCAGATACGATTGGAGGAGATGTGCAGAACTAATATATGGTATCCATTTAGACAATCCAACAGTTCTCTACAAGGGACCTGTCCTTGTTTGCGTGCGCTAAAGGGTACTCGATTCCTTTAAAAGCTATGACACAAATCGGCCCATGGCCCAAGAATATCAAACTTCACCGTAGGGTCTTTACTAATTTACCCGATGATTCTACTATAATACACCTACATACATGTAAGTAGTGTAACGTGACCGAGACTGGGGCGTTGATGGATGGGCCGCACAGATACACAGCCGTTTATCCTTTAGGGAACCTATTTACAATCATTTATCCCCTTTCTGTCTATCTTTGCTAAATTTCTGGATTTGTATATTGTAACTATCCCTACTTGATCATAAGCTTTTGTACCCTTGCTAATTCCACAGGCGCTGGGGGATAACCAACTAGAAAGGGCGGAAATCAAATTTCGCTTCGCTGCGACCCCGTCAAAATATTCCTAGTGGAGGATAACTTGGTGAGGACGCTTTCGTGGACATTCTTGTGGAATATCTAGATACGGATTATGGTGATATCAAACAAACCCCCAAAGCTTAGATTATTTATAGCAGCAGAATTCAATGGAAACTTCTTCGACAGAAAATGACTTGAACTGGATGCGACTTTATACTTTTCCGCAGTAGGGTGCCATAAAACACCTTAACTTGGGAGAAGCACTAAAAAAAAACCAATTGTGCTTTTCCTCGAGCTCCGCAATATAAAAGCGATTACCCGAAAGTCACTGTCAATAATCTGGTTTGTTATGCAGCTCCCCGAAATCATCGTGAGAAACGATTTTGGGGGGTGCGTGAGAAATCGTGGGTGTTACTAGGTTCTCTGAAGAGCACCCGGATATTTAGCCTGTGCCTAGCCGCTTATGGTCCGAGAAGGACCAATTTCCTGGTAACCCGCAAAAAGGAATGTCAACTGTCATTAAAATTCTTAGTTTCCCTGGTCGTGGGATCGATGTTTACGGAGGTGCAGGTATATACTCTGAAAGATATCAACTTCACAGTGGAAACATCTTACATGGCAGCTTCGAAGATGTTGCACAATGCTTTGCGATTCATGGTTTGGTCGTCGGTGGGTGCCACCTGCGGTTCGTATCAACCCCACCGGGATATCTTGGGACATAAATAGCAAAAGAGCCTCCTGGCCAACCTCATACGGAGATCGACACAGGGATCTCCGCCTCCTAAGCGCTTATTCATGCGAATTTAGTCTCCAAGAGTAAAGCAAAGCAATAAAACTGTCAAGGCTTCAATTTCATAGATACCTATTCTGTCAGTCAGACTGCGCCGTCGCCCAACCTTTCGATCATTTCCATACATGACATGGATTTCCATCAACCACGCCGCAAGGGCGGGGCGGGAGAGTATAAGTTCTGTCGGGGTCCCCCGAGAGAAATCGAGGAAAGGTTTTGTTGACTGGAAGGCTTTCTTGAGGATTACATGGTACTATCAAAGAACCCAGGCGCACTCAAAATATATTTCCATAGCTCTTTCCTTTTTTTAATCGACAATATCAACCCACGTGTATTAAAAAGGGAGGGTCCCGCTGGAAGTAACACTCTGAACAATGTCAGACGCAGAAGTATCAGCAGCGATATCAGCATGTGTCGGGGAGTCTTGCAGTAAATACTTCCCCTCTAGCTTAATTTCATTTCTAGTTCTAATCAGGATGAACATAGCATCGTCGGCGGCGACGGTTGAACCAACCTCGGTAGCGACCACCATCTCGGATTCAACATCTACTCCCTTACCAACAGGCATGTCAGACGATGGTTCATCTACACGGCCTTTGGTGACGACACATGTGACCTCAACTGTGAGGCCTTCGATGGTGGTCGTGACAGTTACGACCCCACTAAATCCATCGCCAACCTTGGATATAGATTCATCCCCGACCGGGAACGCGGCTTCAGATGAAGCTCATCGATCCGGTGATACAAGGGTTGTTGCGATCACAATTGGTGTTGTTGGTGGTCTTGCTATGTTAATATTACTACTATATTGGGCCGTCAACTATCTCGCGAGCCGTCGCTATGAAGACGAAGAGTAGGTGTCTCGGCTCAGGACATGGGAGCGGAGAACAATGGCTAATGGCATGATTAGCGACAGAGATCTAGAAGGAGAATCAGCAAGATCCATGCTAGGCGCTGCATCGTCAAAAACAGAACGCGACACCCCCATGCCCGGGCGCCCGATACTATCTCGACCAAAACGCGCATCTATAATACCATACACAAGAAAGGCCGTAACATTTGACCGGCTCTCTCGCAGCTCATTCCATAATAGTAATACCAAACACTTCTCCGACCTGCTCGCAAAGCGCTTGTCGGCCGTCCATCCCGGAACTAAGGTAGTATACGGAAGCCCGGCAACAAAGGCTTCAAAAATAGTACCACCCCGGAAACCCGTACCAAGGCCCGCAGGCCACCCAACACCAGGCGCGCAACCACGAAATTATGCCCCTAGTGGGACGGAAAGTGACTATAGTGATGATGCAGATGATGTATCAACTGTACTTGGAGGGACTGGGAAATCGCAGAATCAGATTCAGCAGGAGGTAGCCTATCACCCGCTGCCGCCGGGGGTGCCGTTTGCAAAATGGTTGAATGCCGGGCGGGCACAGGAGTTGCCGACAAGTAATTCAAGACCGTCCTCTGCATGGCAGAGATAGAAGGGGACATAATTTAGAGGGGGTTGCGAAACTTTATATTAGATAGCATAGCAGGTTTTGTGTTTAATGAAGTTTTGTGTATATAACATTCACATCTGGATGTGTCCAAATAATTCAGCTTGGACTGTATTTCAACCATATTTTGTACATTGCATTTTCTAGCTGCATTTTCATTTTTTTCATTCGTCATTTTATAACCAGGAGTTTCTGCAGGCAGCGGATTGGGGTGGTCTTCTTATTCTTACCGCATTGTTCTTGACGATAGATCTACAGTCAGAGCGCAAAATATACCTTATCCTTTTACAACGTCTTTTAACACGAATTAAGGCTTCCCGGGTGTACATCCGATCAAGACCCCACCACCACGTGTAAGGCCTCTCTCGGTAAAATAAAGCCCTACAAAAAAAAACTTTGGGACCCAGATTTCAGTCAGCACCTCCCCAAAAATTCCAAAGTTAACGTTGTAGTACGCATCTCATCTCATCTCAGTGACAGTAAGTAGGTATGCCAAGCTGCAAGCAGATGAGAAATGCGGAGGAGTCGTTTCATCTTGAGGGGCTGCATTGGCGAATCAGGGCTGAAACATTCACCACCGCTCACTAGTCGGCAGAGCCGAGGCTTAAGCTTGACAGTTATAATAGCGTAAGGTAAGATCTCGGATCTGCGGCGAGTCATTCCTGGGCCTTGATTATGCATGTTGATAGTAATCGGGTCATGGCATGTCACTCGCAAGCCTGGGCGGATGTCTTCAGAAAATGGCATGACTCTCAGATGAGGGCCATCGAACTATAAACACCAGAGTCAGTTCGCAAAAGAGTCCAAACGTCACCAATGGAATAGTCTAGCCTTTTACCAATGGGGCTGGGGGGGCGCTTCTGCTGAACAAAGCTAACCGCTTTTGTCTGGGATCTTATGTGGATTCTCACCTTTATGGCGCCGGGTAGATCTGAAGAATACAATGCGCTGTGGGTGTCTAGCCCAGCTGAGAGTGAGCCATTTATTTCTTCAACCCTCAGGTACTCTGTATGTATTTAGGTAGGTGCCTCTCGCATTGCAGGGTTTATGGTTGCAGTAAGTAATTAGA
Source organism: Morchella eximia (assembly GCA_024713935.1). Taxonomy (NCBI): domain Eukaryota; kingdom Fungi; phylum Ascomycota; class Pezizomycetes; order Pezizales; family Morchellaceae; genus Morchella; species Morchella eximia. The sequence goes on along the minus strand of JAMGZG010000011.1, from coordinate 1,611,815 downwards.
ACCATTGCCAGTTTAAGAAGATTCGGCATTGCCGAGCAATTCGCCAACATGTTTCGAGGATGTGTGCAACACCGCGTCTATTAGAGTAACAGTAGAATCCAATCTCGCCGCACCGCCACACCGCCGTACCGCTGCAGATGTGGTTGAAGGCGGAAGAGGCGCTTGTTGGCACAGTGGGCGATGCCGGTCTGCGGAATATCGCAGTGCAACGAGTAGTCGGTGGATGATACTGTCTGCCCTAGTACAAATTAAGGAAGACTCAGAAGACAACTTTAACGCCACCCAAGCCACTTGGCGCCCAGCACAGAGTCGAGAATATTTATTTCTTTGTAACTTTTTTTCTCTTTTTTTTCTTTCCTGGAAAGATGAGTCATATAATATCACTCGTAAAATCGCAGACAATTATACACGTTGCGAGAGCGCCTCGGGTCCCTTCGCGAACTTTAGCTTGTGTCATCCGGGAGGCAGTAAATTCTTCAAACAAATTTCGACTCATCTTCTGTCACAAAAATAAATTTAAAGCAGGCGCCCTATAAAATTCAGAATTAGCGGGAGGGGAAGAAACATAGCTACTATGGCTAAGCCCGGGCTAGCCTTTGAAAAGTACTTCTAGTCGTTGTCCTTGTTTCATTCGAAATACATTAGCCCAATACAACACCGGTTCAGTCAAGTTGCGCAGTGCTTTACACAGGCACTTGTGTCACTATGGTACACTCCAGCCAGTAGCATGAGTCTCTGTCGGCAGATATACCAAAACTCTCACAGGGATGATTCTAAGTAACATGTTGTCCCGCGCTATAACCCACACGACCAATCGAAGAAACCCAATAATGGGACGGGACAGAGCGGCTGGAACTGATGCTAGCTATCTTCTCTATAATCTCCACACAATTGCCCCAGGGCAGATCCCATTATTTCTTTTCTTCCAAGTGACTGGCTAGGAGGGGAAAAAAAAACCGGTTTTTAGCTCATGAGGTGAGATCAAACATTTATTTAATTTAATCCTATGCCTGATCATGAAATCACCATTGAATCTTCCGTGAATTAGATAATTTATCTGCTCCTCTTCAATTGTGATAAGGCCTTTTTTATTATTATCACCATAATTATTATTATTATTGAGACCTCATCTTTCAGTTTCCATTGGACTTCGTTAAATTATTTCGTTTCACCAGTGGAGTTCCTTGTTCTGAGGTATGCGAATAGGATGTGTGCTATTCCAGATGATGTAACGTGTTGGATTGACGCTAGAAGGGTTAGACCTTGTGCTTTGTGTGTGGCCGACAAAAAAGGCCTTTAATTACTTGGAATTTGTGAGATTAGGCATCAGTACATCGTACTACGTTTGACCAAGGATATATTTTCCTAGACTATATAAGGGAAGATCTTCGGATTTCTGGTAGACACTGTGTGAATTAACTCTAGTGTAAGAGACCTATTATCATATATCTAGTATAAGGTAACTCCAGAGCTAGTAGTAGCGATTAGTCTATATGATCGACTAGAGACTTGTATGATGACGGAAGGAAGACAGTTTAAAGACAAATCGAAGAAGGAGATTTCTCACCAAAAAGGTCTCGGACTTGGTACATATCCGACGTTCCCGATAATTATAGTTCTCTAGTTTCATGAGACCCCCTCCAAATGCATAGTCCTAATGTGAAATATAAGAAGCTTATACATGATCTTTTGGGCTAAGAATTGACTTAACTTAGGTTTCTTCAAACGAGAAGTACGGAAACCCCTGACCTTGAACCTCTCAAGGAGCCCAGCTAATATTCTATGATGATAGTACCCAATAATAGCGGAACAGCCCCTCCAAGGTATTGCTTAGTATTAGAAAATGCGTATTTTCAACCGGGAGGATAGCCAGATTCGGGCTAGCATTGTGCTCCTGATAACGGAGGTGATTAGGATTCGAGTCAATTTCTTGTACAATTGTCTGCTAGTAGTTACTCGTGTCCAGTACTGGTAGTCTAAGGCGTGGGAGTAATGTAAGGAGAGGACTAATAGTCGGAAGAAGACCACTTTCAATTTGAGGACGTGTTATGCGAAGACCCTGCTACCTTTCTTGAGGACGACGTGGGGTAGTTCAAACTAGCGTGGCCGATCATATATCATAGGTCACCCGAAAGCGATTAAAGTTTACTCGGTTTTGCAGTTACCGTATGCTATCTACCAAGGGAACTGGTTCTCTCCAAATACCTCAAGTTGAGCCATTTCATTTTTGTCATGCATTTTTCCGTATCTAAAAGGAAATATTACATATTCATTTCTAAAGCACTGTTTCCACCCACGGCGCAAAGCATCAACATCTATAAGAGATACGGCCGACTATCTATATAGGATATTCGATGGGAAGCCAGGCATTGTTGTTCTGATGCGCGAGGGGCTGCAGCTGTCATTCCTTATGATCACTGAGAAATGTCGATAGCATTTACTATTGGTTAAGAATTAATCTAGTGAGTGTTCATAGTTCAGTGCACCTTGGGTTGAAAATGTGCCTATCGTATATCTCTGTAGTTTTAATTTTTGGCTCAACCAGGGGTGAAGACAAAAGCTCTGGACCTCAAGCGAATCAATGATTTACGACGTCATTATCGGGCGCAGGTTTTCTTTTTGTGCGATGGGGATCATGTCTCAGCTTGAGCAGGCCACTCGATATCTCCAGCCGGCATCACGAAAGAAAATCTCCGGATGGAAACCGCCATGTGGTGCTGAAAACGTAGAGTACATGTAGATGTAAGTATGAGTGGCTGGGTCTCGCATCTGTGTGATCAACCAACCAGTAACAGCACCTCCGATACATCATAATTGTTTGAGCCTGCGTGTCACCTTTGCTTTTTTGTTTCTCATCGCGTCTGTCTGCCTGTGTGCATAGCATTGGTCAGGTGAATGAGGTGAGACGTGGGGGCCACATCGTTTTTATTGAGGCTTGAGGCTTACATTCCATTCAAGTATGGGCACGTCATGAGAGAGCATCTTATAAAGAAGTTCCATATAACTCCATCACCCCTCAACCTTTTCGAAACAGGTATTTATCCATCTCTTCAACTACTGCCATCATTGCTCGATCTATCTCACCTGCTGGACGCCAGGTTCCGGAAATCAAAGAGATATATTCATTGGTAATCATCTTCAATTGCCGTCATTGTCAGCCCTTCGCCGGAAAGACTTTTAGACAAAACTATTTGGACCCCAGAGCCAGCAGATAAGATAAGATGCATTTCGAGGTTCCTTCCCCCTCGTCTCTCTTCTAAACACTATCTAACATGACCGTTATAGAAAAAATCCTCCCGACTATCCTTCTTATCATTTCCCTGCTCCTTCCGCCGTCAAGCAGTCGTAGAAGAACCGGCACCGCCAACAAACCCATACATTCCCACATACGCTGCGCGCTCATTTACCTCGTCGACAACACCAGTACCACTCGAGCAGCGGTACTACACCCGGCAGAAAAAAGATGATGCAACAACACCAGAGACTCCGATGACGATAGCTGAGAGATCCGAAGCTATGCGGCAGCGGGGAAGAGCTCGTGGGCAGATCAATATCGAGCTTCAAGTCTAATAAGCGTTGGTTTCTGGATGCCGTGGAGCTATGGTAGCCCCACCCAGGCTCAGCCCTGTATACAACCAAGAGTGGGGGGGGGGGGGGCGGGGCGGGGAATATTAACAAGGATTGGAAATCCTGCAACCCGACGGAAGGTTGGGTGTAAATAGCAACTTCAAAGTAGATTCACTCTTTTAATTTTCTTTAGGAATAACAAATTTATCCCTTCACATCCAAAAGCTTACTCTGAAACCATGTTCCCCATGCAGCTTTCCGACGATCCCCTTGTATCTTATTAGTTTCCCCAAAAAACCTAAAGATAACAACGTCTTCTAATTAATGGAAGAGGATCACATGCAAGACACGCTCATGCGGGGTAGGCCTGTCCCTTTTTGAGATTGTGTGTAACGTCAATTGGCCAGATCGGTACGTATTCAATTTCCTTGTGTTGAACTTCATTAGTTAGACGCCGTGCTTGAATAATCCTAAAGGACTATTGGGATCTGGGGAATACACCCGCGTATCCGACCGCTGGCCATGGGCACAAACCAGCCCACGGAGCTTAGCCCGCTGGGTGTGTAGTCTCAGAGAAACTGCATACCGCGGATTACACCACTTGTCAATAATACGTCCAAGCTAAGAATAGTAGATTCTATATCTCCGGACGGCTCCAGGCAGAAAAGATTCAACGATACTGTTGAACTCAAATGAATGCCGAGTCATATGATATCACTCGGTCCGGACCCAGCTCCATCAGCTGCGTGTCTCTCTCTTCTGACTATAGGGTTAATGGGGTTCTGGCTGAATGACTGCTCACTATATTCCTCAAACGTTACGTCTTCCTAGCTTCTTGGCCCGAGGTTTGAGGAGTGAACCTAATATATAATCCTGTAACTAGATGTATATATCTGTGATGATCAGCTAGGGGCCTGTAGCTATGCAGGAATATGTGAATAGAAACTAGAGTAGATTGAGCTCAGTTAGGAGGAGCCAAAGGCACATTTGACGCTATGAGAAACAATAGTCGATCCTTAGTAGCTGGCGTAAACAATTCAGGTCTGCAATCGGGTCAGAGCTCTCAATGCGGTGTGATTTGTCGGTGTGCTCTTGTAGCAAGCCTCCTATTCTCTTTCCTCTATACTTGGCTAGTAGCCCGCGGGGGATGTAGTTATGGCCATGAGATATACGTAGGAAAGTTAGCGATTAACCGCAGTCCTCAATGTGGTAGGAAATATGGGTTCGGCTTTCAGGGTCAGGGTTTAGTGGGTCACTAATGGGCGTGGTTACAAACCACACAACTTTTTAAGTACTTCAGGGTCATTTGCTATATATTCAAATATCCAAGAAAGTTTATTGAAGCACTCCACATAATTGGTAGCAACACATAAATTACTCATCACCTTTTCCCTCCTTGAAAATTTCCTTTTTTTTTAAACGGCTCGACGAGTAGTGAAGCGCCTAACCCGCCAATCGCCAGTTAGCTTTCTTATATTAGGACGTTTTTTAAGGTACTAAAATTGTGGGATCCATTGCGAGTTGAGTATTGCATTATTGCTATTGCTTAACTAAAATTAAGGTGGTTAGCTTGAGTAATTTCTATAATCCAAATCTATATTGATTCTAACATCAGTGATCCATCTAAGGCATCCAGTGTCTGTGTGTCTCCCGTCGAGAGTCTGAGGTGCCTTCATTCCGAGGAGCCTTCATTCTCAGGACACCTGGCATTGCTTTAACGACGGTCTCATTGACTAGCGGGGGCACTTTTACTGGCTGCGTTGACATGACCGGACGCAAGGTCCGTGGGAGTAGGATTCCTGTTGGGAACAATTGATGGAGAAGAGGGGGTTTTGTTGAGATTGAGTTGGTGAACTGAGCCTGTCAACTCTGTTATATTGTCCCGTAGAGAGGCAGGCTCACCAGAAGGTTCACCTTGACGCGTTTGTCGGGTTGGCTCGGGTTAGGCGCCTCGCAGCTCATCGAGTGGTCAAAGAAAAAGAAACTTTCAAAGGGGGAAATTTAAAGTCACGAGTAGCTTGGGTGTTGCTACCAAACATAGTGAGTGCGTCAATAAACTTGATGATTTGCAAATATACAGAAAATGATGCTTTAAATACTTAAAAGGCTATGGACTGATTGGTAAGAACTGTGGGTTTGTGGGTGACGGTTTGTGACGGTACCCATTAATTCCAAATAAATTCTAGCCCTAAAACCTAAACCCGGAGTTCCTACCACATTAAAGGGAGAAAAAACGGCAAACGGTACTACGGTGATTTAACATGAGGCTTCTTGATGTGTTACTCGGGCGTTGGTCTCTGGCTATATCAGTTTACTAAGCTCGTACCCACGCGCTAGTATCAGTCGCCTTGGCAAGAAAACTTCCTTCACACCTCCGTGCAGAAGTGCAGGACTCAAGTACCTGGACGGGCCTGGAACACTCTCAATCCTGTAACCAGTGAGAGCCCGTTCCAGATACAATCGCAATGATCCCAAAACCAAATATTTCACAAGAAATCGCGGATCAAGCCCACCTAGCGCTAGCGCCGAATCCGAGCCTAGCGCGGATTCGAAGCCATCCCGCCCTTCCCAAAACAGGACATCGTGGCCGAGTGGTTAAGGCGACAGATTAGAAATCTGTTTCGTTCGCGAGCGTAGGTTCAAATCCTGCCGATGTCGTTAATGGGAAGCCAGTGTTCATTCAGATGGACATGCGCTTCCTTTTTGTTTTGCTGGTTGGGTTGAAGTTTTTGTGTGCAATGAATGAATGGCTACTTGTTACTTGTAGTCTGAGTAGAACCGGCTGGGTATATCATTTACTTGGGACTGTTGGTTTCCGCTTTTTTATTCATTCCAGTATGCAGCCACCGGATTGACATCAAGATTCCCTGTGATTATTAAACATCACACGTCCTTCACCACCTCGCAATTGAGACCACCACCACCGCGGCGGCCGGCGGGTTGGTCTTTTTACACTGTACTCACAACGCTAGCATTAAATCACCGCTCACCAAGCAAAGCCTGGTAGTAAAACGCGCTCAAGCCGAGTGCAAATACTAGATGCGCAGCAACTCAATGCTGGCAATGTGAGTAACAGAAAGGGGAAACCATGTATGTCCTGCACCTGTGGATTTACTGCAGAGTAACAGCAGGCGGGTTAGTTGCGCCAACACCACCCCGCCAGCCCAGAAACCATCTTTCCAACCCGTACAACGCGTGCTCTGCGCCTCACTCTGACTCGTTTCCTGAGCTGGTCGAGAGGAGCGCCGGTGAAGGTGGACCCGGGAATCGCAGATGGGGGCGGGGGGTTAACGAGTCCATTTTTTTCCCCCGGGCCCCGTCTTGGAGCACCATTTTCAGTGGGGTTGTGAGTGTCGGCGTGGTGGTGGCGGGAAGGTGTTTTGCAGTCGGGTTCGCTTTGGCTTAGATATCTCTCGTTTCCGGCGCTTTTATCTACATGTCCCCCCCCCCCCCCCGCCCCCCAGGTTAAACAACTAACTAGACAGAGCAGTACTACACCATCCCACCACGCAGCTAGCCCTTCAGTAAAACACAACAAACACCAGTATAAAACACGCTTGGATGTACACTACGTCGCAAGAATACCATTCGCAACCCACCCTTCATCTCCTCTCCCATTTAGATGAAACGCCCCTGCTTCGTCCCAGTCCTTTCCCTATAACGAACCCTAACCCTACCGCCACCGATCAAGCCCGAGTGATGGTTCATGAGTGAGAATCATGACCATCACAGTCGGGGGGTGTAATTGGGTTTGTTGGTTATTGACCCTGTGCATGTGCGGTATAGTTACGATTGTATTTGCTGGCAAAAACTGGTCGAGTTCAATGGTCGATGGGCTGGTAATCGTGTTAATAGAAGTGAAAAAGAGCCTTATTGTGTTTGAAGGGACGGGTTGGAGGGAATAGAATGCCAATTCCTCAAGACGCATTTGAGTATTTCGGATACTTTATAAACCCCGCGACCCCCTCGAGCAAATCCCCGCTACAAGCACACCATCTACCACACAAGCACACCATCTACCACACAGCCACACCCACAATGCCCCCCCACCCCACCCCCTCCCTCCGCGGCTGCCCACCCCCACCATCGCGCTCCTCCCCACCCCCCACCCACACCCCCCTCCAACCACCAGGAATGACCGTCTCCCAATTCTTCACCACCCTCCGCCACCGCCTCGAGGCCCTCTCGGAAGCGCACGTGTCCGACAACAGCATCATCCGCTTCCGCCGCTTCCCCCCCGGCCCCCGCGACACATATCTCGAGCACACAGCGTCGTGGCGCATAGCGGCCATGGGCGACTTTTTGACGGGTGTTGTGATGGAGCTGGAGGTTGTGGGTGCTGGGGGTGAGGATGGGCAGGGGTGTTGTGATGCGGGCGGTGGGGGTGGGTATGGTGCTGCTAGGGGTGAAGGGGGAGAGGGAGACGAAACGCAAACACCGACAGCCACTGCAGAAAGCGACTGCGACTGCGACAGCGACAGCGAAGGCCATTTGTCGCCCGTGCTGCCACGGTACCTGGTGCTGACGCCAGACGCGGGCGCGGGGGGCGGGGACGAGTGGGAGGTGCGCAGCGAGAGCTCCTGGGGATATCGCGAGGGGTCGTCGCCGGTGTTGGAGGGGGAGGGGGGGTGGGTTGATGATGAGGCGGGGGGAGAGGGAGAGGGAGAGGGAGAGGGAGAGAGTGGTGGATGCGGGGTTGTTGCAAGAGACGACAGGAAGAAGAGGAAGATGCAAGAGAGTGGGGATGGTGACGGGGAGAAGGTGGTGGGACAGGTCAAGAAGTGTCGTCGGAGTGCACGGCTGGCGGAGATGGGTCTTTGCTGAGGATGCAGGGGAGGATGGGAGGACGTTGGATGTGTAGCTAGACTTGTCTCTTGTCCTATATTCTCTCTTTTCATTTCACCTCTTCTGTATCTTATTACAACGATATCGTCGTCCATGAGTGATGTCCGACGGGGAGAGTAGTGTGTATCGTTTGTCTCTGCCCATGAAAGTAGATGATCCCAGAGACAGCCAAAGACACAGCCACCACCACCCGCACTGACCCACCTGCGCCACAGCACTCCCGAGTGATGATCCATGCACGAGGCCACAGCTACACACACGATCACTTCTTTTTACAGCCACCGCATTACGTATCCCTCCCCCATCCACACGGGATACAACCTCTCCAATCCCCGCCTCGCATTCCCCCGTTGCAATACCGACCCACCACAAATAGCGGCACCGCAATCATTGACCCATCCACAACCCCAAAACCTGCTTGCTTGCCTGCCCGTGATCACCGTTCAACAAACAACACACCACACCACCCCACCGCCACACCTAACCCTCCCCTCCATCCCAACTATATCCCACCACCACCACCACCACCCACCCACCCACCACAACCCCCCCCCCATCACATCACCATGGCCACCTCCTCCTCCTCCTCCCCCACCGCTCCACAGCAATACACCCCCCACCTCCTACACCGCGACGCCGCCGACCTCCCGCGCCGCAGCAGCACCCCGCGCTCCACGCCGCACGAGCGCACAATCTCGGACCACGCACTGTACCTGCTGCTGATGGTGGAGCGGCCGCTGTACGAGGATGTCTCCAGCTCCAGCTCCAGCGACGGCTCAGAGCCGGGCTCTAGCTCCGGCGAGGAGGAGGAGGAGGAGGAGGAGGAGGAGGAGGATGATAGCGGCAGTAGTAGCGGGGGTGGTGGTGGTGGAGGTGGTGGAAAAGTGGTGGATAAGGTTGCAGCCGCAGGAAAGATGAATATGAAGATGCAGATGAAAGAGACAAACGAGGCGGGGGTGAAGAGTGCCGGCGGTGCGGTGATGAAGCCGTCACTGAAGCGCCCGCTGCTCGGTGGCGGCCCCGACGAGGACAAGGACAAGGCGGGCAAGAAGGGGAAGAAGCGCAAGAAGGTGAGCTGGGCAAAGGTCGTGAGTGTGAGGCATTATCCGGAAGACTCGTATCCGGATGGGAGGCGGTTTGAGGGGCGGCATCGGGGGAGGGGAGAAGGGGGAGGCTGGTGGGGGAGTAGTAGGGAGGGTGGGTAGAAGAGAGGTGGAGGTGGGGGGAGAGGGGAGTGGAGGGGGTGGGGGAGTGGATGGAGGGATAGTGTGTTATTTTTTTCTGTTTTGCGCTGTTTGTGGTGGTTATGTTTTTTTTTTGTGTGGTTAACTAGGGCCGCGGGGGGTTTATTTCTTCTGGCGTTTTCACGGTTGGGCATGCATGCATAGGTTTTCTTTTATGTTCAACTACCTACCCGGGGTACGTTTCGGTCTGGGGATGAACGGGCAGCATCATGAATATGTGGGTGAGTTGTACGTTGGTGCCATTAATTGGTTTTTTTTTTTTTAAAATTAAAAGGAACCACTAGTGCAATTGGGGGGTGATTTTGAAGAATATCAACGGAACGCTAAACTGAAGAGCGGGCGGGTTGTTGGGGGGGGTTCTACGAAAAATATCTCTGCCATGAATGTCCGGTGGGGTGGGGCTTCTGCTCATTGCGGTTTACACAGAGAGGAGGAGTGATTTGATTGAGAATGCACTGTGGCTTATACGAGAGACAACTACCTACATAAAAGCTACAATCTATAGCTGTACATATCTGACAGGAGCAAAAGCAAAAAACTAAAAGTTAGCTAGCAAGAGACCTCCATAGCAATTAATGAATTAAACAAACCAAAAAAGAAAAAAGAAGAAAAGGGTCCCCCATAACATCTCACCTCCACCATCCACCACAAAACACACACGGCCAGAGTAAAAATAAGCTTATGAGAGCCCCCATAGAACGGCCGGGCCAACACATTACTCTGCACCGGCGGAAACACCATGCACCACCACCCTCCGGTACCATAGTCTCGCGCCATACGGCCCAAACATTAATCTCCAGAGCGCTGTACCAGCAAGTGAGATGCGGTGCCGTGCATCCACCCCCACCACCCAGTATCACTTGCGCTCCCATACCTACCTCCCTCCCATACCTCCCACACCCCGTACCCACCGTGCCCACCAACCCAGCCCGACCCGACATCTCGCCTCCCCAGCCAAACCCAATGCTTCCGCAAAAGCCAGATCTACGATCACCCGCCCAGCCCCATATCTCAACGCCCCCCAGACCCCACCACCATCCACCATCCACCCCATTCATCCCTCCTACCTGGCCGACCTACCCGTCTTACTGTATATAGCCCTCGCTCGATATAATTAAATCTAGCGCGGATCATCTTCAGCTCCCCATCCGGGGTCCGAGTAACGCACCACCTCCCACCATCTAGCTCCAACGCAGTCCAAAGCTATCTCTCCCATCTGGGATGAGTGAGAGTGAGAGTGAGAGAGTGAGAGTGGACCGGGGGGTGGGTGTCAGCCCTACGGCGTCTATAGTTGCATGCTAGATCATCTCTTGGCTGTTCCTGACTAGAGCTCCTAACCATGCACCCATACCGCTAGGTATTAGTATTATACAGAGTCTGGTAGAATTATTGCGCAAGTCCAAACTAAAAGAAGTGGGTTTCTTGGTCCGTGCTTACTGCAAAAATTCCTTCAAGGGCCAATAGGACTATCGGGTTCACGGGGAAAACCCACTTTCGCAATAATTCTACCACCCTCTGTAAGTAGCCAATGACCGGAGCCCCGTATATCTATCGCCGCCCATCCGGTTCGCTGGCACTGCGGCCGGACCCCGGACCTCCGGAGACAGCGCGCGTTGTACTCCGCTTGCGCCCGCTATGTATGTAGCTGCTGGCCCCCACAAACTCCGGACCAATCAGTTGCGAGATGCAGTGCATACAAGTAGAAGTACTGCGCGTATCGTATCGGGATCAGATCTAGATCTTAACGCGTATATATACACAGCTCCCTCTTCTCCACAAGTACATCACATGACGCACTTCCAAGTAACTCAACTCCAGCTCCAACGCAGGTACATGTACTCTACCTACCTAGAGTACTTGTACATGTACGAGCACAACCCACCCCATCCATCCCATCCAGCCATATATAGAGCAAGGAGCGTGTACGTATCCGCCGCCAAAAGCAAGCTCCCTCCCACGTTACACCAACTCGCATTCACTGTCGTAATAATTCGGAAGCACAATTGGTAGTCACGTGACTATGTTTTCACCGGCTCGTTTCAGGTGGTGTTGATCTGGAGGCAACGCTGTTGGGTAGCAGAGTAGAGTTTAAGGAATAGGGGGGTTTTCATTCCATTCTCGTTGTTATCGTCAGCCCTAGGTTGAAGTCTAGGCAGCAGCAGTGGCACTGGTAGAGTACAAGATAGGGCACTAGAGGAGATATCTACATACATGATTCGCGAGCTGGAATCAGAGAGTACTTACTGTGGGATGGATGTTTCATTAAACGGCGATCGTTACACAACCCCAGAACTGCACTCGCACAAAACTTACTTACTTTTGCACGTAAATCTCGCTGGAGGAGTGAGGAAAGGAAATAGTGAGCGAGCGACGAGAAATGAACGGGTAAAAAAAAGAAACCAAGCACATCAACGTAAGGCATTGCGTATTGGCGGCCATCCCATCCTATCCATCCCATCCAATCACATCCAAATTCGTTCCCCCATTCCCATATGCCACCCCCGGTGTGACCAACCAACCAAACCAACCCGCCGACCGTCGCGTCGGCCTGATTCTCCGCCGGAGAGCAAGCCCCGAGCACCGACCGACCGACAAGGCCACTCCGATTCGATTGATTCGCAAGGCTGAGCGCTCTGGATTTGATTGCGTTGGTTGGTTGGTTGGTTGCGTTTCGTTGGCCACTTCCCACCAATCAATCACCCCGCACACGGAACTCCAGGACAGGACTGACGGGGGGACGGGGCTTCCTGGATCGTTCTGGAAGTCTTACAAATTCATCGTACGTAGAATATGTATGGCTGGCTGCGAGATAACCTTAATACGGCTCTCTTGCAGTCTTACGACGCGAACGCGTTGCCGACCCCACGGGTTTCGCGGTAGGGATTGGTGGTAGAAGCTGGGGAGGTGGGTAGGTGGGAGGGTAGGCAGGTAGCTGTCGGCAGGCAGGTACTCTCACTTGCTCTAGGCAGGCAGGCAGGCAGTGACAGGGGAGGTAAACGTAAGGTAGGGATGAGGGAGGGGGCTACACAACCATAAATTGGTTTTCGCTTAGGAATCAAATACCTCTGCTCCTTCGTTTACGTCAACTTACCCCCCCCCCCCCCCCCTCCTTCCCATCGATATGGCGGACGGCGAAGGAGGCAGTGAGTGAGTGGTAGGCAGACAGGCAGTCTCGGAGGAAGTGGTGGTCGACGGAATGTAACCTCGCATGGATAATGGATACGACCGGAAACCGGTATGTTTTCTGGGAGCATTTAAAGCTTCGGCGGTTCCTCCCTTCGAAAAACTGTCCCCCCCCCCCCCAATACCCTCAGCTCATAATCCGAAATCTTCCTCCTCCGTTCGTGGTTTCTCTTCTTTCTTTCTTTCTTTCTTCGGTAGCAGGTAGAACGTATATAGATAGGTATGCTATATGTGTCCCTCCTATCTCTGTCTGTGTAGCTTCAGGAAGACTAACACTTGCACAAAGAAATACACTTAGAGCCAGTACTAGCAATGTCGCAAAGCCTCACAGCACCTCCATCACCTCCCTCGCGGAGGCTATTCTACCACCCACGAACCTCACAAAAGCAACTCTCAATAACACTATTCCTCAACACCGTAGCCACAAATACCTACTGTGGTCCCACTCCTCCTCCGGCTCCGCGAATAAGCAGACTGCCAACGCCAGATATACCTGATGCCCCGGAGGGGATGTTTTCATATTTTGACTTTGACCCTCAGCGGAGTTGACTCGAGGTAGGCCCGGCCTTTATTTTTTCCCGCGCGAGAGATCGGTAGTAGCGTTGTTAGTGCTAACTCCGGCCTAGAACTATGTAGATCTTCACCAGGATCCTCATCTTGGGCGGGTTGGGTTTCTTTGATTGGCGCTTTCTTTCTTTTTGGGCTCAGGCGTTCGGGTTCGGTTCTTGTTTTTTTGGCTCTCTCCATCTTCCTTTTGTTCCTGGAGCAGGCGGTCGGTCGGTTGGGATTCATTCTTCTTATTCTTCTCATTATCATTCTCGCCTCATTATTACACTATTATTATTATCACCTCCCCCATTTCAACTCACTCCATATGGCATATTTACCCTTTGTATACACTCCACACACACAATATTAGCCAAATCATTGACCCAGGAAAAAAAAAAAAAGCGAAAACAATTCTCCCCACTCTCCGTTGCAACCCCGCACCAGGAGGGGAGAGGGAAAAAAAATTCTACATCAGATGACACGAACAAGTCCACGTCTAGTTGCACCCATGACGTACATACCGTCGACATGAGGCTCAACAGACAGTTGCCAAGACTGCTAGCGAGAGTTTAGTCGTGCGTGTACCTGAGCTCTCTGCGGGGAACCACCACGACGACAAGAAGAATGGGGGTACCTTAAACTATGTCTCATGTAGGGGGGACAACAAGTGCAGGGACCAATTTCGTCCGATCTCGTGAAAGTGCGGGGATCGGTAATGACGATAATTGAGACTAGAGGTGAGTTTCAGGTAGGCTTGTGAAATGAGAGTCTGTAGGCTCATGAGAGAAAGTGCGCTGGCCATGCAACCGATATGCGTGCATCATCTATTCTCATGCGAAATAAGGCTCCGGTGCGCATGGAACGGGCGTACGTAGTTGCGTGGTATATCCTACTTGACAGGTCAGTACAATCTCGGAGCAACAACTCGACATTAGGAACATGTAACCCCGACGCAATTATTTCTCAAGGAACACCTCAGCCTGGCGTCCCAAAGCCTCCGAGACAAACAGCGAAGCTCTCCATGCAAAGGCCGAGTATCTCCGGGCCAGTAACCGTATTTACGGGAATCCTGGTGCTATGTACATGGAACCTATCAATGTCAGTAGAGTACCAGTGCACGGACAGCGGGAGAGCTACGAAAGAGGGCCTCTTCCCTGATTATCATGGGTCCGATAAAAAAAGAATTAGTGGTACTGGTACTTACATGTATCCAGTGTGAGGGCTCTTATCATCAGGTGATGTTTCTACTGCATGGCGCTTCTGTTCCAGTTTACCAAAAGACGAACAGTTGGCAGCATTCACTGGTTCTCGCTTGTTAGGGCAGTGTAGATCTCCTCTATTCGGGTTGACAGCCAGAGTTGGGGGCCTCCGAATGATCAGAAGGATGGAAAAGGTCAAAGCTGCTGTTTAGCTAGCATTGGACGGTGTTGTATAGTTGAGTCGACGCGGGTTTATCTGGATTAAAGTCAGCGAGAGAAATGAGGTGCCTCAAGCTAGGGAAAAGCACTGAGTGCTCTGAGCTGCATGATAGAAGTCTCCGTTTTGAGAGTTACCTATGCATATTTCGATTCGATTTCTGCACGGAATCCGAATGGGATGATGAGGTAGGAAGGGCTGGAGAGCATTGGTACCTGATAAGGAGTGGAGATACATAGACAGGTACATACGTATGTACTTGTACCTTAGACACTGTCCTGTGGTACACATATAACGGGTATCTCATGGGTTAGGGTTACAAGGATTTTCGAACCCTTCTTAATCAAAAGCTGGTCGCATATCCGCATAATCACATGTGATCTCCAGCAAACAGGACGTCGTGATTTCCTTATAATGCACGTGCTATAATACGGGTAGTTAGTGATATAGAGTCACATTTTAACCTCGTCGGGTAAGGATTTTAACGCCAACTTGATTATCTCCGTGCAGGGATTTCTTCATTGATGATTCGCTGAAAGGCAGAGATCAGCTTCAGATATTTCCTCTACAAGTTAGTTTTTGGTCAGATCCGCTAGCAAAGTTCGTGAGTTTTTGCGGTACTGCATACGGATATCGATATCTAGGTACTACATGTATGTAGTATATCCACCGCGCTTATTACTGAAGCTATGGAACATCCGCAGCGTTCAACATCATGCTATCCTCTTTGTAGATGTGGGGCGTCTCCGATATTACGAAATAGAAGCAACACAGTGAAAGTGGCCATTCCTAGTCAATGCAATATGGCTAGCAAGAAAATATATTCAACACGGACATATTCTGTCTATGCCAAGCGCACCTGTATATCCTCAAGTCGTAGCCCTATATTGACAAATCTACCAAGCTTGATCATGATCAGAGAGCTTTGAATGAAAACAAAAACGCCTCCCAGGAAATATCAAATATGATGACATCCCAATTAAAACCATTTCCAACAAGGAACAAATACATGAAAACATATCCACCGACTACTTCCCAGCGGTGAAATTAACCGGCTTTTTCTGTCCGAATTCAAATCCAACACTGAGCTTTTGAGGGAAGAAGCCTTCCATTCCCGAAGGCTTCTCAGTAACCTTCGCCGAAGGTGTGACCTCCCCGAATAGAGTCAAATTCTTAGCAATAGGAGATTCATGAGTATACTTGGCCTCCTTTTGCAAGTCGGCCTTACCGCGAGCTCTCATGACCATCATGAGCTCTTCGAGTACATCATAATGACGGCTGATAACAGCCATTGGCGGAAGATCGTCCTCAAACAATTCCTCACAATTGGAGCCATGAGTAGCGTCCGAGGTGAAAGAGTGCACGGAGCCGGCTGGCTCGGCGGTTGAGAACACATATCTGGTAGCAGTCAGTGAGAGTTCGGGTTTAAGAATTGTAAGTGATGAGGTGTCATACCCGCCACCAAAGTAATCAAATCCGTTAGCCATGGCGTATGTGGAAACTATCCTCCTGTTCTAATATCAGCATCGAGAGGTCATGCACAACGGATCTTGGAGTACTTACACATTTCTTCTCATTTTATCTTGCTTGATGAGGTTGACAAATAAGTGATGAAGACGATGGTATTAGGATTGGTGAAGGTTAACGAGATCCTTTTACAACAAGTGGAATTAGCGTTAATAATTAACCCGAGCGCGAGTAGTCATGCAAGCTTGGGGTTCGTACCACTTTTGCTGTCTCTCAACAGTAGAGCGCAGAACACTTGTGAAATTGAAGTTTAAGGAGCAGGTAAACACTGATATTCTTTAGGACGATAGTGGAGAGGAGAAGAAGGAGAGGAGAAGACGAGAAGATAATGAAGAGAAAGAGAGTCCCAAGAGGCAGGGTGAAGTGGGGAAATCTTTATGTACTACGTGTGCTCTCATATATAGTGCATATACTACGTAGCGTTATAATCTTCACAATTTCTACTGCGTATACATGGAGAAAAGTAACTTATTTTCGTGGGTCTTGGCACTCGAGTGATGACTTGTGAAGCTAAAGTTTACACTTGTGACCATGAACATTCATGCAGCTTTTCAAATTACCGACAACCTGTAATTGAAAATGTTAATGGACTATGTATATCAAGTAAGATCTTAATGAAATGATACATCTCGATAATGCGTAGATCCCTTGAACATTGGAATTTGTTCGTGCAAGGTACGGGATAACTGAACGTTTATGAAATTCACTGAAACAATTGCAACATAACAGCTTTGATTAGTGTTTCTAACTACAACTATATTCCCTTACTAAAGATAGTGCTGTTTTCTGCTTCCTCTCTTTCCCGAGATCAAATATTGCATCCCATGCTAATCAAGCTGAAATAGCCCGACTGTACTCAATCACTCCTTCCGATCGCTATAACTCTACGTGCCAGCTGCTCAACAACCGATTTCCTATCTTGTATTATACATTGCGCAACTATGGACTAGCACAATCCGATTCATAGGGACTTTCCGTGGTGGCAGGGAAACAGGCTATATTCTTTGAATGACTTCTATCAGACAAGAATATACACCACTCAGTCGTTCGACTCTCCCAACACCGAATCAGCTAAAAGATGCTAAGACAGGTGTATATAGCTGACATTTCCGCTACTCATATCTCCATTTATGAAGCCTATATACAGCTAAAAAAAAAAGCCATAACTAAACTTACTTGAAAGCATATAAAAGCCCGACACTTTCACGATAAAGGAAGATCATTCCAAATACCAAACAAATCATCTTCCAATACTCCTCCACGATGGGAGGATACCCATCATAGCCGGTTCACATACTGGATGGATATGTTCCATAACCAAACAGTCATAAAACCTACCACCGACTGGGCCTCGGGTGCATCATCTCTGGCATCGTCAATTCCGACTCTACCTCACGCCTCCACCGCTGATGAATCTCCCACGCAAGCATCGACTCCGGCGGACAATTTGGCACCAAGAGCCGGCTCAATCTCTCAACGATCCTTGAGTCAATTGTCGTATCTACTCTGAGATCGAAGGCCGCTCTAGGCTCCACATTTGTATTAACCTTGGTAAAAGACGCTGGACTTGGGATATCCCTGGGAAATATCGGGGTCAATGGAGAGATAGGGAGGTATCGCCTTACAGCCTCCTTCTCCTCAGTCCGCATAGCGGCAGCGTGGAGGTGGTCGAGCAGCATGCGGCCGCGAGGATCCCGGAGACGGTTAGGTGAGGGCTGGACGTAGTGAAAGACATCAGGGTTGCGTTCATGGGTGCTGGCATCGAGATGAATGCGTCTATCCAGGCTATCATTGCCTTTCATTTGGGGAACGCAAAATCGTGAGTATTTGGACGAGTAAATTCGGGGCTCATTGGATTTCGGGGCGACATGTTTATAGGCGCTGGGGTCGAGATGTCTACGGCCGTCAGGACTATCATTCCCTTGGCCTTCAGGAACCCAAGACTGGGGATAGTTGGGTGAGTAGATGTGGGGCTCGTTCGGCTTAAATGTGAAAGGCATATGGGTGCTAGCATCGAGATGTATGTGTCCGTCAGGACTACCACTACCTTCCCCCTCGGGAATCCAATATTTCGGATCTTCGGGTGAGTAGATGCGAGGCTCATTCGACCTTGGGATGATGGTGTATGGGGTCCATTGCGCAAAGCCTGGGGGCAAGTCGAAAAGGGGGTCATTAAACCTCTTGGTTGCAGTGGCCGGACGGGGCAGTCCGCCGCTGACTTTCGGCGCAGGGAGAATCTTCTCTACCATATGGCCCAGCAGCGCACTGGGCAAATGAGCGGCATATGTATCCTGAGGATAGACTGAGCTAAACCACGAAGGTCTATAGTAGTAGACGGTCAGTTAGGTGTGCTCAAGGATTTCCCCGGGTGGGTGAGAGGGAGGGGAAGGGGGGAGGGGAGTCATACGTGTGAAAATTTTGTGTTTCGTGGACAGGAACTGACTCGGAACAGTAACTTTCATTGCCGTACATCCCATAAGGGTCGGAGGAAGCATCTCCATACCCCATTTTAAAATCTGGAGCTGGAGTTGATGTAGGACGAAATGTGGTGCTGTCGGGGGTGTATATGCAGGGAGGCATGTCGGTGGTGAGGTGCACGGAGTGAGGGTAGAGTAAGGGAGGGAGGGGAGTGGTAGTTGTAGTGAATGGATCAGACTGGTTGCATCTCTGCGGCCCTACTGACATACGTAGACTCATCCTTCACGCATAGAATGCATGGCGCTGATGTGGACGTGATCATCGACCAGTCGAGGCATCACGGGATATCACTCGTCATTTGACAAGAGCGAGGTGTGATATTATTTGTTTTGTTTTCTTTTGTTTAGCTCATTAGTTGCATGCAACCCGGTGTGATATTGTCAGTGGATATAATCAATATTAGCCCCGTAGGGAATATTCCATTCATAGCGATTTTTGGACATGTGTTCAATCACATTTAATACAGTGTATATATCATGCATGAAGACAGATAACAATAGGGGCTGACTGTATGTATAAAAGACGTCTATCACCAATCACATACGGTATAACTCATGGCCGCACGACAGTGAGAATTGAAGCTGTTCCTCGGTCGATTTCCCGGTTGGTCAAGGGGAACGAGACTAGATCAGGTGTACTCTTTGGGTAAAAAGACTAGTTTACGTAGGTGATGGTTTTCCCTTTCCAAGGAAAATCTCCTACTGGCGCGTTCTATTCCTGTGCACTTTGATTTCTATCGTAATAATTCTGTCGAGTGATAATCTGTGATCTAAGGTTCAACGGGCTACTTGGATTTCTTGGATTATCGTTTTATTATCCTAGTAAATATATTTTTCCCCTTATGGTATGAAAGAGAGTTAGCTAATAAATGATACCTGAAGAAATTTTTTATAGATTGGGCGGCAAATCTTAAGAGCAGATACAAGGATCACTTCTGCATGGCGTATATGCATAATTGCATGTCCTTACGACTTGTGGTCTCGGAGTTTGTAAGAAAAAGATAGTGTTGAAGTTCTAGCTACAGTAGGAGTACCATGAGAAGTTGAATATACCGATTCTGGGGTTATCACTACAACGAGTTACAGAAAAAGCTTGCTACCCAGGGCTTTCTGTAAGGAGTACCCTTCCATATTTAGAGTATGTACT
Source organism: Morchella eximia (assembly GCA_024713935.1). Taxonomy (NCBI): domain Eukaryota; kingdom Fungi; phylum Ascomycota; class Pezizomycetes; order Pezizales; family Morchellaceae; genus Morchella; species Morchella eximia. Next base: position 1,591,860 of record JAMGZG010000011.1, on the reverse strand, counting down.
AGTACGTATCGCAAGTCTTCTTTTTTGTTGGTGATAGAAATCGGATAGGCCTCTTTATCCTGAAACTATAACCCAAACGAACGAATGATGAAAGACTTCTGCCGTTCTTTCAACATTTATAAATTTAGCAGGGGGTGATAATACTAAAGCCTAGGTCCAGTACGTGCGACATCTAAGTTATATGAGTCTAGCTAGGAAAATAGATTCTAGTTTGCCCTCGCACATCCTGGGCAGATTTAAACAGGCTGAAAATTGTTTCTTTGCATGTTTGGACTGACAGGACGGCTGGGAGATTTTTGGTTCGGAACGACAATTCACACTTAATAGTACCGGAGTTTAGGGTTTTAGACCTTTGCCGAGTGGTATCCGAGTCATTTTCCACCGAAAACAGTGGCATAGAAGTCTTTCCTCTTAATTAAAACTGTATATACTGGCCGTATATATGGAGAGAGGTATTTCCTCACTTGAATCCCCAATTGAATCTGGTGAACGGGGAAGTCTTGGTACCCCTGGCGGGATTCCTTGCCAAGCACTTAGCAAGGCGGGAAGATGTGGCTACTCTGAAGAGAGTGAAATCTCGCCGGGGTATACTCCGCCAAGGATGACAGGGTATCATACAGTTCGGAAGAAGTTGTGTGCGTTCAGTTCCTTACATTTCTTCTTTCTGCTCCTTCCCCATCAATTTCTTTTTTCGTCTCCTCTGCTTCATCTAAGAAAACACAAATTCAATGCCTTCCTTGATATCTTCTATGATTACTACAAGAAAGTCACATATTGCCTGCATCTTCCGATGGCGCTGTATTCTATTTTTTGTTCCATGATAGAGGCAAGCATAGAATTAGCTCCGGATTGATTAATTACTCATATAGGTTGGGAATAAGCTTTAATATAGTAAGTCAAAATATTCCATAAGATGAAAGGAGATAAGGCCAGGCTTAGTAGGCACACGTTCACACGCAGAGCAGGATGATTGTCACAGCTGTCAAGTCGTAGGAAACTAACACAAAAGAGTGTTTTCTAATTACGTATGAAGACACAGATCACGCGAACAAAAAAACACAGAATACTAGATTCGCTTCCGACATGACCGAAATAGCCAATCAGGGAAAGGTTTGGGGATAGCACTAATGCTCTCGCACAGAACCTCTACATACGCAGTTACTTAACAATTCTCTCCAAGCCGCCACCGCAAAAGAAAGAAAATAACTGAAAAGGTGCACTTTGATATCATAGATATCATGTGATAGAGAAGAAGTGCTACCACTTAATAGAAAAACAGAATGGACAAAATAAGATGCCGAGAAAACAGAGAAATAGTCCCCAAGACTTGCCCTCGACTAGGGAACGTCCAAGAAAAGCGGGAAAGAAACAAATATTAAATCTTGCTCCGCAACCCGGCAAATCAGGGCAAACAGAGAAAGGACGGTCACTATGTACCTCGCTACATATGATGCAATGGTGGTGGGCACCCCGTACCGCTCAGCAAGCCAGGACAGACTTCCAATCAAGCTTGGGGACGTCGATTGGCCAATCGAGATTGGGGGTGTCGAGCCAAGCGAATGATATGAGCGCTTGTGCCACCTGGAAGTATGTTAGCTGAAAGCCCTAAGTCCGGTGGAAAATCGTTTTGGTGAATCGAATGTAGCCGCGGGGGGGAACGGCAATCATACTTCTCAAAGAACCATTGAGGAGAATATGTCCATTCTCCTTCAGCCCTATTAACCTCGACTGAGATATATAATCCTAGGTTAAACCCATCGAATATCGTTTCCTTGCCCGGAGGGCCAGGGGAAGAGAGATGTTCGATTATGTTGTATCGCTCGTGTGAGTAAACTAGCGGAGAACGCCACACCACCAGGATGAAGAGAGAGGGAGGGGCCTCGGTAGATACCACTCAGATGTTGGCGACGGAGCTCCGAATTATCCAGCTGTGTATCAAAATTATCTCCTTCCTGGTACGATTTTTATTTCTCCAGTGCGCATGAACTGAAAAGAAGAGAGGCGGGCGAGGAAATACAGTCCAGCATCTGCCACAGGTTCCCATGGATCAGGATCAGTCTCCGGGAATGCCTTGCCTGAACCGAAACCTCTACAGGGCTTCTTAGACCCTGAGACATGGCGCTGGGCAGTTATTGGTTCCTATCTGGGTGGTAATGGCAGTGGAGTAGCCAAAGTACTATTCTAGCTTCAAACTGCTTAGGGTGTCAGACAATGTACCAAAATATAGCTATAGCGGGTATACTTTACACTTGGAGATTCCAAAGAAAATAGCCAGGAAAGCGTATATATCGATAAATCGCTTCGAACCAGCATTGATGCGTTGATGGGATGCTCTATAGAACAAACTATTAATTTAACCACCTTTGATTTGGATCGGGTCAGAGAACTGACAGAAGATCTTCCATAGCTTGGAGGGAGGGCAGTATCTTTCAGATCCACTATACGAATATCAGCATCATAAGGACCCATTGATGGTGGCAGGGTTGAGTAAACATACTGATCCCTTTCCGGGATTAGAAACTAGAACCATGGTATATCAGCAAGGACGAAGTAACTTGAGTGAATTTTGAGAAGCTCACAAAGTATATCTTCTAAATCGTTCACCAAGGCAGATAGTGAGAGATCTCGCTAGCCAAGGACCCAGCAGAATGCTTTACCACCAAACCTAATGTCAGCTACACATACATATGTATACCGACCTTTAGGAGTATGTTGAAGATGGACAGACCTTAGTCAATGTTGTTTCCTGTCAGAGAAGCCCCATGAATATGCTCATATACAAATATTCCCATGGAATCAAAACGAAGAATAGCTATTCAAAACAATAGCTAGAAAAGTCCTTTGTTTCCGGATGGAAATACAAGAGATCCATGTTCCAAGGAATCGGGAGAAGGAATGATGGATGACAAGCTCGTTCTCTCAGACGCGTTGTAAGGCGAGCAAAGTTGCCGGTTAACCTCCATTGATGTAAGAATAAGGAAAAAAGAGGGATATATGATGAAGAACGCAGAAAGCAAGAACAGAATAAAGAGGGAACAGCGGAAGAGGTTTATATACGAGACAAAGAGGAAACGTATGGCCCCTGTACCTTCTGTGTCTCCAGCAGGTTCTAGGATACGTGCTCAGAACTTGTAGTATCACGGATGGATGATATGCGGAGTGTTGGTGTATAGGCCGCGTATCCACAAGGATGTGATTGTACAGTAGTAGGTAATAAGTGATGGAACACCCTGAGACATAGTGATACCTATTTTGGGTAAAACGCCACCAACATACGTTGTTTGCAGGTATAACTGTATCTCATCTCGTTCCATCACTTCTTACCTACCGCTGTACATTCCCAGTAAGAAGTCGGTGGGAGTTGGGGGAGGGGGATTTAATACTGGCCCCTGGATTTAAAGTTGTCTGAATTCGGGAGGAATGGTAGACATTTTTCTCTGAGTTCTCTCGGGAGATGAACCATAAAATATCCCGAGTCCCGAGCATTAGAATTCCGGTCCTGAATAATCGAAGGGCCTCTTGCAAGGGTCTCATGGGATCACATAGAACCCTTCGCGATGCCTAGGTTGAGTCTGGAGTGGTAGAGCCCCCCCCCCGGGGGGGGGGGGAATATATCACGTTACCTTTCCCGGCCGCGTACGTAGAAACCTATTTGCGCGGCAAGATATTGACGTATTTATCTTACCCAAGACTCAGTAATCGCTCGATCAGGGTGTACGCACTTATGGGAGCTGGAAGAAACAGCTCATGAACCTATTAAAAATATCTCTTACCGGATTACAAACGGGGCTATACAGTTTCTGCCAAATTAAGATTGGTTGTCACTGGAACCTACCATATGCCTTGAGGCAAATGGTTTTTGCAATTGCACTTGAGAACCAGGTGGACGGACGTTGAATGGATATAAAAAGAATCCTCTCAGAGACTGTAGATAATATCAGAGAGACGTTTTTCAATTTAATTTTATTTTGACATCGGGAACTGAGTTAGAACAAGATTGAAATGGCAGTTAAAAGAGGATAGGAAAAGTGACGAAAATGCCTCGAATGACAATAGACGGTTAACATATGGGCTTGAAGAATCTTAACAGCTGATGAGCAACGTTTATGAGGAAGCCATGATGAAATCTTTTGCTGTACTACAGTTACATTTCGTGTTTAGCACAGGATTCCCCACAAACTTGAACTTTCCTATTTAGATTTTTTTCAGACCAAAACGTGTTTCGTTCCAAAAAGCAAATATATCACCAGAATATTTGAGAGGTGGCTAGACTATAGGTTTTGTGGGGTGAGTTGTACACTGACCTTCTTAAGGGAGGGCACCTGATACCCGAAATTGTGAAAGTAATTTGACTTGGCCTGTGTGTGCTAGTATACATATATCTATTTTTCACTCACAACTTATCGTTGAACTCATGCATATTTCGTATTAACTTATACTCCGAAGCCATGCTGTTGACGTGTATACAAGTACATGCACTGCCTGCAAAAACTCTCTAGGTGGAGCAATCCAGGACGAACTACTACCCCAATATCAAGACCTGCGAAAATATCTTTGGTGCCGTTACACCTCACAGTTTTGCAACCTACATGTATTCATCGGTTTTTAGCGGCACTCTTTGCTTACGTGAGGAAGGACCCATCACCACCACCATCACTCACTTATAACCTCGCCTCAACCTTGTCGGTCAAATTGGACAACATCTTTCATCCCCCAAACCACTCACAACTCAAAATGACACGATCATAGACTCCCATTATTATGAATCCTACGACTGATATAGTCCACCTGTTTTAACGATCTCTTCAAACATCTGCCAAGAGACAGGAAGACCGCCCTTAAAGGAAATGAACTACCAGGGCAGGCTTAATATACCTGTAGCGGTACCATCTAAGTTCATGTATGCCATCCTAATATCATCCCTAGATCGTTTCTTAGTTTTCCGCTAAAGCAGCGCGAATGTACCATCTTTCCACTTCCATATTTATTGGGTAGATATAGACTTACAGAAAAAATCCATCAGGTCCATTACTAGGTTAACGATGTGAAATAGATGAATTTGATATACGTTGAACAGGTAGGAAGTGCACTACTTTGACAGCGGTTATACGTGAAGTTATTCATAAAGAGAGACTTAAACTAAACGAAGGTAGTAACTATAAAACGAGCGAAATATAAAAAGTGGTGTGCTGCACTGATGATAACTTTCCTCCTAGTCCAGCACACCATATAAAAGGACTCTCACATAATCTTAGCCCATCGTTTCAAGAATTCAGGACGATTAATATTCCAGATTCGGCCATCATCAGTTCTGAACGTCGCTTCATCCTCCTGGGCACCAAAGAGCCACATTATTTGCTTCCATGTGTAGCTGTTTTCCCACAAGACTTGTGTGATGCATGTGTACTTTGGGTGAATCGGATGCACTCTTCTCGTTGGTGGTTTATTGAAGCACGCTTCACCTGGGCTTGGAAATCCGTCCCGTAGGTATGATTTTTCCATCTCATCATCCCCAGGAACTGTAACATGGTCTTCAAAGGTTACAAAATACTGGAGTTGAAGGTAGCGATAGTTATCAGCGGGAACAGGTCGCTGATGCTTTGGTGTCTCCGTTATGATGTTCATCAACACCATGGCGTAATATTTGTTGAGGACGCCACCAAGTGTAATCGGAATGTGAAACCGTTCTCTGAATCTGAGCATGACTAAGACAAATGCAGGTGCGGTGCTTCCCTCTAGGTTGATCTTGGATTCGAGCCAGGTGTGCTGTTCAGCAGACAGACCTTCCGGGACATCAGGAGCGGTATGGCCAGCAGGAGTGTTGATAGCAGCAGAGGCAGTCCGCCCCGTTTGAGCGCTAGAGGAAGACGGACCATTGGTGTCAACCAAAATGACATTTCCCCGCCGTGCCTTCTTGTTTGGCCGGATTGCTAATCGAAAAAAATGTTAAAAATTGACTGCGACTGAGTAGTAGAAAATTCGAAGCGTACCCCCTTTGCCGGTCTGACGACGTTTACGGTTCATTTTAGCTGTCATCTGAGAGACCTCTACGTTTTGTTTCTTTGAGCACGCCTAGATGCCGGTATCCGCGGGGTGGGGTATCCTTGCGGGCGCCTTGGTGACAAGCTTCGTGATAAAAGCCTGTGAAGATAAAAGCTGTTGCAATAATCGCAAGGCAAAGTCCGTGAACGGAACGGGGAGGGCGGCTTCGGGTTGTGTGGAAAAGAACGGTAAATTGTTTGTGTTTTTTTTTTTTATAAACTCCGGGTCTGTAGTGAGTCCCGCTTCACCGCACGGTATGATCTGTGGCCCGAAAAAGGTAGGCGTGGGTGAGGCGGCAGAGGTGAAAATGAAGAAGGGTTGTAGAGAGTGTTGGAAGGTTGAGACAGGGAGATGTGAGAAGAATTGAGAGGGAGGAGGAGGGCCGGTAGTGGGGTTTTAGTGAGACAGCGTCGACAGAAAGTCTACAATGTTGTAGAGAGAGCTACACGACTGGTGTCTCTTTGGACAGGAAAGGCTCGCTTGTGGAAACAGCGGATAGGGAGTGGGTGTTTTTCCAGAGAGGAGTTTTATTGAAAAAGTGAAGAGAGGGTTGTTGCGAGAGATAAGATTTTAAAGAGGTGGTGACTTTGCTGTTGACTAGAAAGTTGTTCAGGTTCAAACCAACGTACAATTAACAGACCCAATGTTTCCCTACATGTAGTACTGCGCGCCCACCACCGCTACTTGCCACTTATGATCCGATGCGACACAAAAGCAAAGAAATACCGGCATCCGGGATGCACTACCTTGGGACGTGCAAACAAGAACCATAATGACCTTTATTCTCACTAAATTCTGTGTCCCGAGTACCCGTCGTTTGATCAAGACTTTTACTATGATTGATAAGATAGACAAATACACTTTTTATCCCACGTAATAAGAAGAAAAAAAAGAGAGAGAGAAAGAAGTAAGAACCCCCGTGTACATTCCAAGCATAAAGCCGCAACAGGAGTTGATTCCACCGCTATCTACATACATGATCCTTCTAGGATGGCCGATCTACAATGAATATGTAAAACACATGATAACCTGAGATTAATGAAGACCAACCTCGTTTCCAATGAAAAAGTGTGTCCTCAGGTCATGGTATTAAAATTTATCCTTCAGGTTTAAATTTAATTACTATCTACAATATCGACTGATAACTACTTGCGGGACAAGGAACAAAGCTTCAGAGCTCGAGCATTCAAAGTTATAATCACCAAATATATCTTTCAATCTTTAATATCCCACGCTGGATTCCAACAGATAGGTCATCAGAGTTTTAATAGAGAATGGGACGCTCGAGTAGCCGATATTTCTAAGAGGTCGAGACGAAAACTGGCTGTTTTTGTGGAGATAGAGTTCCCGGCAGGAATATACGGAATTAATCTTCCTAGGCGAAATCGTGGTCTATCAGTTCTATAGTTGAGGAGGCCCATCATGGCATTTACCTCCCAAATGCTCATAACAATTTCACCACAAGGTCAATATCGGACACCGGGAGCCCCGCATCCACCAAAATCAAATTACCGATCTTCCGCATGATGTTCTACCCCTAATGAGAGCTGGAGGTTGAAATCTCTAACGGAAAGTGTAGGGTAGCTTAGCTGCTACAAACTCTTTTTCGCTTCTACATATAGATGCTCGAAGAAAAGGTACGTGTTAAGGCACTATAATTATTATGATAACGGTAATGCTAATATATGAGGGTCAGTCTTTTAAGGTCTCTTGTCATGGCCTTTCGCATACGGTGGGGAGGAGGGGGTTATCCTTTAGATCTTAGCACTGTCGTAATGACCGATATTTCCTTCGCCTTTTCCCTACCATGGTTTCCAATATGTTCCTTAACTACTAATATATAATGTTCCTGAGAGGTAGTTCTCTAAAACGAGATACATACATCACCTCCTAACCTTCTTCGGGGTCTCTGATGGCGTTACCAGCTTCCGGCTATCCCAGTCGTTGGATACATTTCTTCCCAACCAACAGGTTCTTTGACTTACGAAGAACCAACCCCCAATCTCCCCGCAATTTAACCTGTTACTGTCTTCAAGCCAACACACCATTATCTCCACCCAGTGGGACGGCAAACCATTTGAGAAGCTGTTAGATTCAATGCTACATGGGGTCAGAGATATATGGTGGCTATTCCTGAGTACCCGGTTATAGTAAGGAGTAAGGAAACCAGAACGCGTTGACGGGATTGGTATCCACTCCCCTCCTTATTTTTTGCGTTTTGTTTATAAACCCACTCAACCAATTACAGCTCCCCGTTTCTTCGTATAATCCAAAAACTGGCTTCATAACCTGTAATGGGGGGTGAGATACTGAAGATTGCAATATAGACGGGAGCGATAAGGGAGTTCTCAGCGCTAGGAAGGCTCATATAGGACGCGGCTCAAAAAGCCACGACGCGGGGGTAGCAGGCCACACTGTATAGCGGGGTTTAAAATAGTTCCAAGATGGGCATTGAATATCAGAGAGTTCACAATTTAAGCTCACCAAAGAAATGCCGGCGGGGTGCCGCCATAGTGGTTCTTCCAAGGGCGACGGAGAATGAGGGATGATTTGTGAACTTTACACCTTGTACTGCATGTGCGGATATTGTGGGGGACTATTTTGTGAGTTACGAAGTTCTTGTCTCGCAACAGCTCTAACAACCGACGGAAAATAGAACCAGGCTTCTCCGCGGACGTCGAAATATATCTTCACCGGCGTTGAGGCAATACACGTTACTCTGCTACAAGGCTGTTATGGAAAGGTCTATTCGTCAAAAGAGTTAGTATATACCTATTGTGGAGGAGAAACGTATATAGAAGGTATCAAGATATAAATGCTTATACTAATTCTTTATAAATTTTTCTAGTGGAGTAGATCACATTTTCCAACACAGGCTTCGGGAGTGCAACCCCGCCACTCCACTTCCGCTTATGGAGGAAAAGGAAGGGTACTATGCAAAACAATTCTAGAAATCTGAGCACCCCGGAATAGCTTACATACATTATTCCGGAGATGCACAGGTCATAAAGGCGAGGTTTAATGGACCTTTCACAAATACAGTATGTTTGACAAGGATCAAGTACAGCTGGAAAGCACTGGACCAAGCTGCGAGAGATTTATACACCCTTACCACGATCCTCTGTAACTGATACGCTGGTTGACTGTTCATATAAAAGAGACTTAGCTGCATTTCTTTGACTCTGGCCACTACCCCTTGTCAGGACTCGGGACCGCTGATAGAGAAAAAAGGGCACTATTCGTCTATGAAGAAAAGGAGGGAGAAAAATAAACAAGAGGAAGGAGACTAAGGAAGGTGAGAAAAATAAGGAAATATCTACAAGATTTAAGTTTCTTTTTACTTGCCCCAGTCACAATGCGCCGGTGCCTTCTGAGAGTTATATCCATCGATTTTCTCTCGATCTATGTCGGCCAGGAGTGCGGGGGGCTAGTGATTATTGCTACTGAGGCTGGGAAAATAGATTAAAAAAAGGCTTAAAATTCGAGCTCGGCATTAGCTTGGGTTCTCTTTCTTTTTCAAGTTTCCGGAGGAGTCTCTGATCAGGCCCCGCCGCTATAAATACGAATCTTGGATCATAATATCAATATAAATCGTGTTTCAAATAGCGGTTAATTATAATGAACGTCTCTTTCATATTTATTGTCTCGCTATTTCGGTCTAGCTCGAATAAGAACACATTGTGCGACGGGGGTGGGTGTTGTACCTAGCAATGTGCAAGCCCGAGTGATAAGCTATGGACGAGTGATAAGCTATGATTGTACCTACAATAGAACTGAGAGAGAGGTATTTTGGAGGATTGATATGTGTTCTATGTTATCCTTGAAGGTTAAGATTATAATAAAGGTACAGGTTAGGCTTGTTCAAAGGCGTTAGTTTCTGTCGAAAGGCATGAACGGAAGTGCTTTGTTATTGTGACCACATTCGTTGTAGTCGTGAGTTTTGTTGTCAAAGAATTCCAGTCCTAAGTTCCTATAAGATCAGGAGAGAAACAAGGGAGCGTGCGAGAGGACTGAAGGAAAGAGATGAAGGAAGATCGGGGGAGAAGATAACAGAGCGAGAAAAAAAAGATGAAAGGTGACGGCAAATATCAAAAAACGAAACAAAGAATAAAGTTAATAATGAACAAAAGAGAAAGATTTTGTTTTCTGCGGGATGTTGCAGCCAGATACTGGTTATATACTCTGATGGGGTGAGTTTAATGCGTAGATCCTTCCGCAGGTGTTGGGCTTTGGATGTAATACACCTTCGGTTCAGGGTTGCATGGTAATGAGTACTGCAGAATATTAGCAAAGATTCGAGAATCTATAGAGTTTGTAGAAGGCATACTTAAGAGCGGTTTGAACCGGAAAAAATATAGCCAGAGCACCCCTCCTCCGCCCATGCCAGAATAATGGAACCTACAATGTTGCTTCAGAACAATCCCTTGCTTTTACTTGACACACCACCAGAAAATCAGGCTAAAAAGGCAACGAAGAAATAGTAGAATCTGAAGCTTGTCTTCTATGCGGATGAAGAGATCTCTTCACCGTACCCCTTACTCGTACGCCGATGAAAATTAAGAAGGGTTTCGGGGAAGGAGCAGGGGAGGAAGAGCTTTAAGTTCGGAAAGACCAACTACATGTAGTCAACTGTTAGAACGCATGTCTCTGTGGAACACAGAGTTTGTATAGGGAAGCAAAAAAAGCAGACGGGTCAAAATATAAATAACAATGAAAAACAGATAATAAAAAAAAATGAAAGTGCAAAAGAGACAACCACAACTAAACCATCAGCTCCAGTAGAGCACATGTTTCATCGCTTGCCGCAAGCAGCAACCAGGGAGAGATTTGCTGCTGGGATGAAACATGTAGTCCCCTCGATCGATGCAAAGATCTTCTTTAATAAATACATTATATGTGAATTCGAAAAGACGGCAGAGAGGGGCGGAGGAGAGTACGATATTTTTCTCTTAATGCGGTTACAAAGTTTGAGCTAGGCTGGTGTTTTGACCGGACTTAGGGCATACCCTCATGACTTCTTGGCCGGGGCGAATGATGGAGACGGGACGGGGTTGTACGGGGGAGATATATTAACTTTTTGCTAACGGGCGGTGATACTGTGGCGAGGTTAGGGTTGTAGTTATACGTACTTCTTACAATCGTGGTAGTCTAGTCTGTGGTGCGTGCGTAGATATATGTAGCTTCATGGTCAGGTTATAGAAACCGGATATGATTCCTTGGAGTGATCTAACTTATTTACATCTACATTTACATTAGTTCTTACTATAGTCGGCGCGGACAGAAGCCGATAAAAGAGCACAGTATTTACTGTAGATCTTCTTGTACGACCGGCGGCACCATGCTGCGGGGGATAGCTGGGTCGCTGAACACCAGAGGATTTGAAATATTACGAGGTGCGAGAATTCAAGGAGTTGGGCTAAGAGCGGGAAACGACATCTAATAGGTATATAGATATACCGGGTATGCAATGTGCGATTTAAAGGATATGATTGGCCGAGTTTGAAATGGTTTCTTTTTCTTTATCTTTGAGTCAGTCAGTAGATATTGGTATTCCAACATGTCTTGAGCCAATCAAACAGTTCATCAGATGTACACAGGGCATCTTGGGATTTCTGTGATCGATCTTAAGCTTGAGTTGGTAAACAGATATTGTTTAAGCGCATGAATCACCTCCGTTGTCCGTATGCGGCGACCGTGAGGAGGAGTAGCCTGCGGTGGTCGAATGGTTCAAGGTAAAGAGAGCGATACAGCGGCGTACAGTAAAGAACAGGCCGCGTTTACAGGCAGAGGGAAAGATGATGCGGTGGTAGCGCTGGAAGTAGGAATTGGTGAATGGGGAGAGGTGGCTATGGAGAGGGTGGCAGGTTTGGGAGAGGGCGGAGAGAGTGACGATGTCGGCTTCCAAGTAGCCGCAGATTTGGAGGAGGAGTTTGAGGGGAAGCTGACAGGCGGGCGGATTGGAGGACATTGGGACGAGCGGCATATGGAAGTGGAACAATTGTGGCTGCAAGATGGACTCATGGACCTATTAGAGTGCTGATTTATAGCATAACTGCCACAACTCGGTCGTTTCGGGGTATAAATGGGTATAATACCGTTCCGCGTTGTTCAGTCTTGGCGCATTTTACATACAAAAATACATAATTTCAACCTCTAATAACTATAACCTAGATAGATGTCAAGAATCTGTAATGATAAAACTCAACTTCATCACTGGTACTAGATTTCTATCATTACGCTTTTTTTATCCCATGGACCGGTACCCGCTTATGGGACAAATATGTCACGAAACTTCGATGTAGGCAACGAATGGCAATAAAAAATCGGAAAAATAGTAGATAAATTGCAAAAAAAGCTAGGATACATGAAATTTAAGAAAACAATTTCGTTCTTTAGTAAAGCACAAGGCTTCATTACATGATGCGCATTTTACTCCAGTTTTACCCCCTTCAGCCTTGCTGCCAATATTTTTGAGGTTCCACCTACACAGGAAGCAATGAACCCTTTTGTCTAAATGTACAGGGAGATGAGGGCCCGGTGCCAATCTACATACTGGAAGCTTCATTTCCTTTGTAATTCTCTTGTGGGTTGGTGGAGAGAGTTCTGTAGGGGCGGTTCTCTTGCGCCAAGAAACGCCGAGGCCGGTTTCCGAAGACTTGATATCATTGACCCCACGCTCTATCAACGCCCATGCAATGTCCAAACGGTACTCTAAATGCTCAACAACGCTGCCCTTTTGATCTCTGTAAATGAATAAAGAGTTTATAAGGGCAGTCTCAAGAATCCAATAGAAGATGGGATACCAGTTTCTTCGTGACGTCAGCTGTGTGTCATAGTAGGTGCGGTATTGATCGGCTACATCCACACCTACTTTGTGCTTGTTATAATCAAGAATGATAATAGGTATCATTATATCCTTTTGGTGGACAATGCAGTGGCGTTTGTGCTATTACCCCGCCATCGAAGCTAACTCCTCAGATCTCTCGCCACTTATGACATGAATTGTCGTCATAACCATCACTGGAGCGCTGTCCATCCATACCACCACTCCTACCTTGTCCTTCACAGCCACCATTTTCGAGTGATATGGCATTTTGGCTTTCTTTCCTACAGCCAGTTCCTTAGGGAAGCCCTTCCGATTCGATCTTGCAGTACCACAGCCTCCAATACCCATACGTCTTAATTCCGACAGTAAAGGTACCGTTGTAAAGTAGTTGTCCATGTAGATATTAAAGGCTTTCTTGCGGTGTCGAAGATGGAGCCGGCGTGCTAGAGTATGTACCATACGGGACGTCATACTGTAATCTGAATTCAACATCGTAGACTCTATATCAATAGGATCGAGACTCATGACATTTGAGCTAGGGTGGAAGTCCCAGACATAACCTCTATCTGCCAGGGCAAAAAACTTGTGCCCCATACCGATTGGCTTATTTGGCATCTTGGTTATATGCACTGATCTCCCAGTACATAATATCATAGCCTCGTCCATAGTGATATTAGATGATGGCACCCTATATGCCTGGGATGACAGCCTGAGTTGATCCAAGAGAGGATCTATTTTGTGATGCCAAGTAGAGCCCGGTGGTGGCGTGTCTAATGGAGGAGAGATGTGAAAGTAGCGGCGAATTTGTTCAAATTTTTCCTGACTCATAAAGGGTGTAGTGGGGAGACCGTCCCTACTCAAGTATTTACCATCTCTTCTCCAATAATGGGCAGGTGGGATTCCTACACAGCCCATATGTATTGTCAAACCCAGCCATATCCGAATATCTTGGGCAGTGACCCCCTTCCACCTTACATTGCGTCCTTCCTGCGCACTATTACTCTCCTCCATTTTCTTTTTAGCATAAAGGTTTGTATTCTCCACCATTAAATCAATCATTTTGTCAGTGAAAAATAGATTGAATATTTGATGTGCAGTGATTGCAGAACCAAGGTGGCGTAAGTCCATAGGTAGAGTATTATGTGCTTTATGTAGTGGCACCGGATGTACCAAAGGATCAAATGGCGGTGTTTCTTTTGGGGTTGGCTTGTAGGGGGTGGGTGGAGGTGATTGACTGCTGGCGGGTTTTTTTGGCTTAGGTGTCTTTGAGGTCTTATTTTTGACTTTAGTTTTCGAGCACTTTCTAGATGGTACTTTAGGATGCTGGGAATCGATTCCCAATGTTCGATTCTCTTTATTTGCTGTAGTTGTGGAGATATTTGACTTGGGGGGGTGGTCAAGTGGACGTGAGTGATGGCTCGTGATGCAGGTCTTGGCATCAATCGTTGAAGTGCTAGAATCATCCTGAGAGACTTCAGAAAATCCCAAATCAAGCTCTAGGTAGTTGAGATCATTCTTACGTGATCTCAAAGCTCTGCGCTGTATGGTTGTGTTGCTAGTAATTTTTGAAGAGGGCATAGCTGGTTGCTATGGAGGTTGCTATGGAGGATTTGAGGAGAGAGATATCATAGGAACAAACACCATCTCTTAAAACATTTTTATATCCTACTCAGATTATATTAAATTTTTTTTCATGCTTGCATTATACACTTTAGATACTAGAGAATTCGCAAAATTTTTCTTTATGGGGTATTTGTAAGGTGGCTGTGCCATGGTTGCCGGCTACCGTGAAAATTCGGATTTTACATGACAAATATGTCACGGCAACGGTTCATGGGATACCATTTTTCGTTGCAAAGTTATAAGCCATTGACATTTCGTCGCGATCCGCTACCTTTAAGAGTGGGCGCACCATAGGAGTGATGACCTTACATCAGGAGAAAATAATTATATTAATCTACACGGTTTTTCGCTCCACCGAATGTGTCTCACAATTTAGTGCAAGCCATACTATTTCACCCATCGGATTCCAATAGCTCTGTACCAAAGTACCCCGATAAAGGAAAGTAGTGAATACATGCACACCTACGCCAATAACAACGATTACGCTCCCATTCCTCATAGTCTACGCCCTTCTCCACAAAGACCTTTATCACATTCTCTCTCTTCCTACTCACCGCCTCACACATCGGCGATACCCCGTTTTTGTCCTCGGCCAGAGGATCCATACCGTGGTCAATCAGGACCCCGATAGCACGGTCGCAACCTTTCCAGACAAGGAGATTAAGGAGGTCAGCACCATCTTCCGACTCAGGAAGACGGATTCCCAAGTCGATGCACCGCTTCGTATGTCGGACGGAGTTGTTGGACACTGCCCAGTCCATCACCTGCCGCAGATGGGCTTTGAGATAGGTATCGAGTAGTGGGGTCAGTAGTTGGTGTAGGGTGCGGGAGGTGCGGGAGAGAATGGACAAAGTCTTAGGGTCATCATCTTTGAGGTTTTTAGCTATGAGGAGGTATATTTCGAGGGGGAGCTGAGACCGTGATGAGGGGGAGGCCATGATGGATGTGGTAGCTGGTGAGGCTGCGTTGGTTGAGACCTGACGGGAGGAATATGTATTTAGTTGTTGCCTGATGACTACTTTATTACTTTATTCAACGTAAGGAAGATATTGTTAGGGTTAGGGTTAGTACTGATCCCTTGGGACCACCACCCGCCGCCCGCATTCAGTCAAGTCCATTGTTGATATCCCGCCCGCACTATGCCACCAGATCTCGAATATCACAAACCCCGCCAATCGGAGCATCGCCTGCCCACAGTCACCACCGCCTGCCACGCCCCCTATACTGCCTGCTACACTCCCACTAGGACTTTGGATACCCGGCAGTCATACCTCGATGATTCGTTGAGCTACATGTAATCAACTAGATGCTACTTATTTGGCCATTATAACACATCGCCCACCCTGCACAACGTGACACATACCCGAGATGAGAAAGTTCTAGTATTACAGTCGCAACTCGATATGCCGGATTGCCAAGATTCGAAGGACTTCGTACGGGATAGCAAAAAATCCGGGATAGCAAATTGATTTTGGAGTAAGAAAATTAAAATCCCAGAGGATTTCGTACGGGACAGCAAGGGATCCGGCGTATTAAGATCCGGCGTATTAAGATCCGGCATATCGAGTTGCGACTGTACGTGTAGGTATCACTCTGGGCCGTCAGTGCACAACGCATCGACAGAAATCACAAATCACGTGGAAGTCACAACAGAAAACCAAGAGCAAAAACACAAAGTTTTTATTTCATTTTTGCCCGCTGTAGCGGGCAAAGGCACCCAACCACCACACCCCACACACACACCCAATCACGCGCACCGAATCCCCCAGGGCTCGGTATCAGCCCCGACTCGGTGCGCAGCAATTGGGTGGTCGCGACTGATAATAGGCCCCACCCTGAAGCTGACAGCACCACGCGCCAGGGAGAAAGAAACGGCGGGGTCGGCGGGCCCGAGGTAGCGCAGGCCGGGGCCTGCCAGAAGGGCGCGGTGCCAGCCCCGATGTCTGGCAACCGACTCGTCGCGACCGAAGGTAGGCACCCCTAAAAGTCGGTGGCATCACGACCTGAGGAGAAAGGAGGCGGCGGGGTCGGCGAGGAGGAAGCACCAGGCGCATGTCTCATCGGGCCGATACGTATCACGTATCTACCCGATGAGGGAAGTAAAAATATGGTCCCGGAGGACAGAAACCTCGGCTCTCGCGACCCCGGAGGGGAGGAACCGCAGGTTTGGCGACTGGGAAGCGCGCGCGGGGTCGCATCGGTGTTTTTCAGACCCTATCTGATTGTCAGTTTTCTTCCTTTTTTTAAAAGAAATGCGTATGATCATGGGATAGGATAATCGTAACATGTACATATCATGCCATTCTTGTCTGGCATTTTCTCGTATTATGAGGACGACTCCTCTATACGGGAACGACTGGAATGGGTGCCTTTGGGGACTGGGGCAGCTGCGGATGTCTTTGGGGTCTTCGCGGCTATTTGAGATATGTGGGTTAGCGGAAGTTGAAAGGAGATAAAGGAGAGGTACCTACTTTTGGCGCCCCTGCCCCCCCGCCCACTCCACCCCACCGTCTATGCATCGCATAATGGTGTCTCCTCACCCACAGGATGTGAGGGGGGTAATTGTGCCACCGTCCCTCGCTGGCGTATTGACGGAGGCCCGTCTCACCAGTGACTGGGCGGCTTGCCTAAAGCTTCTGTTTGAAAGCCGGAAGGTTAGCTAAATATTAAAATTGATGGGCAAACGGAGAGAAGAGCAACTTGCATCCAACGTCCACACGTTCCATCTCTTACCCCTCGGCCTAAAGGCACACAATGAGGGGTAAAACGTGGGAGGGCGGAGGCCAGAGGCCAATGGCGCCAGAGCGGAGCCCAGCCCACTATGTGAGCGAGGATTGCCAGGCCCCGGCACCTGATCCGAGCAGAAAGATTAGTCAAAGAATCCAAATAATTGATCAAGGGTAGGAGTTACATGTACTTACATACATTTGAGAGCCAAAATGTGCCTCTATTCTGGCTAAGAAGAGTAAGGTCAGCTAAATAATACACGAAATTAAAAAGGACAGGAAACAGGATAAACATACTCGAGGTTGTGCTGGGGCCTGGTCCATCCTGTAGGAGCCACACATGCCGCAGCTCCCACAAGAGCCGATACCTCCATAAGCGGAGAGGTGGCCTGAAGAGCAACGAAATTAGTGAAATAGTCCAACGTTATTAAGGTGAAAGCAGCGATTTACATACAGGCCAACGGCTACATGTTCCACCACTAGATTGAGAGAAGCAAGATTAGATGATTACTTAGATAATCTATGGTTAATTAATGGAAAAAAAAACTTACAATGTCCCCAGCATCGAACTTTCTGACACCCAGTCTTGTGCGGCTGCCGCCCAGCTGCTCGCAGCTCGTGTGTGCGGTGAATCGAGAGACCCAGACACACGAAGGGCGGGGAGAGGAAGGAGAAGGCAGGTGATTAATGTATAACTTCAGAGCAGCGGCACCGGAATGCCACTGCTCCGTTGAGGAGGGGGACAGGGGTCTTTTGGCCTTTTTGGCTTTAGGCTTGTCCCCGTCTAGTATTTCCATCAGTTAAATTTTTAATTTCAAAAGGGAAAAAGGAAACGACTTACTCTTGCTATGACAAGATCCCGTGGATAGCTGGATCCATGGCCCCGATGGAGGCGGCGGTTGAGGGGGGTATGGAGGTCCGTGAAGACTTTTTCTTTGTGCGTATGTTTTTTTTTCGAGGAGAAGCCTCTGCAAGTGAGAATGTGAAGCTAGTTCGACGACTAAGCGCTACGAAAGAGCCTTGAATATGTCGTCGTATACCTCGAGAGTGAGAAGGGTGCTTTAGCATCAAGTTGGTAGGCCTTGGAAAAATGTGGTTTGTACATTGTGTGGTTTTTATAGTAGTGTATTTACAGTGATAAATAGCGAATAAATGATTTTTATGTGAAGCATGATATGTCTTTAGCCCATATTTTTTCACGGGATTGGTCTTAATGGTGGTGATGGGGAGTGAGATAGTATAGTTGCTTGAGTCAGGGATTATCACTCGTGCGAGTGATAGATTGTGAGTCTGCACTCTATCCTTTGGGGTGTGTGGGAGGCTTGAAAAGGTGTTTTATTGTCTATAAAGGGGTGATTTATCGCCTGGGTCATCTTTGAAGGTCAATTTCTATTCCACCTAATATCATAACGGTTTTGCTTTCGTCGTTGTTACGATCCTAGAGTCGTCGGTGTTGCCCGCCGGAAACCACAGTATCGCGTGTCCTGTATACGCGAGCATAATTCTCGTCATGAAACGAATCTGAAGGAATATAGTAATACTGAAGTCCACTCGCGAATGGGGCAGCCCAACGCTTTTTCGCCAGCATTTTATCCCGAACCCGATGCTTTACGGCGAGAGTTAAGAACAAAGCGCAGAGATTTGAACTATAGCTACGGGGATTACTCTATAATTCACGATAACACATGTAGAAAACTCCCCAGAAAAGATTTATTAAGTCTTCAGTGTTATTTTTTTCCTCCCCACCTATTGTATTTTTGACCTCCGCTATTACTAACTCGAGGGTCCATCTGCGAAGGCCGTAGCGCCGCCGGGATGGGGTTTAGAAAAACAAATTTTTCGCCAAGCCCCAGATGACCCCACGCGCGTCGAAGGAAGTGGAAGGCAAGGCTTGCATTTTTTGCCTTGTGCCTAACTTACATAAGTTGACGCCTAAAGTCCCCCTTTTTTTTCCTCTCTCTCTGAGCTTCGATAACCTTACAATGACAGCACGGCGATTATCTGTGAGCGGCACCGTGCTTTCTTTTCCGGAGGCGAGAAATCGAACACCACATTCAGCAAGGCTGGTGAGCGCGGAATCCATGCCAAATGAGCGGTTCGCGGTCACCAAGAAAGAGATCGAACCATTTCTTGACGGAAGGGATTAAAAGACTTCAAGACGGTCGTCGAGGAATCGTTACTCTTACAAAACGACAATATGCAATACATCTCATCAGATGGAAATCGAACTGGAGCCATTCTGTTCACGTGGTATCACTCGAAATCAACGGGAGAAGCCGGGTAACGTGGTGAGAGGAACCACAACTTGAGAACAGGGGGGAATACATTCAAGGATTATACGCCGAATTTTGTGTTTTTCAGAATTTCGGAGCGTTAACTTGTTTCCATGGACTATTAGGATTGAAATGACGGTTTAGAAGGCAGATATGAAAACAAGGTGGTAGAAGTATCTGGGAGTGTTCAAGGTTCTAGAACGACATGAGCTATCGTGGAATAAAGGAGGTGTCTTGGCATAATGAAGTAAGCCAGAAGCTTCGAATTTTGAATGTTGCTTTGTTACATCTGATTGAGCCTTTTTGAAGTTCGGTTACCTTGAGAATTTAAGAAATCGCTCGCCGGAGGGAATATAGTTATGTCAGAATCATTATCATTATCCTTTCAGAAAAAGATAAATTTATTCTCAAAAGATCGATATCTTTAAGCATAAATTGCAAAGCTTCTGTTATCGTGATTGCTAAGTCTAATAGATGCACTCCTAACACGATTTTCGGTTTCTACATCCGCATTATCGTGTCAAGTCCACAACGACGCACTTCATAAAACACCTCAATCAAACCTACTTAACCTCAAGCTGCGATAATCAGCCTCGCCATATGACTTCCCACTCTGCTCAGCATCTACTACTTCCGACCTCGCCGCATCTAAAAGTCTTTGCACCTCTGCCATTCTCTCATCTACTCTAATCTTGAACATAGCCAAGGCGCGATGCTTCACCAGACTCTCAGTAAATTTAGATCGCACATCCGGATCCATCCTCTCTATCGCACCCCCTACATCTTTGCCCTCGAAGCACCTCAGCCCCAACCGGATGAATAGCTCAAGGGGAGGCGTGATCTCAGGACACTGAAAACGTAGCCCGTAGTAGATCTCATTCTCATTATGATGCAGTTGAAGTCGGGAGTTGTCGCGAACTTCATAGAGCTTGCTGCGGCGCTTTTCGAGGCGTGCTATATTGTTGAGTGGGGGTGAGAGACGAACCCCGAGAGGGACCGAAATCTGGGGCGAAATGATGTTTGTATTAGTATTATCTTGAGTGCTTGACATCTTCGAGTTGTATTGGTATTTTAGAGACGATTATATATGTATTTGATATATTTTTGTGGGCATATAATGGTGGCATTGGGATATATATATGGTTTTGCTATTCAAGATTAGACGTAATGAAATGAGAAATCCTTTTTCAGGAACCGAGTGGTTTCTACGCGGACCCACAATCTTCCAGCATACGCACCTTAACACTGAATATGAAAGTAATAATGCCTGGAAACGACTAAGATGTAACACACAGCCAGTAGCATAGCTTAAATACAGTAGGATAGATTGAATTAAAGGACATCTTGAGCTTCATACTCGTACTTATACTGTTCTAAATCTTACAAGAATTGGTAGGTCCACCGGCAGATTTAGTGTATGGACCTAGTGACGGAGTTTGGTGGTTTCATCCATCAAATTTTATTTTTAATTAAACTGAAGTTATATTTGGTGCTATGTATATGGTAGTATCATCGGGAAGCTCGGGCGAAGTTGCCAGAGACCGAGTGATATTTTATGACTAAGAACCGCGAATCACCCTTAAATTTTTGAGAGAGTTGAAAGCGGATTGGTGGCATCTTCTGTAGCGGGAAATAGCAAAAGAGGCAAGCTATTTTAACTGGGATACCGAGCATGTAACAGAAACAATTATGAGAATCGTAGTATTCACCATTACACGGCCGTGGTATATAAATATTTGGGCTGGGGAGGCTGACAAAACATCTGAGGTAATAGAAAAGGTGCTATTATTTAAAGTCTCATCCTAATCTACTTGCCACCGTACCCGAAACGACTACAAGCCAGCGCCAGAGAACCAAACCCCAATCATCCTACGGACTGCACCGATCGAATGCCATCCTGCGGAAGAATTAATTGCTTAGATCATGATTCACGTCATTTCGAAGTAGTACAGCTCGCCCTGCTGCACCCCCCGGCGCTTTTGGCAGAGGATGGGCTCTGGTGGGGTAGAAAGACGTCACCCTCGACCTCCTTCTCGTGCTACACCTCCGTTCGTTTCTAGAGTGACCATCCTTCTCGCTAGCATTTTCGAGTCTAAATTATCAGCGTTACCCCCCTCCAAGAGATCACTCATAGTTCTCCCTCCCCTAGCCGCGCCCCCTCGAGCCTCTTAAATCCTTCCTGATCAATCACTGGTGTCAAAGCCCTCAACGCCGATGAGCGGGCAGGGCAGGTTCAGGGGAAGGTACACTGCAGCAGTGGGGGTTGATTTTCGCCTAAATAGAGAATGCGGGCTGCCGGTAGTATCCCGGACCAGCGCAGTGCGAAGATCCATCCACCCGGCGCCGCGTAGGTTGATTGTTCGACTGGTGGTAAAGCATCCGTCACTTGCCAACGGTGTATGATTGGAAAGCGGTATTTCTTTTCCTAAACGCGCAAATAGTAAGCACATCGCCTTCTTTTTTGGAGTAACTCGGCGATGGCCGAAGGTGAGGGTAATACAGTTTCCTAGTCACACCACCGGAGCCGCGGCCTGTAACCTCGATCTCCTGCCTGCCCTGTGTTTTCCGGGCGCGGTGAGCGACATTTGTCTGTGATTGTCGTAATTATAGGTTGGCGTCCAAATGTAAACTGCAGTCGAGGTAGGTTACATAGAATTATTACTTAAGGCGCTCCTATAATTCAGTTTCGGCGAAAAACGAACTAATCTAACATGGACGAGTTCTCTCCGAAGCCAGCGGCGTCAGAACAAACTTTTCCATGCCACATCGTGCCGTGCCGTGTCGCAATTGAGAAAGAAAGTTTGATGTTTCGTGGCGGAAGTTTGTGCGAGGATTGGGGTTGTGGAAAAGAAGGGAAGAGGCTCTCTGGTAGGAGTGGGCTAGTAGTGCCAAGACTCCCGTGCGATGTGTTGTCTCTTGCCGCTACTGCAGACCCCCACAGCGCAGGGTCCGGGTCCAGGCAACAAGTTACAACTAGGTCCATGCTTCCAGAGGTGCTGCAAGTAACGGGCCGGGTACGAGACTAGGCAACAACATTTCCTCACCGCGAACGTGTGTATCCGAGACACGATGTTAGTTAACTACCTCCGGAAGAATATCTTCAAAAAGAATCCTCAGCATCACCAGGGCCCTCGGCCGTTTCTCTCCCGTCTTTCCTGGTCCGACGGTAGTACTAGAGAAAGAGAACAGTTTTGCGCATAAATACCGACCAATTCCCCCCACATCTGCTCCCTGCGTTTATTACAGTCGCAACTCGATATGCCGCAACTCAATGCGCCGAATCATTTAATATCCCGCACGAAATCCCTCGAATATTAGCAATCCGGCATATCGAGTTACCACTGTCATCGTTGAGACAAGCCCACTCGCCCACACCGGGAACGTATCTTCAGAGCGCCAGCCGACGTGGGAACTCAATTTTCAACTCGGAATTGGATATCATGTTTCCTCCTGGGTGGAAACGAGTTGTCATGTGGGGGTCTAGGCTTGCTCTGTCGTTGAGGTGGGGTGTGTAAAGTTAATAATATGCAGATATTGTGTGGTGTTGTTGTGCTATTAACTAGTGGAGGTGTCGGGATACAATTGCTCAGGGTCGAACTTATGTTGAATTGATTTCGCGCCGACTCTCATCTGGGCTCGACAACTTATGAGGGGTATGCTGTCAGCAGGGTCCGTATTCCGGACGATGGGCCCGGGGGGTCTTATTGACGGCCGCATACTTCAATCAATCAAGATTGGATGCAGATATTCGCAGTTCAAGAGAAAATACAACTCTTCCCCAGACCTCCATCCTCTGGGGAAAATTTTCAGCACTGGCAACTACCGCGGCCCCTAGACCAATTCCAATGTTGTGGGATCGCAGCCATAGAGGGGAGAACAACAGGACAAAGCCGCGCGACACTGATTTTACAGTTGCTGGCATTAAAAAGACATTTGAAGAATTTTCTTCGAGAGAGTTAGCTTACTCACCTTCAATACAAATTCTTATCTCGACGCCTGGAGGAGAAGAAGAAACGATGCCTCAGGTGGGCTGAGCCTACTAGCGTAGATCGTTCGCTCACTCCAACGCTTCCATTGGTCTGCTGCAGCGCGGGATGGGCTTTTCGGCAGACTGGCGAAGAGCACTACGCAAAGCTAGCTGTGTTGATATCGATTTTTCTAGGAGGTTTGGCGAGAGGGTCATCTTCGTATAAGGTTATGTCGAAGTCTTGTAAATCCTGCAGTAGGAGAAGTCCAGCAGGTGGAAAGCTAAGACTTGACATCGATCTGACCCACTGAAAAACTCAGCGGAGGATGCCTACTGGTTAGCATGGGATACATGCCCTGCCGGCTCAGTTTAATGCGCGATGTAAATGTTGCAAGACTCTGTACAAAATCCATCATTTGTATAGGTTTTTAGTAGTGTAATTTAAAGTAATTCTGCGTGCAAAGTAATCGATCAATACTGTTTCTCCGAATTAATATTCTCTTTTATGCACAGATTGGAGTATAGTGCGTTATCCTAACCTTCTATTTTCTTTTCTTATGGGTTAGAGTGAAGTTGGAGGTGGGAGGGAGGTTCTGGAGAGAAAGGTGTTCCATATCGCCATAGTTTATTGCTGCAACATATAAATACTTAGTTAAATGCCATACAGTGTTATATATCGTGAGCTGTGTAAGGTGAGAAAGTGGGGGAAATGTAGGTTAGAAACTCTCAGAGCATAGGGCTGTAGAAAAGAGCATAAGATAGGGTGCAAGCCTGGGTCACAGACTATCACTAGCACTGTCTAGGGTAGCTTTGTGGTAGACGCGTAGAACACTAGTATATTCTAGGTGTAAGAGTGAGGAAGTTATGCCACTCGAATCTGCCCGTTTCTGTAAGCTATTGAGGTTATCTGGTCTATGCCTAGAAAACAGTTAGCACCAAGTCATGGGAGAGTGGTCATTCCTCAGCGTTCGCATCATCTGCAAATTGCAGAACACCTTTTACATCCCAACCAACCAAATTTTGCGTCAGTACAAATCCTTTCCTAGCCCTACACCCACTGCTTTCATACGGATCAAAAACACAGCAACAAGCCAAACATTCTACTCACCGCCCTGCAAAAGACTCCAATACCAGCGAAAATGGGCTCCTCACCTCCTGAACCGGAGTACCTCCCCTCACCAACCTCCGAACCGGAGCACCTCCCCTCACCAAACTCCGAACCGGAACACCTCCCCAACCACAACTCCCACGTCCTAGATCACTACGAAAGTCAATGCTTCGATCTCATGGCGGACATATGCGACTTGCAATACGAACTCCGCATTGCCCGGGCCCTGCTCTTCATGTTACATTGGCGGAACGTGATGAAACAGATTGTAGAACGGCGCCGTGGGATTCCGGACGTACCTTATGTCGTGAGCTCGGGTGAGAGGCTGGTAATAGTGTGGGTTAAGAACCTGCAGAGGAAGATTGTGGAGGGGTGGAGACTGATTGATGAGAATGATCGTTTGTGGGATTTGGAGCTTGGTATGTTTTCTGTCTCTCTGTCTGTGGAGTTGAGCGTAGTCTGGTTCTGATACTGATTTATGGGATGTTTAGTTGCCGCCTTTGGAAATTGATCTTTGCATAGAGATGGGTGTGGTAGAAAGAAACAAATTTCGAATTTTGTTTAAGGCGCTGTGAATGGGGAGGAAATATGGTGTCAGACATCATGCACTTGCGGTTGGCTTCCTAGTGTATGTTAGGTGTATCAATTTTACGGATTTTTGTTCTCCTCGTTAAATTCAATACTGTCCGAAAAGTCTTTAATGTTATTCGCTTCTTTCTTTAGTCCTTTTCTTGGCGAAAATATCAAGTAACGTTTTCCAGAATTCCTAGCATCGTCAAGGTGATATATTTAACCACATGTAGCTAGCGCGTTACCAGGAAGCGGGGCCAATTCATATCTCTTTTTAGTGATGCAGCTCTCCAAAATCTCCTCCCACATCCTTTCCGTATTTCTAGTGCGGGGAACACTCCCTTCTACACCTCTAGCTCTGACGTATAGTCTATACTCTGCTGAAACACGAAACGTACTTATACTCTCTCCTTACTCTCATACGAGCAACCAAGGTCTCTCAGTCTACTTCAAACTTCCTCTAAATGTGTTTACAACGTACACCTGTTACTCTCGATAAGGTTCTAGCCAAGGATCGCCATCTATCACAACGTTGAATAAGGCGGAACCCAGATCCAAACGTCATCTATCATTGCTATGGCACTACCCGGTCAACTCTCATTTTCCCTAGCAAAGGAATTCGGCAATCTCCCGGCGCGCCATACCCGGGAAGACCGCCTACGACCAATGTGGTTGAAACTCTGAATTTCTCACAAGAGAGCAAGTTTTTCTGTGTCATGTGTCCCCATTGGCGTTTAGGGACTCTGCTTGTAAGTAAAAACTGCTACGAATAAACACCACTTCTTCGTCTTCTCTTTCTTACGATACTGTAACCTCCATTCACACAGTTAGATGGATGCTTAGACCAGCTCATACCCCGCTCCTATCATCCTATTCAGAGGAGTAAGAACTGCAATCCGGAAAAGAATGCTATAACTGAACCCACCCAACAGGTCAATTTCCAAGCGGAGGTGGGCGATCTGGAATGTGTAGAACTGAGTTGTTTGTCCTTGTACATGATCGATCCGACGTCTTAATCTTCCCTCTGCTCTTTCAACCTTGTCGTTTCGGTGAGGTTAATGCTGATTGGAAAAGGACTGGGAGGAGAACCGGCGAAAGCAACAGTTGGAAGATTTACTGCTGTATACTACGAAGATTGTCGGTAGATCTTGAGTACGAGTCCTCCAAATCCTTTAGCTAGTGGTATGTGGAGTGGGGGATCTCTTCAAATAAGCCGTCCCGGTAAAGACCCCCACCCTCTTTGATTCGTGTGGGTCTCTACCTTATTAATGTGGCATAGTAGAATATTTTATACTCCGTTATGAGATAGTAGTCTATTTGACCCACCAACAAACCAATTTAACTGACAGGACCAGCTTTAATGATCGAGGAGTAATTCCGAAGTATTCCGGGATCGTCAGAGCCAGGATCACACCGCTTTCGCTTAAACCCGAGACCAAAAGCTCATCTTCCTTTAAAACCTCCTTTAGGTGAAAAAGTATGGAGGGGGTGGATAGCCTAGATGGGCAGGACGACCGAGCACTTGGGGACCTGAACAAGAAGAAAGGAAGAGAGCTGGTAACGGGTTTGACGAAAGCTGGTGAGAGCAAACCAGGAACAAATCTAACTGGATACATTTTTATTACTCCCTGGCTAATACTAAAACCTATGAAGTTAGATTTGTCCGTGGCTCCATATAGACGGTCAGGAGCATTCATCTCTGCGCATTGTTCAACGATGGACTAGACTATGCTGCTACGCCGTAGATTTTGTCGCCAAAATTCGCGGTTCTTGGTCCACTGAGCTGTGGTATGGGCGATGTTCGCGATCTTCCTTGTAATTGGGTATTTGGCGCTCATTCCAATCGAGAATTAAATGAAAGCATGGCTAGAAAGGTTTTCCGGTTCATACCAAGTTCGTCCACGAGCTCTGGAGTTGATTATAGTAGCAGTTTTTGGATAAACGGAAAACCACGAGAACACCTTCCAACAACAGAGAGATATCGACGTTACTGTGGAGCCTCGATAATAATATATGGTTCAGAACGGCTCTTCGTGTGCTCCTATCGACAATATGATTGGATCAATAATGCTACTATCGGGGCTCCACTATACCTGACCTCTACCGATAGTAAACCCGAGCCTGTGGAGTTTAAATAATCCTATAATTGAGCCTGGAAGAAACTATTATTTGCGAAACAATGCTTAGAATAGCAAGTTTGAGCAATGCGCCGAATGAGATGCCAGACCGGATGGTGCTCATATCAAATAATCAGGATAGCGGTCATTGAGGATCTTATTAATAGACACACCACACTGTTCCTAATTGGATTGGATCGATATAAGGCTTTCTCGCGGCAGTTTTCCCCGGATTTTCTTGTCTCATAATACCTGGCTGCTTCAATTCAACTCACACACATATAGTTACGGCTCCCAAGGTTTTGCGCTGCCTGCTAGGTGGGATTAGAGACGATCAAATAGGAGTCTGGTACTACGGTTTCGCAATACCTACCTGTATCATGGGAAATATAATTAATGAGTGACCCGGTATATGTGTATGAAGATTTGTGCAGCCAGATAATATGAGAAAGGAAAAAAAAAAAGAAAAATGGGAACGGCTGTAAAAATGGGAGCCTCTTCCACACTAAGAAAACGATATATATGGTATATGAATCCCAATGGTGTTCTGTATTGACATTCCGTTGCAAATGCCCCTCTAACTTGAAATAGTATGCCGAGTTACCTAAGTAGCATAAGACCTTGATATTAGCTTTAATCCACTACCAGAACACCAAGTTAGGACCGATGGAATACATACATTCGGATGACTGGGAGTATCGCTCGGCTTCCTCCCCACCAATGAAGGAATATCCCTATGCTATGCCAGGGATTGGAATCCTGATTTATTCCATTGCCGATCGCGAGGAATATTCCTCCATTCGCAGGACTCCAAGAGATACTCCCAAGTCATTACTGAGACGGTAACGGTGGCTCAGAGTCTAGAGCATCGCTCTAGATTTTGTATACGCCTCTCGTTAGAAGAGTCGCTAAAGCGTTAACCCGCAGAGATGTGTCTCATCTTGCGTATGTCTTTTGACTCCACGACATATCTGTACCGTACTCGCGCGGCCGGTTTGAAGCCGCTCAAAGAGCTGTGGCAAGTGATCTGGCAACGACTAAGAGCCCACGCTTTTGTAGTATTTAGTTCAATTACCCTTTTTTGTCTGGGAGGCTTCAATTCGGCCGCGAGAGTAGGTACTCTCAGATACTCGGAGATCTATCTATCCTACCTACTCGAGTTAGTTCCAAGAACTAGTCTCCCACCCCCGCATGTGATGAGTATCATGGCATAATCTGCACATGCGGGGGTGAGGGGGGGGGGGTATTTAGTGTTCACCATGAATACCGAGAATCTGATAAGATAAAACCCCTATTTCACAACAAGATGCTCTTATCAGATTCCTCGTACTTTCCCTCAACCTAGTAGAGGGATGGCATGAGCTTCCTCCGTGATCCGGTGCCCGCATTAAAATCTAAGTTCCGCACAGCGTTGCGCTCTATCAATACACTTGTTGTCCTCTATGGCCCTGCAGTGGGCGCTGACAAAACTGATAGCCATACGTTAGGGTGAAGTAGATTAATATCCCCTGTGGAAGATGCGGATATGTATCAATTAGTCTCGACCTCCGGCTCAACAGTCGATTAAAAAGAACTGCTCAACATATGTATGAAAGTTTGTACTTCAAGGGATAGAAATATAATTAATTAAAAAGGAGAATGCCAAAAACAACCTCCGCCGAGATTTAAGAGGGCAGGAAGGGTACGTCGATGTCTCTCATCAGTGTCAAGGATGACCTCCGAACGAATATCGCCCTCTTAGGGTATCTGACATTGTCCTCGGTTTTAGGCCTTCATATGTTTTGTCCTTTCTTAGAACTAGATATTGAAGTCAGCTCAACATTGGAAAGCGACAATTCCCACTGAATGTAGAAGGCCTACCGACCCCCATACGCGGAATACTGAAAGGGGGGTATGACGAAATAATGATAGAAGATGAAAACTTTGGTATAACTTCGGAGGAGCTAGTGATATACAATTAGGCTCCTAAAGAAATGGTTAAAGGAGAGGCCGATTAGGAATAGGTCAGGGAAATAGTTATATCCCGGGGGTGGGGTGGGAAACCTGGGGATACATATATATCCGCTGTGCAGATTTCCACAAGCTTATAGAAGAATTATATAAAAAGGTTCATTAACGAGTATAGGGGGTTTCAAAACAACGATATCTGGGGAGTTGTGGTTTTATACATGGGAATTGGTGCTATAATAAGAAAAGGAGTGGCGGGGGCGAGGGAGGCAAAAAACTTTATTTTTTTACAACATGAATACGCAAATATAAGTGTACTGCTCTAGAGAAAGGTGGAGGTAATAGCAAATGCGATTAGTACTAGGAGGAAAACCTGCGGCACCAAAGTATTAGTCTGTCTGTGCTTGTTTACCAAACTATGAAAATTTACTTGTTATGATGAAGAGAAAAGTATCCAAGAAAGTGAAAGTTTAACATAAATGCTCGTTCGTCTGAGTGAGTAGAGCTTAGAAAACTAGAGAAAACTGGAATAACATGATGGTGGTGATGGTGCAAAGGTTCTCGTCTTGTCCTTTTTTGCTTTTTTAAAATAGTTTCAAAACCGTGGAGAGGATGGTGTATTCTTGTCAGAACGTCGAGACCAGTTGCCGTGCGACCTTGAAACTAGGACAAGTCTTTACCATTATTCTCATTAATGTATCATGGCAAAGGAAGAGGGGTGAGGGGTAAAATCAATGCGGGGAGGGCAGGAAACGAGTGATATCAAATCTTCAGGCGGAGGGTTTTCTATTGATACTAGACAGGGAAGCTGTCGCCTTCTGTAGGTCTATTTGATAGGCAAACTGCACCCCCAGTATGCATCAGAGGGAAAAGGTATCATTGGGCGTTAAAGGAGAGATTATTTGTTAGAAGATGGCTGCCGGTAAGGGGTTGAAAGAGGACCTCCCGATGTAGAGTAGATGTTGGCATCCTTATCTGTACGTAATGCAAGCTTCCGCGGGAGTCCGCATCAGGCATTCTCTCCAGGCGGGTGCAAAGAATAGAGAGATCTGGGCGAATTATCGCACGGACCAACACTCCAATCTACATTATGTGGAGTAGTTCAATTGAGGACGTATGTAATTCATGGTGATCACCCTTTCGACCGGTGCTCTTTCAAACCACGCTGTCATACACACCAAGAAAATACCAATCTCGATGACTCACAGCTTCACCTCATATGGAACATCCTCTATTTCTTATGGAATTCTCTCGGTGATATTGTTTATGTTTGTTTCTCTGGGCCTGCTGGTCATGCCGGGGGTTTGAACATGACTTCTCACTCGCTGTGGCAAACGGACCCCGCGTAGGAACGTGCGTGTAGCATGCGCCACTAGAAAGAAGTAAATCTACAACGTGACCTCATTCTTTCGCTCGGCTTCTATCTCTCCCTTCATCGCGCGGTAATTATGTCGCCGCTGCCTCTTCAGCGAACCAATGACAGTACAGTAATATCAAAATGGCAATCTTTCTCGACACTATTTGTCACCATGTGCGACCTGGCTTCTAGAGCACATGTCGCCAGCCTTGCTGCTGATCGGGCACTGGTATGGTTGAGGGGCTATCCTATAGTCTGTCAAGACATGCTAACCCTTTTTCGTGGGGGCCAAAAGGGTGGCTAGTGCCAACAAATCATTATCAATTGGGCGACTTCCCGTGGACGTTTAGAAAGTGTTTAGAAGCGGTTTGGATGAAATTTAGAGTAATAAAGTTTGGATGGCAACGCAAGGGCGAAAGACGATTGGTTAAGAAAGGTCCCGGGTGGGTCCTGATGTTACTCGGCATGGGAACGCATTCGCATCCAGATTCATAAATCTATTTCCTAAACGCCTTCTAAATTTTCACGGGAAGTCGCCCATTATTGGATCTGAATCAATCTCTGGCGAATCCCTCGCTCAGTTTCGTGTGGCTTTTGGCCCCCACGAAAATCAATGGGATAAGCGGTCAATCCAGACAAGGCTTCCCCCACCATACGATTAGAATCGACCAGCATCCGGATAAGTTTTTCAAAACAAGGCTGAGAAGTCCGGACTGCAAAGTGTGCCGATCCAAGGCGGCGGTGTAACATAACCATACCTCCAATTGTAAATATTTTTATTAGATACGTGATGTCCTTTATCTTTGCGGGTATTCTTATAAGGTTTCGTTTGCAACTATCTTCTGCACTTTTACCCCTCCATATCCTCCACGTATCATTACTGTCGCATAACGCAATACCCAGCAGAACCAACTGTCTAACTAAATATCGAGTAGAACAGATTCCCACACCCCGATCCCAAAGTACTCCCCACTACATCCGCTATCGAGGATGGGTGAACCTTGTGGGTTAGTGTTTTCTTCGATTCCACTTCATTCCAACCACAACGCGCACGTGATCATGCACCTTAATCATCTCAAAATGAACAACAAGCAAGCGGAAAAGGATTGTATATTGAGCGTTAAGAACCTCCGAGAGTACGCCGGAAATGATCATGAGAGGTTGAAATTGCAGTTAGCATATATTAGATCCCAGCTCGAGATGATCGAACAGTGTTTGTGGGATGAGGCTGGTCAGTATCGTCTTATTTCATGGTGTTCATTCATAGCTGATAGTTGTGCGGTTCATAGGGGATAATTGTGCAATCTATTGCATGGAGCTGGCGTCTGGAGCATCTGGAACCTGGAGTCCTCAACTGGATGTGGTATATGCGTAAAACTGGCCTGGTGGAAACGTTTGGTTTCTATATATTTTCTCTTCGGCTACTACCAGATATATTTCTAAATGAAACAACTATTCCATGGTCGTCTTTCCTTACAGACTCACATTTAATGTATTGTATACTGGTACAACAACATAAATTAATTTTCGACAGCATATCTAAGTGTTTCCTTTCCAATGCAACCTCTATATGCACATTTACACAGCAATAATTTCATAATTATTTGGCTTTCAAGCCTTGTGACATCAATTGTTTCCAATACTGTTGTGCAATTGAGAGCACAGAGTCTAGCTTACTTCAGTCCCTAGAGAAATTCCACATGTATTCAATTCATAAATAGGTGCAGTAACTAATAACTCTTTCTCAAAGGTTGAGAGCGCCTTATCGAGATCTAAGTCAATCCGCATTCATATAGCTTTATTTATTAAACCTAACTAATACGGGTATGCCACGTTCAACATAGCCGGGCGCAAGGTCTGCCGGAGCCTACTACTGCCGTGGAGCGTTTGTCTTTGCCGAAATCTTTATAAAGACGCGAGACCGATAGACTACATGCACATCTAAATGCATACATATCGATTACCTTTCATATCACTTGCACACGCTGGATATCACACATTATCACCTCACTATATAAGCTTCCGTTGATGGCGGTGACGTCTCCAACAGTCGGGGTTGTATGTATATACATGTAGGTATATGTATTGGGGGGAATATCGAAAAAGCAATACATCAACCCGAAGACAACGCCAAAGAAGTCGCTATTGCTCGTACGCTACGAAGTACGTATAATACGGAATATTTCTTTATTTCCTAATTTTATTCTGTGTTTTATTTTATTCTACTTTCAAACCATTGGATGGTTCTTCTGGTCATCAGGCTCCCGAGTAATATTCTATCACTGTAATTTTTATATTTCTATCTTATCCTTAAACAACCTCACCAACAGAAAGAAAAATCTTCTTATTAACTGCATCTTCTCCAGATTCCTCACCGATACTCTTTCCTCCATCAAGATGTCTGTATCTATGTTCCAGTATCAATGTTACCAGCAGGATTATATATAGATGTATTTTGTGGTAATATTTCGTATGTTTTGTTGTCCTGAGCATGTTACCATGGCGATAAATATTTCTCCTCCATGTTTACTCTTGAAGAAGCAAGAGCAGATACGCATAGGCTCAACATATATCTCAGCGCAGCCCAGCGCAACACTGTATGTAAATCGTTTGCCCCTTTCATCGCTCTCTACTTTCTCTGCTCCTATAACCCATCCCATCATCAGCCAAGACTGCGCCTTTCCATTTCAATTCTTACATCAAGTGCTACGTCTCTCTCATCCCTTTGATTAGAGAGATATATAAGGATGGATCCCGATATCGGCCCTAATCTCAACGCTCATGTCTTGCTCCACTGGGCGAATGGCATTAACCTACTTCATCACTCGCTCTGGAATTACACCGTCGCTGCAACAACCCTCGGCAGAGTTCTCGCCGGAAACGACTACCGCATCCTCCGTGCCAACCAAGTCATATCCAACGGAGGGCGTATCATTCCGTGCCCACACGTGGAAAGGAGGGAATTCGTCGTTGCAATGTACAAACGTGACCTAGCGCTCTACCACAGGCTCATCTCCTTGATCAGAGAGGAACTATGTTAGTTAATAAGCATCCTACTTCTAAAGCAAGTACTAACCTCTTTATTATTAAGCTCATGGTACTTCCGAAGCGGTTGGCCAAATGATGCTCGAGAGGTTGACCCAACTCCCATGCCCCGCGTGGGACTGCAAGACAGTGCAGGATATCCTCCGAGTAGTCTAGGGTCAATGGCCACCAATCTGGATTATAGTGCTCTTGTGAGTATAATATAAAAGCTCCCTTTCATCTCCCCTTATGCCATTCATTTGTGTACTGCCCTGCAGAGGTGCTCTCCTATTCTTAAATCCTTTTAATACTATGAACTATAGTAGAGAGCGAATTTTGCTGATAGAGATACGACGATTGTAAGATTACATGCTCGAGTCTTCGTTTTCTTTCCTTCGCTGCAAGTTAAGCTTCGTTTGAGGAGGAAATATCCGGCTGGGAATCTGGAGTAGCTTGTGGTGCAAGGAGTAAAGCTTGTTCTTTTTTCTTTCTCTCCTCTTTCTTTTCTTACTCTAGTCTTTCAAATAAATGTCATGAAACCGGCTAGACTTCTAAGTACCAGATTTGCTTAAGCCTTAGCAACGAGAGGATATTGCTATAGAACCTAAAGAGCAGGCTAGGAGTGATTCGCCGAGGGCATAATTATTACTTGTCATATACACCAGTATATGACCTTTACGTAGAGCGATAATAGGTATTGGCGGGTACTGTAGTGGGAAGAAGGTAGGCAACGTAGTCTGATATTTAGGTTATAGACCCAGACCGGTCATATTTTTGTAGATCCAGAAATGGAAACATGGCATTTAGTGGAGCCTAGATCTCCGGGGTCGAGGTTCGGTCGCTATGACTTCACAGTCGCAATTTACGCCTACATTACAGCTTCGATCTAGATATATGAAAGACAGATGACCAGACCACTGATTGCGTACTCACAACAACTTAGGACAACTATCTCACTATTACAAAGCCCAGATGCCAAGAATTTGAGTATATAAACCCTTAAAAAACACCCACTGTCAGGAAACAACATCGATAGTCTCACATTTTCCATATCCGGTAACACTCGAGCCCATAATCTAGATCGCCACATACGATAATTATAACGATACCCGAGCCTCGAATTACAATGGACGCAGTACAAAACAAAAACCTCACCAGCATCAGCGAAAGGAAATTCCCTCCTGCTACTCTTGACACCTCGCTTGATCTTCCAATTCGTAAGTATTAACAACGCAAAATGACAGCCCTTGGTTACCTCACTAATACCACTTTCTTTTTGCCTCCCACCGTAGCCAAACCGGCGCTAGAAATCCCGTGGCGTATTGATGAAGCCAAGGTCTGCGACGGTCCTCCTCATCCTCTTCCCCATCAATTCAAGGAGGGCGAAGTATGTATTAATGAGCTGCTTGAGGCTTATACCTCCGTCGGTCCCACTAGTCTGGCCTGCTGGAAAAAGGTCGCCAATGTGTACAACGTCGGGTCTGAGGCATTTGAATATAGACGCCAGGATGGGAGGGATCTCAGAAAAAATTTCAACCAGATAATTAAGACTCCTTCTTCTTGTAAGAAAACCATTTGCCGGGCAGCGGCCCTTGCACAGAAATCCGGCGTCAGCTGGGGTTTCAACGCTAGAAGGAGACAACCGATTACTTCGACGCCCTATTTTAGGCGGACGAAGAAGCAGAAAGACGCCACAGCAAAGGAAACGGATACTGCACCTTCCACGTCAATGTCGATCCCCTCCGGCTCCAACTTCAAAGAGAACAAACCTATCACACCAGCTTCGAAGGCAGTCGAAACGGAGGACCGCCCTGGTGATAAGGAAAAGACAATTGCTAAACTACGCGAGAAAATAGAAACTCTGGAGATGGAGCTCTCTGTCTCGAACGGGAGGAGACAGGCAGTTGATAGGGCAACTAAAATGATAAAGAGAAATAACGATCATCTTCTTTGCGACATGAAAAAACTTTACGATAAGATAGCAAAACTGGAGGACGTAATCAAAGACCTCGAAGGGTTTGCCTCAGACCCTCATTACGATCCTTCTAAGAACAAAAGAACCGCCGAGCCTGCCAACGACAGAAAGGTCCTCCACCGTGTTAAGCGCATCAAAACCATTGTCCATATCGATCCTCGGAGGTCATCCCCTTTAATCCAACGAGGAGTCCACTGACTGCTCTCTTGTTTCTGGCGTATTACTGACGCGCACTTGAGTTATCTAAAATGCGTTTCCTTTTTTTTGTTTATGTTTCAATCTCTATATGCTCTGAAGACTCTCGACTTTGCTTTCTGTCTGCTCTTAGACTATCATTCCGTCCCTGTTACCAAGTACATGTACTCTGCTAGATCATAGCCCGTGGGCTGCGAAACAAAAAAGAGGGGGGGAAATATGTCAGCGTACTATCAGTAGCATTTTAATTTAAGTTCTGCGCTAGTTCCGACTCTCATAAGTAGGCTCCATTTAATTAAGGGAGCGATAAAATAAAAATAGTGTTTTGCTACAAGTTCAAACAACATTATCTCATTTTAATGCATTATTGCCAATACCACCAATTAATGCATCCCCGAACCTAATCTAGAAAAAAAGACCTGCAGCCAACTATTTAAATCATGTTATCCATAACATATACCATTGTTAGTTTAGGTTTTCTTCTTATCTAATACAGGAGAAAAACTGTGAGCTTATACATGTATGTATTATATGCGAAGTTCGTCGCAGCAGTCTTCTAATGAGTCAATTATAGTCAATTCTCAATATCCTCAGTCGTATAGCTTCATCGATCTATTTGGCTATGTATACAAGTACGTAACACTTGCTCGTGCTGCTCCCCGGTTTCTTCAGATTTGAAGATCAGATTGTAGATAGCTCTCTCGCGCAGTCATAGAAGTGATAAGCTTTATTAATTATATCTACCTTTTTTGACGAATATCATACTAAAGAACTCCTACGCTAAAGCCCTAATGCCTTAAATGTGCTACAGGAATACAAAGACTTCATTAACGTTGTACACAAATGAGACCCGCTTTTCAGAAGAAAACAGAAGAAGTCACCCTTTTCCATCAAAAAATACAAGTCACGGCGGGGCAAGGTGTTGTTCTGTAACCAATTCGTAAACTGGCTGTAATTATTTTGTAGTTATGTGTTGACGGTGGAATTAATGCTGTTTTCTCCTATTATTTAAGATTATCAGTTAGTCAGCGTAGATAGTAATTGGAATAAGAGGGTGTTTTAACATACCGGTGTAACCAGGCAGTATAGAGCAGGTATTGCCATCACTATGCCTTGCTCCTCTCGATCAAAGGAGATCCATTTTGAAGTAGAACATAGCGTCCCTGGAGACAAGGAATAGTCACCACACTGAAGGACGCCATGAAGTACTGTTTATGGATCTCAACCCACGCTTCGATGCCATCATACTTTTCTTGAAATAATGGTACCATTTCTAGCAGCCATTTGTCGTTGGCCGCACTAAAGACGTTGTTGTTAATTGAGCGTGGGTCCAGAGTCATAGGGTCAGTCAACGTGAGAGCAGCTAAGGCGTTGCATCCATCGTCGACGGCCTTGACATCGGCATTGAGGCTTTCGCTAGCTTCCGACACATCCTGTCCGGCGGCAACACTTAGACCCTCCTCTCTACCACTGTTCTCCTCCTCCTCCTGCTCATCTTCCTCGATGAGTTCATCCTCATCATCTGCTTCGTAACCGACCGGCCCAGGAAATTCCACCGCGCCATCGGCGTCTGTGGCCCTTGCCCATTGGTAGGAAGATGGATCGAGCAGGTCGCCATCGGAGTCGGAGCTGCATTGAAGCTCTAGATTGTAGTCGTCGATATTATCGTCGTCATCGTCTCCCATCAACTCATCGTCGTCATCGTCTCCCATCAACTCATCGCCAACATCGACATCACTGCTCTTAGCCCGGCTTTCGGTCGAGAGCCTCATTCTCTTTGCTGGCGAGAGTATCTCCTCCTCATCACATAAAGCTGGATCCTCAAACACAATACCCGCAGCACGCATTTCCGCAATCTGTTTTGCTCTTACCCTTTTAGTTCCCTCTTTACGCTCATCGGTCCACTTGATGAACTCCAACGGATCCATCATACTCGCAGTACTGGTCGGACGGTGCATCTCGGGGGTCTCTGGAGCAGTCGGACTCTGAGCAGCCCAGAGGGAGAGACGTTTCTGTGCCTCACTCCATAACTCTCCTTTGGTCGCACTGAACACCACGCTCTCAGTTCTCTTCAGCCGGAAGGACCGGGCTCTTTGTGGCTCGGGGGTCGCTGGCCGATCCGGAATGTCTCGAATACTGCCACTGCCCTCCACGAACATGAAGGGGAGGCGGAAGGTCTCTTTAAGGTCGTCATTATTCCTCTTGCGGCGGATGCTATTGGTCGGGATCACCAGGCTTGTCGAGCGCTGGTGAATGTGAACGGGAGAAAGAGGGCCGTATGCGTCGAACTGTTGACCAACCATGCCCATACGGCCGATGGAGGTGACCTGGGAGCTTATGGGGTGGATAACATGTTCATGGGGGCAGCCTTGAGTAGTTATGGTCTGGAGTGAGGTCATCGAGTAGTTGGTGCCCAAAAAGCGAAGAGGAGTCTCGGGAGGGTGAGAAAGGTTATTAGGAGCGTGTAGGGGTGGAAATTCGGGGATCTTGCTGCCTTGGGCGGGGAATTGGGAGTTTTCCGGAGACATTGTTGTGAGGGCAGGAATATATTGCGGATCGGCAGATATCTTGTTCGTGGACATTTTATCTGATGAATTGGATGCACGCCACATTGAACGTGAGGGTCGCCCAAATCTGAAGAATTACCCCGGTTTAAGGTGACGGCCTGGGCAGGATTGGAATCTCAAAGTTCTAGGTAGAAAAGAGACTCAAACACTCCCGGAAATCGAAAGGAAAGAAAAAAGAAAGATCCCCTGGTGGGGAGGACGTATTCCAAAATAACGAAAGTAGTGAGATTGGATGAAAGCGAGCGTGTGTTATTTTTTGAAGAAGGAACGACAGACTCAAAATATCAAGTGGGAGGGGCCAGCAAATTAAAGGAACTTTTCCTTGAGGTCCGTTTTCTTCACCCATAGAAAGGGAATGTTTTCTTTAGGTTTAGCCTATAGTTCGTTTTCTCAATGTCCCTCATAGAAAATCGAATGATATT
This sequence comes from Morchella eximia, assembly GCA_024713935.1. Classification (NCBI taxonomy): domain Eukaryota; kingdom Fungi; phylum Ascomycota; class Pezizomycetes; order Pezizales; family Morchellaceae; genus Morchella; species Morchella eximia. The sequence goes on along the minus strand of JAMGZG010000011.1, from coordinate 1,553,121 downwards.
TTCTTTTGTTTAAGGTTAGCTTACATTTTATCCAGCACAGTGAGATCTGTCTACAACCAGGTTTGTTGACATGTAGTCGATCTCCCGTGGTGTATATCCTCCCATTGATCTTCTCGTAGGAGCAGCTGGTGGTAGTGATCGATCGGATATCCATCTTCAATAAGAATGCTTGATGTTCACACCATGATGGGCTGATATAAAAGAGCGCAGATAATGGAAAATATATGTAAACACTGCCCCCATTCATGTCACCGGAATAACTGACGGAACAGGAAATCATGTCCGCAAAACAATTGGTCTATGAAACAGCTGAAGGCATTTCTTTCATTGAGGAATACTGTGCCTATTGTGTACAAATAGGATCGGTATTGTTCTGTGTCTTTAGCTGTATTGATACTCCATGCTGAATGGATCTTTGCGATGCTCATCTTCTTACAGTGGGGGTGCGCCGGGGGATTAATGAAGGTCGCAGCTGATGGCTTATGGGACCAACAAAGAACTGTGTTCAACTCTCCCTAGTACTACATTTGAAAAGAATAAGAAGGTAAAAAGAGCTAATCTTGTTACAACATGGACGCCATATGGCGGTAATGAATGTATCTATGGGGCCAGATTGCACGCTAGGAAATGGTCTTGGTTTTACTCTAAAATGCCGGTGAGAAGTAAAGAAAATGTTCTAAAATTTTACACCTTTAGTTTCTCCAGTCCAATATATATATCCACCGAGACACTAAAGATAGCTCAATTAAACAAAAGAAGAAGAAAAAAGCTTAAGGTAGCTCAACAGTCCCAATTTATACCCGTCTTTACACAGCTGCTAGCGTGCAGAAAGTGTGTCCATTTAGTGTATTTCATAAATCGATGTCTTCTGAATACCAACTATTACCTCCCCCCCTCCCCCCAGCTCTCACTCTGGGCTTACTCTAAGCTCCCCGCGTAATGAAACGTCCATGCATAACTCATAGAATCGTGCTTATACCGTCCTCATGTACGTAGTGAGAAAAGACTATCCGTAAACATGACTATTTCCCCTATGGGGACAGTAATTCTATGTTTAACAATTGCTTAAATGTCAAGGATGGTGAAATAGCAGGTGCAGTGAGCTCATTTGGCCAGAAATCAGGTTCCATGTGTGTTGACACGTCGTTCACGTGCTCTGGAGCTAGCTGCCCGGCCAGATATAACACCCCAAGCTCAGCTCAGCTCGACGTCCAGCCACCTTCCATCTTATCCGTTTCCGCAGGAAGATTGTAACATCAAGTACACATAGTACGTGGTAAGAACTCATCCCATATGATCTCTCGATCAAGCTAGAACTAACAATTGAATGGCTTTCACACCTTTCCAGTATCCTGTTCCATTAGCTGCAGACCGGCATCTACTTTCTCCCTCTCAGTGTACTTATAGCTGTACATTACCTGTAACACAACTATGCTTCGACGCACCATTCAAACCTCTGGCTCTGGGACCTCCAGCTCCAGTCCCTCCACTCCCGCCGGCCCCGTCCCCGCCCCGGCCCCTTCCCCTGCCACATTCACTCCCTCTGGAACCCCTGGTGGAACCTTTATCCCGGGTGAAACACGGGCCTCCCGCTCAGCTCGTTCCACCCAGCTCTACCTCCTCACGCACACCACCCGCATCGAGCTCGCCCCCCGCACCTTTACCACCCTCACAGTGAACCTTCCCACCTTCAGGCTCCCACCCTACACTTCAAGACACCCCATCCACGGCTTCCCCCCAGTGAACTCGACTACCTCCGCCGGCTTCCACTCGCCGGCCTTTGGGGCCTTCGTCGAGTGCACGTCGCGCCTCGCTCTCGAGCAGAACAGGGCACGGCAGAGGCTTGTTATCGAACCATGGCTTAGTAGGCGTTGCTGGGCGAGGAAGGCAGAAGAGCTGACTTTGCAGAGGGGGTTGCCGCCTGGCGCGGACTTGGGCTGGTTTGAGGAGGCCGTGAAGGTCGTTCCTGCTGATGGCGAGGAGGAGAAGGGCGAATATCGCATTGCCATCAAGAAGGCCCCGAATGGATTCCAGCCCAGGACCGGCCCGGGGCCTTCGATCGTTCCACGAGGGAAGGGTTTCGACAGTTTCTACTACCGCAACCGTGCTGGCAGCATCATGGTCGTTCTCGACAGCCGGCGCGAGGGACTCTCGAGGGTGGATATTGTCCTGCTGAACTGGATTGTGGAATATGTACGTACTCACTCGTGGGCAGTGCTCTTACGTGATGACTGGATCACTGCGTGTGCGGCGCTGTTGCGTGAGAAGGGCGTGGATATGACTGTGAGGGAGATGAGGAGGAAGTGGTCGTTCTTTTGGGATTGGGTGGTAAAGTGGAGAGGAAGGGTGTATGCCGGGAGGTTTGTGCAGAGGGCCGAAGGTATGTAGGAGTACGGGTTCGTGTTGTTGAGAGTATCAATTTGGGGGAGGGCAGGATTGTAGATGTAATTTGGGTACTCGTCGGAGAAGACGAAAGTACAGAGATGTTAGAGAATTGGGTAAAGATATCGACGTTTTTTTCATCGCCTTGTACCACTCCTTTCCTGGTTCAATGGTATTCTTGTAGGAAATCATATCTTCCACAGCGAGGCTGATATTGGGCCAAGGCTGACAATGCACCATGACGTATAAATAACAAAAACAATTTCAGCCCTGCATAAAGCCTTAAATATCGATCTATCCACAAGATCTATCGCGCTACTGCAGGGACGAAAGTCTAAATAGGGTTCGACCTCCGAGACATTAGGAATCTCTAGAATCGCTGACTCAACTCATATCCTTGTAATTATTTATATTATTGGCAGCTGTGGTTAACTTTCATGGTGAACAATGTAGATTTTTGACACTTAGGGAGCTTGATCTTTTGATTTATACTTTAGCGTTAATGATCAGTGAAAGTGATAAATTGGCAAAGTAGTATGGCGGTGGAGGTCTCGAGAACCCGGGATTAGATAGTGTATAACTCTTATTTATTTCATTTATTTTTTCTAGATTTGAGCTATTGACCTGTATAGTTAATGCAAGTTATCCACAGGGGACATACCCGTAGTTTATAACTTGACAAGAAAATAAATTATAAGCGATCCATATAAAGAGTCTTCTTCATAGAGTATCACTCGTGATGGACATTGGTGTGTCGCTCCCCCATGTTGTCCTAAGATCATCTCTAGCGTGAAACAAAGAAATAAACAACGAGAATATGTAGGATTTAATGCAGAGAAATGCGATGTAGTTTTTAGTATGGGCAATATAATTCTGGATATAGAAGTGCCAGATTAATGGTCAACCCATATGCTGCTTGAAATAATATAAAAAGCTGTATGTGTATGGCCAGTACAGCAGTCAAGTAGTATTCTGATAAATCCCGCTGCAATTACACCGGCGTCTCCGGAATTGTTTCTCTCGTTATATTGGTGGTCTGCGCTGATTGTTTAATCTTTCATTTTTCTACTTTCGACTGTTAAGGCGGGAATGGGTCATCTCCTCGATGTGGGTGCTAGACAAATGAACCTTTACTGGATGTGACAGAGGTTGAGCACGCAGTTACCGTAAAGGTCCTATTTGAAGGCTTGCTAATGCTGATTCATTCGGTCCTATATACATTGTGAATTAGGTAGTTCATGGGTCTAAAAAATGCATCGATCTGAACCCCCGAACCTGCCTAGCGTCAACGTTATTCTGTTCCATAATAAATCCTTCTTTTTTTGTGGTCGTCGGACGAGAAAATCAACTGTTTCTGTACCGTGTAGCACTATCTGCCAAGACTAGATATCTTACCCATCAATATCGGTGGTGTTCCCACATCGACGCCTGCCATAGAATGCGAGTTTTTGTGGATGAAAGCCCTAACAGACAGCTCCTCTGACCCCACCTCCAGCCTTAGCCCTCTGCAATTTCTATAAAGGGCGGCAATAACCATCACACAACACATAACCACACATCTCCCTCTTCCGCGCTCTTCAAGACTTTCAATCACAACCAGTCCTTCTCCCATTGATCCATCCTCCTCTCTCTCAATCACTCTTCCATCTGTCCAATCTTCTAAAACTCACCATTTCAGTCTTTGCAAAGAGCAATCAGGACGAACAAGCACTCACCACCGGTTCAACTTTCTTCCAACTCCCCAACTCCAACGGCCACCAAATAGCATTCTCCTCTCGCCCAACACGCCTACACTCACCACAAGGAATAGAAATTCCACCTTTCCAGTGCCAGTTAAGACTTGCAACCACAATCCCCAAGAAAACGTTTGTTCCCAGCAACGTTCAACAACCACAATATCACTCAACCACACTATCTTTTGTGCGTACAGCATTGACCTGCTCTCCCCCTTTCATTAGCACTATTCTAATAAGATTTACAGATAACATCATCGGTATAATCACATTGTAAAATCTCCGTATGGATAAAATATGATAGCTTGTGGGGTTGAAAATCCTTACTAAGACATATAGCAGATAAATACCTTTCAATGGCTCGAAATCCCCGTTCTACTACCCGGAGGTCTTCTGGTGTCACTGTTACCTCTTCCCCTTCCTCTGCTCCATCTCTTCCCTCAAACGGCCGAGGTCGTGGTCGTGGTCGTGGTCGTGGCCGTGGCCGTGCTGATCGCGCCACTCGTGCTACCCGACCTGCCCGAGGAGTTCGGCCATCCACCTCTACCAAAAGATTACCGTCACCAAATTCCGCCTCATTTACCTCTTCCGTTGACTCAACTACTCTGAATTCTGCCTCTAAGTCAGCAGGAGCTACCGATGATCCCACTCTCACAGCTACCGGTGGCGATACCCGCACTTCAGTGGCTTCTTCACTTTCTCCTTTACCTTCTCTCACCACTGAAACTGCCCCTCCTGTCACCCCTCCTACAATAACGGATGCCGCTTCCGTCTCGCCCTCTTCTTCACTCTGTTCTCTATCATCTCTTTTAGCTGGGCCATCTCAAGGGTTTCATCGTGCCCCTCCCAAGATCCCTCGAAGCGTTCGTTCGGCCTTAAAACGGTCTAATAACCATAAATCTGGCACACGAGTCTCAAAATCTGTACGTTTTATCAGCAAGGCCACAGTAGAGTTTTCTCCGGCCAAGTTCAGTGAGGACAACAACAGTCCACAGATTGAACTCCGCACCAAGCGCGACGGATTTCGCTACAGAGAGGTACAAAGCGCTACCGGGTACCAGCAGGAAGGAACAAGACGTCTCGTATTTAACTACGAGTCAGAGGTTACCGGAAACCAGGGTGCCCTACACCATCAGGCACTCTTCAAAGTCGGTCTCGGCGGGGGCCGTCTCAAGCCGGGGAAAGGAACGTTGCCGAAGAGGACCCAGGTCATCCTTTACATGAAGGAGGACTTGAACTTGCAGGGTATTCCTCAAAGCCTGGGGATGGTCTTCCACAAGGTTGCAGCAGACAAATTCATGCCTGTCATCACTGTCGAGGGTGATTCCGCTGCTATAAGTGCCCCGATCCCTTCTGCCGACAAGAGATTTGATCCGGAGGACCCGGACGCGTAGGGTCCATTGGAGTTTTCTTTAAAGGTTTTCTTTTTTCAGTTGAGACTCTGCAGAGATATGATCAGTTCTTTAAAAGGCTTCGATCTGTCTTCTCACATAGTGAGCTCTGGCTTACCCCGTAAAAGTCTTGTATTTTAAGACGATCTTGGGATTTAATATATACCAGAGGCCTCTGTTTCTTCATTAATATTTATGGTCCAACCTATCTCTTTGGATGTAGTATTACCTAGATTGAAATGTTTTCTCGCGCCCTAGTCGGTGGTTTTATAGTATGCTTGAGTCCCGAGTGATCTTGATGAACTGTTCTTGAATGATTATACCATTTCTGAAATTGTCCTCCCTCTCCAACTAGTAAACTTTGCATTGCCTGGAGTACTGGATAGCTTGACTTTTTCAGAACTGTCCGGAGTCTTCAATTTGTTTCCCACACTGGACAATAAGGCGGGGGTGCGAGTAATACCTTTTTTAAAGAAATTATTAATTATGCAAATCCTCAAGAGCCCCCTCACAAAGATAATAATGCCCATAATAAGCTTATCACTTTTATTCCTGACGAAAATCAAGACCATCACCGCATGATAGGGGCTCGATTATTGAAGTCCACAAGTAGTCATGATGGATTGAGATAAAGCACACATTCTATCTTCTTGAGAGCTAGGTATCCTACTCTTTTTAAACCTCTATGATCATAAGAGGAGGAAGCGCACGGAGTCAGTGGTGTCATGAGGACATTCAGCCCTTTCCTAAACTAGCTAGCTTTAAATGCAACGTGGCAGAATCTCTAGAGATTCATATGAGCCGAGAGATGAACTTACCCCACCTTACTCTCTTTTCTTGCTATCGGGTTATCTGTCATCTACGAAGCGAGCAGTTCACGCGTTTATCCGAACTTATTTCAATCTATGGGAGTGGTCCAGACCTCCCACCTACGGCCCGGATAACTCTCTCAAGTATTGACCTAAGAATGGTGATACGCTCGAAGAATGATGCTCTGCGCACCTTATCCGCATGCCAGCACGTATGTACAATACTGAGGTTTCAAGTCCCAACCGCAGTTACCTGTCACTCAGTCAATAGGTTTTCCGAACTGCGAGTATTTTCATCACTTACTTCAACAGATCGAGGGTCCGTAATACCTCATGTATACACAGAGACATGTATATATATGAACCTCTCCAGCTCCCAAATGTGTAGGTGGGTGTTTATTTGTGTAGATGACAAACGACTGATAACAAATCATCCCAAGAAACCCTAACCCAAGAAAAGGCGCTCTCGGATAGCTGGCCAAAGAGATCACTAGGAATCAGAATCAGAGTCAGAGTCGTTAGTAACAGTCAGCTTGGCATATCTACTCGTTGTCGCTTCGACCCCGCATGAGCATGGGTCAACCAAGCTCTTAACGTTCTCCACAGTAGTCAACCTCGGCCTTCTTCTCGTGGATCATGTAATTTGAGGCGTAGGGATCACCCTTCTATCAATGAAAACCAGAATCCAGACAACCATGCAGTTATAGTTACATATGCCACGATCGACTTCGTACCGACGAAAGCTCACTTGATTCCTTTAAGGAGAGTAGCTTTAGATCTCGAGATGTGCGCATATATGCGCACTGGGAGTTAGGTTATGAATACATCCCTAGTATCTTCACCCATCAAATACCTCACCACTCTGTTGACCGAATGTAACTACGTGTAGCTTTCTTATCCAGTGGACTGGGAGCGGCTCCGGAAAGCTGGAAACCATGATACAGGCGCTAGAAAGATGTTCAGAAAGAAGGAAATTCATGTTAAATATTCCGACCCTATCAATCATATCTATTTACGCTCCAAGCGAGTTGAGGCCCTCGAAGATTTCACATTTCTATTCCTAAACTATCTTGGTTTCTGCGGGTGATTAGAACGATATATCTGTATGAGATACGCAATCTTCCTATTTCAATCCATTTTGGGGCATATCTCCTGCCGAATACCTCCGGAGTTGCGAAGATCATTCCTAGAACGAATCAGATCCGTACGGGAATCCAATGAGTGTATTGCCAACAGAACCAGCTCCGAGAGTCCGGCAATGCCCTCGGCCCGCTTATATGTCATTGGCCAATGATCTAGCTCTCCCGGTGGAGCACAGAAATAGATATTACTTAGATAGAGGAACCATCTATCTATTGTGGAATTGTATACTAAGTCAACCCTATATACGCGAATTCTATAAACTTGATACATATACTAAACGGCGGTTTCAACCGCCGCCCGACCGTTATTTAGGCCGAGCTTGAATTCAATTTCTTAATACGATATCAATTCCGGAACATTGGAGAATGTAAGCTAAATTGCATAGCGCAAATAGTTGGTACCGTCCTCCTTCTTTCACAACACAAGACACCAAAGAGGTTGACTTCACCGATTGCAGGGGGAACGGGTAGCACGATCGCGGCACAAGGATATCGCGCGATCGACGTTTATTTCTCATGTCTGATTGCCTAGATCAATGATGAGGCGGAATCCATGATGTGGAGAATTGGAGAATTTCAAATCCCTATAGTAGAGTATTGAACCCCTCTCTTACATAGTGTAGCTCTTCATTTTACGTACACTAACAATATAGCTACGCCAAGCCCCACCTGCCCTCTAAAGTACATAAGGATGACCATGCCCAACAATTACCTTACTGCGGTAGGTGCCCCAAATACAGGACATATATACTCCTGTTGCTCGCGAAGGCGAATTGCAAAATCACCGACCATTATATCAATTTCCAGATCCCTCACATAAAGGAAATTTACTATATCTCCTGATCCTAAGTCCAAGCCACCTTTCAGCCACATGTGACGGAACCGCAAGAACACGCAACTGAGCATACCTTTTTCTGACCCCACCTATTCAGAGCTAACACAGAGACGTACCATATCCCCTCATAAAGGATAAAAGAAACGATATTTACGGTATAAAGACGGTCACTAGCAGTCGATGGGCGGGACTCTGAAGCCTATGGCGAGAAATGCCAAGCTCTAGAGCCAATGCTTTTTAGCGCTTCCTATTGGATGAAAAATTCATGCCCGCCATTCAACACCCAGCATATGTATCTTTACCCGCGGACGACTACGCTAGACTAACATTATTATATTAATTGGGCACACGCATCTACAAGACGTCGCCTAAGATTCAGATACATTTACCGAGTAGAAATGAGATCCTTGTTGCGGAGACAGCACAGAGTTGGGGGCAATGCGACGCTCTTTGGCTCTACGAGATTCGAAACCCGCAATAAAAATACTCCAAATATTTCCAGACCCGCCCGTGTCCCCGGCGAGTGACGCTTGAGATTATCCCCAATGCACCCTTCCTATTTCTTTCAACGCGATCATTAAGAATATATCCCAAGCTCGGAATATATCAGCTTAAACCTTCTATCACGCTAGGAATCCATCTTCATCAAAAACCAGGAATAAGGTCACAGACTTCATAGGCAGGAGCTCCGTCTATGCTTGATCTCACCCCTGTACACCTCTACCCAATCAGAAATGCGCAGTCCAAAGTGTCGGGCCCGCATGCACTACTGCCATGCAGGCTTATTCCAACACTCTACCTTGGAATTTCGTTCGATCAAAAACCTCCAATGAAGGTTTAGCACAGGTTCCAGTCCATGTTATATAAAGGTACATGTTCAAGGATCACCGGTTGGAATCATTTACCCTACTTATGGGCCGGTTAACCTCTGTGGATAACACGAAAGTGGGAAAAAAAAAGGCCACTACCGTGCAAAAAGGAAAGAAGAAGAAAAAAGAAAAGAAACGTGGACCGAAGGACCAATAAACTTCACAGCCCTGAGATCAAATTCCAAGCCAGGGCGTTCTAGCCTGCAATCCCTGAAGATCGCTAACTTGACAGTTCAAAACGTACGATATTGTTAAAAAAATATCTTCTAAGAAAATAATTTGTCTATATACCACCACCTCCCGTCTCATCTGCAGTGTCGATCGATAAACTAGAGGGACTAAGGTTAATCAGTTGATTGAATCGTCTGCCGCAAGCAGGGAAGGGTGTGTGTGTTTTTTGCCTTCTGCAATATGACATACCTATTCCCAATCCCGACACAATATGGATGGTGGACTATGAACAACACAGATCACGGTTTCAATTATCGTCGAACCATTACTACTCAAGACACAAACCTAAGGAGCCATACATCACAGAAATGACACCAATGCATTAAAATATTCATAGGTTGTCAGTGACTTAAAGACCCGAAGGAGATCATGCCTCCTGCTATAAGAGCCATCACTAAGGTGCTCTTCGTATTCCATCTTCTTCCCAGCTTTCATCTTCTTTCATTAGCTTATAGATAGAGGACCATATCAACAATGACCAGCTCCCTCACTCAAAATGATCACTTCGGATCCAACGGAGGAGCAGGAGCTGGGGATCTGGCGCCAAGCTCACATACAGATTCTGCAAGTCTAGCTCCCTTCGCAGAAACCGTTAGAATCCTTAGAAGGAAGAGAAACCAAGCTTTCCGCCGTGCTCTCTTGCAACGGAGTAAAGATTACGTTGCAACGAAGAAGCAAGCCACTTCTGGACTTTACCGGAAGCTGGATTTTCATTACGATGCACTTCATACTGTCAGTTTTCTATAATCTTTCTACATAGATGATAGTGAACTAAAGGGCCGCCTTTATAGCAAAACAAGGAGATTTCACTCGTTGCGAAGTACGACTTGAGTGACAAGCAACAACGAGACCTGTATGATGGCCTTGGCTACACCGGCCTACAACGATTTCTAGCAGAGCCGGACAACGCAATTTTTTCTTTATACGCAGCTGAGTCCGAAGCCAAAGCCCTAACAATCCCTCCAAGTACAAAGTTGTTGAAGCGACTCCACAACTCTCCCCCGGGTCCAAGGGGGGGGTAGAAAATATCTGCGTGGCCACCCAAAATTTATGCAAGGGTGCAACTTTCGTTGTGGTGGGGGAAATCCCCTAGTTCTAGCCAGTTCCCTCATTCCCGGCAGGTCTACCAACATCTGCCCCCCTTTCCCTTTGTCTTTGCGGTAACGCAGGTTGGCCCATGATTGATCGTTTTTTTAGAAACTTCCGGAAACTCCTAGCGTCTTCTCTTAAGAGTTATATTATGAGTTCCATCTTTCGAGTCATTATTTCCTTGGCATATCATACTTGCTGCTCGTGTTGCAATTTTATTTACACACTTAAGAAAATTCCCAAGCACCCCTACCCCTCAACTGAGAATCTTTCCTTTGTTTCTGTATTCAATATTCTGTGGAATAAATTCTCTTGATATCACTTTTTATTCTTCACGGCAAATGTGATGTATGTAATTGATTGAAGTAGAGACAAGCAATCGATCCTAGAGCCTCCTGTCTTTCGCGTGCCACCTACCTATGCAGGTCTATCTCGATGCGGAGGATAACTATAGATATGAGTACCGGGGGTTAAGGGTAAGTACTGAGAACCCCGTTTTGGGGAATTTTAAAAAAATGAGGGCCTGTGAAAGGCTCTGATTGGGCGATTGAATGAAAAATGATACTTGGCGGCCAGGGGGTAAGCTGGAGACAGCTTTTACAACGCAACCTCCATCACTCTCGCTTTCACACAATTTCATCAAATAACAACCCCACACAGAGATTAAGGGCTTAAAATGCGATGCAGATGAAGCAGCAGGCAGGGCCAATATTACTGGTTTTTGTTTGTATTTTTAACAATTAATTTCGATTTTTTAAGTGAAAATATATCAGAACGTCTCGGTATTTTTTTCCCACATAAGTCTAAGTAAAAATGATACTGCATCATTGGTTGCCTTGGTTGCTACCCCATGGCGTTGCCATAAAATCAACCAATGAAAAAAACGGACATGGGGGTGTCTCCGTACTTTAGGTGCACACCCGGTACTTCATGCGAAAGCTGGCTTGGGTAGAGCGAATGCCATGACGAAATGCCGCACGCGCCGGGTGAATTAGGGCGTAGGCTACACGATGATGTACGAATTCTGAAGGTTGTGGCGACTTCTCAAGGCTGACGAAGCCCTATTTTTTGAGGCTTTCTAGTTCTTTTAGAAGAGATGCACCATGCATGTGGTGCCAAGGCATTTATTATTCACAGTGCTGCCGTCTGAGGCTGTGCTTTGCGAATGTGATATATCAATTTATGAATATCGATGTAGATACTTATAAATTGTTTGATGATGGTCAGTCTTGACATCACCTATTCTCATTTACTCTGCTGCTCTCTGCCAGCGCCATAAAGCTCGCCCTCGGTTAATGACCAACCTCACACCAATACCTGGTGACGAGTGATATTCTATGACCAACCACATGTAGTTACGTTGGTATCTGATAAATGCAATATGTAGGCTTCCAAACGTGGCACATAAGAGATCTTGCTGTGTAATGACATCGTATTTCAGTCTTTCTAAGAATCGGACTCACCAAGAAACCGGCCTCGAGCTCGGAAGTGTATTCATTTGGTATTCGGCGCAATAGCGTGCCCGGCCCATATATATTGAGAACGCCCCACGACCCTTCCGGACAGTGCAGAGACACGCTTTAACAGCTAAAAGTAGCTTTCTGAACTTGGTAATACCTCCAGAAATTATGCTGATTATAATTATAAGATTGATATCATAAATCATCCCTTGAGCATGAGCGCTCAGTCCAAATTGCAAACCTCCATGTTTTACCGAATAAGTTTGATGTGGCGCTCTTATGAGCTCTAACACGATAGTAGGAGAATAGTAGCAGAGTTCATAAGAGCGCCACATTAACTCTACCCAGTTCGGTAAAACGCTGGGATTTAGACTGACCGCCGAATGCTAGTACAGTACGATTTACTTAATCCGGCAATACTGGCTGGCCCCTATCCCACGTCCGTTAAAGCTGCTTTATCCCTGCGCACCACGTACTGCGGAGAACCCGGGGCGATTCGATTGAACTAGCCAAGCCAGTTGTCGAGGGCTTCTAATATGTGGAAATGGGCTTGATATATGACAAGCGTTGCTCGTATACTTTTCCGAGCTATTGGGTAGTGATTACGGTATCAATATATTGGTAAGGGCTATGTCCGATAAATTCACAGCTTGGTTAGGCGAAATCAACGTCTCACAATATTTAGGTTTAGGGTTGTGTTCAAAGTGCCTTTCTTGGCGTATCATTTCATGCATGATAATATGCACATGCACGCACCCCGAGCACAAAGACCGAAAGCACCAGGCCAAAGCTACAATAAGAGCAGCTGAGGAAGCGGTGGGATATGAAAAACTTTATCAGACTTTAGGGAGTACTAGCAACTGGCTGTTCTCAGCTAAGTTCGAATTCTTGACCTACAGCTGCATGTAATTATGTTTCGGGTTATTTACACTACATATTCTGATTTACAACCTAAGCTGATACGTAAACCGAAACGTAAATACATGTGGGGATGAGACTATGGATTTCTGGCGCTACAAGAAGGGACTTAAGCGGTTTTAGAAGCCTTCACTTCTTCAGCAATTGCGGTAATGCTCGACCGCCATCTTCACGCCCAGCGTGGGACCTGATAAAATCCCAACAGGGTTAGGGTTATTGGCCTTTGGAAACGAACGTGGGACGTTGGAAATGAATCTTACCCCCCCACCGCGCTCCGAGACTATTTGAGCGACTATATACCTAAATATTCGTTCAGAAATAGCCTGTTCACTACCCACATGATGTATATCGTTAGGCGCAAACTTTCATAGCTTTCATGTTGGCTGTTATCAAGTCCTCAAGGCCCGAATTATCCCATAAACCGACGCGCCAAATTTCAAATCTCTATATATAAATGTTAGATAAGATATTATTATTGGCATCACCATTCCGCAATCACGCTACGTTCCGCAGATTTGAATATGGCCTAGCACACACACCTACTTCACACCTGTAACCTTGAAGGAAAGACGCCACACACACCTCAAATTGAATTTAAAGCCTATGTACCGAGCTATGTATGTACTCCCTGAGACAAGAACCCTCACGTTTCCTACCAGCTCCGAGTGGTTTGGGTATGTATAGTACCAGGACAGAAGTTTTGGTAATACACCTTTTTACAGCCAGAGTAGCCATGTTTAGCTACCCGAAGCAACCACCCAACCTCATCCAAAAAATTTCAAAGTTTTAAGGACAGTTGAGAATTATCTCAAGACAGAGCACAGGGAATTCTAGAATTTTAAGTACATTCTTCAGGTGTGTGCGATCTAATTTTTAAAGTCATGATTTGAGTGTTTCTGATTTTGTATGGTGTCCCCATACAAATCTTGCGTTGCAACGGCAGCCAAAATTACCAAAACTTCTGTACCCCGACTGTACTTAACCATTGATTGCTACTTTACAGTTGCATGCTGTAAAACGGCATTACAGAACCTCTTGGTACTAAGCAGACAGAATACCCTGTAGGTACACATCAATTTGTGTTCAGCCAATATCGAGATACCTGATAATAGTTGGAGTGAGATCGAAAACAGATCGTTTCAAGTGGGAAAGTTTGCTATTGCAGATCAAACTATAAAGACATAAAAGCTCATAGATATATGTATAAAATTCTCGCAATTAAAATCAGGCTGTATTATATGCCGTCTTCTGCCGCCTTGACGGTTAAAACAAATGGTACTTCCGGTCGCTAGCCAAAAGCTGAATGATTCAAAGATAAAGCATGTTTTTTTTGGTTCTAAGAGCTTCCATCGGCATGGCACACCGGTAATCCAGTGAAATCAGTGTTCGGCTAATTAAGAGAAACGGCCTATAAAATCTTATTGCTCGTGTTTCAAACACGACTAGTACTACGCACAATATATGGGGGTACGGCTTAACTGCTCAGAGGACCCCCGAGGATCACGATACTTCAGATATAATAAAGAGCGACCAACTTCAGCCATCTAATGGTTCTCTTTTCTTTCTTTACAAGTTATGATCATTCAGAATTTCGGATCGCTACAGGGATATATACAACCGGCTACATCTATATGTAGTAAGCAAGCAAGTAGCAGTCCCGGCATGTGTCGCCAAGAGCACAGAGGTACATGTATGTACGTACTTGTATCTATACATACAAAATTAAATGCGGCCACACAAGTCCAGACCTCGACCTCTCACATCGTTGGTTAGGCGCAATGAGACGACTGCCTACGATTAAGACTCGCTAGAACATCTCAATTCTACGGTTTTGCTCGAATGAAAACGTTTTTTCCTGGCTATTATACGAGCTAGACCTTCCATATGGTTCAGAACGATTTTCGCATCGGCAGGCCCATGTTTATTTGTTCGTAAGGTACCTACACAGACAATTCATTTTATCGACTGTAAGCTAACCGTAATATTTAGAGATAATAGAAATTATAAGCCGTAATATGAAAACGAGGCACGGGCCTTAGACCAGTTAGAAATGGATATATATCAGATCTCGGTGGTCCCAATGAAAAAATGCATCGATCAACTTCCATATTTCCGGGGACCTGTAAGAAATCGTATTGAGCTCTTTTATCATTTTCCCATCTCCTAAAATATTTATTATCATCATCTACGCCCGATGATAGAGGGGCGGGGGTGTGGCTTATTCCCCTCCCACTAGAGCTCTACCTAATATCTCACCAGTAAGTTTCCTACGATATAAAGCTTGAAAGATCAATACTACAATCGAGCCTTATCGACACATAATAACAACATTGCAGAGCAAGGCTTTGTATAAGATTGCCGGCTATATATAATGAAAAGGTTGTCATATACACTGCTTGCATGTAGGTAAGAAGACTTGCTACGTTTATTCCTATATTATATCGTTGTCAACACACTGGTTCTGCTGCACTTTTTAATAGACGACAACTTTACTAGATCCCATCCTTACTAAGACACCCTTCTGGTATGGGTATCCAGTAACTCTGGTTGATTACACCAAACACACTATCGCCACGGCCGCATGAGTGTGGAGAGAGACGATGATAAAATACAACATGCTTGAATCAGAAAATTATCTAGATAATTCTTATGAAGAAACCTTAGGCAAGCTGTTCCATCAAGTAGTTTACGTGATAGATGCCGATCGTATGCGCATTTAGAACGCCTTGAGAGGTACAGAACATACGAGAGTGCAGCGGCAGAGTTTCACATCAAACTGGAAACTTTGTATACACGCAACTGATAAAATTAGATGTTCATAAGCGTGGTCGATCTTATGAGGTTACATTCCCATCACGATTGAAAGTGGGGTAGGAAACGTTTTACAATTACGTATAAGTATTTCTATGATCACGATCGAGCGAGAGGGGAATTGACAATAGTACAACATGTAGTCCTGAGTATTAAGCGTCAGCCTTGGAGTCAAAACTCGGGCAGGACACCTTTAACAAGGCAAATTTATTAAGGGACTAAGGTCTTAGGTCTCCACTGGGATACCATGTATCCGTTAATTTTACGATGATGCCTTTATAGCATTGGCCTCCTTCTACCTTTCTCCGCTGGTTTTTCTGGCTGCTACAGCGGGACACTCGCGACCTTGGTAATTATTAATACGATCTAGACACTTGGGATATAATTGATTATATATGCAAGGCAAGTCAACCGTGCATTCAAGGTGACGAAGGTTCGACAGGGCCAGCTTATCCCACATACTGGTATGTTATCTTCTACTATACCTATTCTCATCAAACATATTCGAATGGAAAACGTGTTTCAGCTGGATCCTGCTAATCATAATGCAAACATGAAACTGTTAATTTTCTTCGTTGGGGGCGATTATGAGCCTTTGAATTTCTTGGTTTCTCAGAGAGCCAGCTACATCCGTTGTTTACATACCAATATATTGCCAAGCCTTTCGACTGGGGACTGCATCAGATCTTCATATAAAGAATCTGTTCTCGTTCTCACAACATTCCGCACGGTACTCAGCTTAGCCGGTATTCTTTGGTATCCGATTTCACACCTATGAACCGAAAATGTCTTTCTGCCCCTTTCCTGTCCCACGCCAAGCCAATTGCAACCTTTACCTAACACACCTGACACGTACACACGTCTACCTAATTTCATCAAAACCTACCAAACTTCCAAACAACCTTATCTAGACAGGCTTCCATCACATATGCTCAGTGTTATCTTCGTATTGGCGAGCAAAGGATACTATCGATATTCTACTTAGGTCCTGAAGCCTACTAGTGGGTACGCTACTTTGAACTTTGAATATATTTCTAATAGCCTGTAGTCGGAGTCGACGGCCAGCGTCGCGGCTGAGACATATCACGTACAGTCTTGAGATGTAGGGTACTTCTCTATACCTATGGAGCTAGTCGCGGCGACTATTATAATTACACGTAGTAAACAGAACTCACAGCCGTCAGCCTTGTTTCTAATCTCGCACAATCGCACCTCGCACATCACACCCTGTCTCCTTCCAAGGCCCATGATGATAGGACTCAGCGACTCGGGGAGCTAGATATACTCATACATCTCAGGGATCTGGCATAACAGGGATACGGGATATGCAGTCAGCATCAAGGGTGTGAGCTATCGCGTTCCACATTCCTACAGATGTCCTTGACAGCAACCTTAGCGGAGTTTCTTTTCCACATGACCACGGCGCAGCACTAGCTACATCATTGTATCCACACACTCCACCAGCTGTATTTCTCTCGTGCTGGAGTAATAAACTCCCGTTTGATACCATCATCTTTTGCATGCGTTACGGTGATACTCCCAAAGGATTCAGCAACATATGAAGCTCCTTGGCATGTTACTCTGCATTAACTACAATACATGTGGGAGTTGATAGAACACAAACCGTCAGGCAGGGTCAAAACAGCGACTAGAGAGATCTTTACCTGTTACTTTCACCAGAGATAGAGGTCTCGAACCGAACTGTTCTCTAGCAAGGATCCCAGGATCGACAAATCAAGCTCACCAAGTGCATCAAATCATACTCAACATCGTCCTAATTATCAAGCGCGGCATTCAGGACTGATAGAATACTTGCAAAAGGATAGTTTGTAAGTGAAACGCGAAAAGAAATATCTCTACACCCAGGTAGATCTAACAGCCGATTTTGTACAGCTAGTATTACCCTCTATGGTTTCACTTTGTTTAAACGAGATCCAAGGCGGATATAAAGGCGAACTAGTTAAAAAAAATTCCACTGAACTAGGTGAACACAAACCACACCTTTTCCGGTTACCCTTTTGCGGGGTAGTTCGAAGTTTGCAACGAAATTAATATCACCACGTAGATTCACCCTCAGGCGCAGTTTGGTTCATTGAATGTCAAAGATAGCTGTTTCCCATTTCATGTGGAGCACCTTTAAACATTCTTCTAATGGTCCGCAGATATCATCTCTCGCCGCGCCCGTATTCTCCCACGTTCAAAATTTCATCCACCTGAACGCATTTCTCACAGTCATCTACACCATTCAAACGACTTTGAGTGGGAACTCAACTTTCACATGGCCACGGATAGCTGGTAGCGGAATGATCCGAGGAGTCGATCGTACCTACCTGCTATATTATCGTGTGCACCTAGAATGGAATCGACTTCCGCAGAATACATAATGTTCTTCTCATTTTGCCTGCACGCTGCGACCAAACAATGCCTGGAAACCTTCTCCTGTAGAAATCCTTGACCAGTTACCTCACCGTATTAAGATTTCGAGGCAAGAATTTAACCGGACGATTCCAATTCGCTTGGTCACATGAGCGTAAATTCGCGCTAATGCAGGTAACCCGAGGTGTTAGCGTAAGGCTTCCAGAGCCTCATTCCACGAGGCTGGCAAAATTTAAAAAGGACACGTATGCACTTGACAACTTACTCAAGCCTCATCCCGTACTCGATACATCCCCGGTGTTTGAATACATCTAGCTACTTCCTTTTCGTAGAAAGTTGATAATTTAGAAAGGTTAAAGTAGTATTCGTACTCTGATAGTATATGTATTGCCTGTCGCGATTTAATCACTGCGTCTCATTCTGTCTTCCAGTGCCGGGCCACTTGTTAACGATTTAGGTCAAAATAAAATAAGAGGAAACCGGCTATAGCATGAACCACACCAAAACCGAATACACCTAGGTCAAGTGTGCGTCGACTTCGGAAAGTAAGATGTATACGTTGCAAATCTCTTGCATAACAATAAGCATAGGTTCTGAGGAATAGATATATTCTACTACAGAATGTCGCTGATCATAGTGGACAACCTAGCACATTTTTCAACTCTATTCTACTCTACACTGTTTTTGATAACTGCGTTAGGGATGATTGGGCTCAAAAAAGGACTTGACGGCAAATCTTTGGATACTTATTAGACCTAAAGCTAGCTTTAACACACCTACACACCATACATGTATTTCCTCAATAAAATTTTCATCATTTTTTGAGATGCATGCATGTATCAATCTACATACATAACCTTCCTTTGAAGTTTGATACATGTGTTCAATAGGATCAGAGTCAAAACTACAACAATGTACATGTAGGTACATGTAAATAACAGCTCTTTTAAAAAAATCAATTTCTTCTTCTTGGTTCCTTGCACTGCACTGTGCTTAACGGATTCTATGGGCTAGGTCTATGCAAGACTTAATCTTTTATAACATTTTATAGACCATAGTTATTCTTTGTTTCGTCAACCATTGTGGTTTTCTCAATACATTAAAATATGAATGTATATATTGTAATACCTCTGTGTACATTGCTGTGCCAGGCATACTAGCCCAATTTTTCCACCCGCTTACTAGGGTATAACCCTGTTTCCTATCTTTCAATTTAAGCTCCCTGGACCCGCATGTTTTTATCCAGCCGTAGCTAACAGTTTGCTATCAAGAGATTTGTATAGGTTGGCTTTTGAGTGATACATGTGGTAATGGTTGGCTTGAAAATTCTTTTGTACTTACAGCTATGAGCTATACTCAGGAAACACTTTTAAACACACCCTGCCATATCCAACTGGTAGCGAACCAATCAGTACATACAGAGCTAACTCTATCTGTACCTGTCTAGCTACGAACACGAGCTTGGGACACGACTCGTAAGAACATGGCGCATATCACGTATCAATACTATGAACTCACGCATCCCGTTACAATCCAAAGCACAGACCCTTGCCCATTCGACATACCTGTAGGTAATATCCTGCTATAAATCAGGTTCTATATCGCGCTATATGAACTGCTGTAATAGCGGAGTATTGCTCTATAAAAGCTGGTTTTTCCACCAGGTTCACTATGCACCTTCCCTACTCTCTTCCCTTCTTTTTTGCCTCCTAGCTTGATTAAGGTTTACAGTATTACTCATACTCCTCTTACACCTTCACCCACTATTTCACTCAACAGAAAATATGTCTCACCCAAAAAATGCGGACTCTATCTCGGGGACTGCACAAGCTGATCCTAAGACCAGGATTCCTACGAGAGGTATTAGTAAGCCTGTGTGGAATGAGTCCCACTCGTTCCACTCCAGCCTCTTGGAACGAAACGAAGCCTACGATGTAGAGTCAAAGGCATCAAAGGGATCGAAGGTTGCAGAGCCCCACCAAGGATTGGCATTTCACCGTGACGCCTTTATAATGGTAAAGTACCATCCCCTTAATTTCAGTTTTCAATGTAGCTTGGGAAAGAATACTAAAAAAGATAAACACTATAGCAAAATAATATGATAGATACCTTAAAATCGTATCGTCTAGATGACAGGCAGTTGAGCGACATTAGGGATGGATATGGACACAGCGGCATCTATCGCTTTTTGAATGAACCCAACAACTCTGTTTTAGCCAGGACCGATCCTGGGTTTTACAATGCTCATCCCGTCGAATCAATGGGTCGTGACGCCACCAGTCCGAACTTTCCCCATAGCAGTCTATCATCCTGGGTAGACGTTTCACACAGCCCAACTCATGACCAGGAGGAAGAGCTCGAGCTTCTCTCTACTTATAGTGGCTTCCACATCGTGGACGGGAAAGGCCTATAGCTATTTCTATAGGAATATGTATACCCCTCATTCCTTCGATCCCCAATCGCCCCATAATTCTCCTTTTTGCATCAGGATTTGTTTTTTGCAACTTTGCAATTTTGCAATTTTGTGCGATGCATTTCCGGTTCTATAGCGCCACATGGGGTTTCCTTTTCTTTTCTATCATCTTTTATATTCACCACTTTACATTGCAGGCGATATCGGGTCGAAATATTTTACATTTTTACCACAATCATTTTCATTTGAGCGTTTTACTAGCAAGCGAACTCGCCGCAGTCTTAAATTTCTGCTTTGGAAAATGAAGATCAACCCAAACGACCCTATGATCGTGAAGCTTTGTTTGTGCACGATGTAGGGGTTGACCTTACTAGCTATCCAGTCTTCTCTTCTACTTTGCCTATCCCCACCCCCTCCAGAATTCACTCCCTCCGTTCTTCATAGCTGTGGTGGGAACGTAACTCATCACAAACGGTAAATTAGTACCCCTGGTAAACCTTACTTTTCCCAACATAAAAACAATATGATTAGCATACATATAAATACCGGCCGGAGAATTTTAATCTGAACCTTGAGAGATGATTATGATCATCATGGATGGAGAGGGGCATTTACTGCCAGCAAGTACGCGAGAGTGATCTGCATTCTGTTTTTGGTAGTTACAGTCGCTCACATACTGACGGTGTATCCTGTCTGATGGTTCTGTTTACAGTTATTTGCCCTTAGTATCCATAACCTAACTCTGTTATTGGCCTCAAATCCCTGACCGCCATCAGACAGGACCCGCCTTCACCCCGTGAGTGAGTGTACCCCCAAAAAGAATCCGTGTGGCTGGCCAGGGAAATTATTACTCCCCACATCATCGGTCACCGCATAAATTTGATTCGTGCTTGGAAACGTTTTATTCACACAACAGTTCGCCTGAGGCGGCCCGTGTAATTCCTTCCTCTCAAGTCATTGTGGAATGGGCGATCAGAGCCCATTTATTCAGCCAAGAAAACTTTTGTTCCGCCTTCCCCGGTAGTCTAGGTCTCCATTACCAATCCAAGACTACTCCAGTTCGTCCGAATAATATCAATAAAGATGTCCCTATTCACTCGTTAAGCTTATAAGCCTCGCTGCAACCCACGCAGCTGAAATTGCGGAACCCGCTGTAGATGATACAGAGACTTTTCTAATTCTATGACAAAGGTACACACTTTCGCACGCACACACCACACACACACACACTCCCCACACCCCCACACCTTGCTCACTTTTTTTTTCTTTTTTTTTCTTTTTTTTAAAAAAACTCGTATACAGGTTCTACTGATCTCATTCTATCGCCTAGAGACTTGGGAGCACGTAATTAAGAGCTGCACAAGAGATCAACAACGCCATAGAGTAATACCTATATGGGAACTACATATACTCGGGCAGGCAAGAAGAACCTGAACATCGTTTTTCTGGTAGCAACCATTTTGACCCCTGCTAGCGCGTTTTTATATTCAGGTTCTTGTTACCTTGCCCAAGTACATCTACATACATGTATATGTAGTCTCAATAAGCAACGCCGATATCAGTACTAGTGTGATGTGATATGTCGATACTCATTTTTCTCACCTGCATGGCAGCGGTAAACCTATATCACTCAAAACGAGAACAGAGCTTCCTAAACCTTATGGACTCGCGCTCGTATTTTTGAGACATGTCTATTTTTAACCCAGGCATATAACTGCTTGGGGCGAGAGTAGATGAGGGTACGTCTAAGCTGAGGCTGAATGGGGCTAGTCGCGATTTGAACACTAGCTCAGCCTCAGTCGACCGTACCGTCAATTTAACTTCAATACCGAAGTGTTATGATTGCAATTAGTTTCTATCGGTGCAATAAATCTCTATTTATAGACTCCCGTTGTTCTTATACATAGTACCTTTTGATACATATATGTAGGAGGCTAAACGACTGAGATTTGCAATAATGCTTACGTGATGCAGGTAGGGTAATAAACCGGAAATAAATACGAACTATAAGAGGTCTGAAAGGATGTGGAAACAACCTCATCTCAGGAGGGAACGTGAATTCTGATATATGTTTCAGTATGCGGGAATACCGCAGAATCAGTGGCCTATGAGCTTTCAGTCTTTCGAGTTTCTGCATCATTATGCTTAAGGCACCCGATCCCGGCCGGCCGCAAAGCTATACAGTAGCCAGCTGTGATATCACAACCCTTGCTCTAAGAATCATCTTGGCTATCCATATCGATGACGATAGGTACTGTCAACCCAAAAAGCCTAATACGGAATGTCGATCATTTAAGATATACTGACAAAGATTGGCCAAGCCAAATAAGCCCTGTATACACAACAGGCGTATCATTTTGTGCAGGATTGTGCGTCTAAACGTATATTGTACGCACCGCCACCTTCTAATTGGGATACATACCCATATCAAATTCTCATCCACTGAACCTACGGAAGATAAGTGAAAGCAAATGCAGGAGTCATAGAGCCGATAGATCGGCCTTCACTTACAGAAGGGTTCTGCAGCAATAAGTTTAACGTCTCGAACTAATATGCCTCGTTTAGCGAGCTACGGATGGTCAACGTGACACTGCTTATCCCACGATCCTTAAACTTATGGGAATTCTCGACATACATTCATAATGCATAAGGCTATGTGACTTAGTCTAAGGCTGAGACAGGGACTGCGGTAGCCTTCTGGTCTTACAAATATGCCTCGCAGATCGAGACAGGCTTCTCACCTACTTCTCTCTTGAGCTATCAGGCCACCTGTACCATCTATTCAAAACGCCCAGAAGAGTCCTAGTAAAATGATGAGGTGTAAAAATCATATCAGTCAACATGGGATAGATCGGGCCTGAAGCACAAATCAAGAGTATTAGGAAAGAGTAAGGCTTTTCTGCGAACATCCAGTCCACAAAGGCCTCGGAGAGCGCATGAGAAAGCTCAAAAGACCACTGTCTAAGCTTATCTCATGAAGAATTGTGGACTTCAGTGCCCCAAGACTTGGGCTTAATTCACCTTTGCTGAAACGACGTAACCACAAAATTAAAAACTGCCCGGATACCTGAATAGCAGCAATATCCTTCACAGACTGGTCAATCGCGGACGGGAGCTCCTCCAACTTTAAACGGCCTAGTAAGTCCTACCCAGTCCAGCGCGCCTTCAAATGATAGGAGGGGAGGTCAATACTCCGAACCAGTAGAATAGCCGTTGGGCGCCTCCTTATTGATATTGCATACCTCCTTTCCTCATCGTGCGCTTTGGTGCGTCGTACATTGTCAAGCTGGACCGTGCGCAGGATAAAAACAGGGGGGTTTATTGGCAGCGGGGAGGTTCTGCGGGAGAGAAAGAGAGGAGAGATTTTACCAGTGCCGAGTATGTGATCTTGAGGGGTAATACACGCCGGGTTGTCATGAACAACATAGAGGTTACTTAGGTATATATAACTGGCCAATGCATGCATATGTTCCTTCCTTGTGACGTTGAAATTTTTCGTCTCTCGAGAAGTGGTTAATCAGGGGGCAGTAGACCACGCCGACAGACACCGTCAGCCAGGAGAAGCGGTCGGAGGCGGTAACTTCCTAGATCAATCCGGCTCTCGTATAGTTAATTATGAGGTCAAGGGGTGTGGTCCCATGATTATATGCTTCAGGTGTCTAGATCCGCCCTCCCGGGGTGCACCCGAGATAGTCGTTTCCAGCCCAAAATAACGTTTTAATGTGTATGTAGTTGCAACCTCTCCTCGTGTGATGAACGTTTTGGGGTACCTGAAGGGGAAGCTATATCATAAAACCTATGAGACTTCGTGGCTCGACAGCACAAAAATCGACTCTATATATACCAATAAGATATACATATAGTAATCATAACCTACAGTCACTTATCATAGTAGTGATAAGCGCTGTCGTGGCAACATATATGATCTCCTAGACTGAGAACCTATGCAGTAAATGAATCATTGCGGATAAAATTCATATCCCTTCAGTCGAATCCACATATGTAAAGATGCTGTGGACATGACTAGTCACCTCCAACCATTGAGACACTGTTCTTCGCGATTATGTATACTGAGGTATTATGTAGTCAAATTCCCAAATTATTGAAGCCAGATATCTGAAATAGACTTAAATAAAATCAAGTCATGATTACAGATATAGAAATAACTTGATATAAAGCATAACACTTTACTACAAACCCGAATACCATACAAAATTCTCCGAGCCAATCACAAATCTCCCAATGAAAGACGATCATCCAGGAGAATAAAAGCCGGCCAGTATAAATTAAATCTAGTAGCTCATGTGGTTTTATGTTCTCATTGGTTTGTGTGATAAGTCCGCATTTGCCATGCCAGTGAACCTGGTTCGCCCTTAATTTGCACGCAAAGGACCGTACAAACACTATTCTGGGGTTCATACTTACCATTGATATATACTCCCAATTAAGAAATGGCTTTTCCTTGGATACGAACGTTATTGTATAGTTATTTCGGTACTGTGGCTCGAGGAATCTACAGACGTTAGCTGATTAAGACCTCTTGGCACGGAAATTTCAGTGAATCATGAACACTCCAATCAAGGCAAGGAGATATAGATCACTTACTAGATTACATGGAGTTAGATGAACGGTTCCTTTGAATTTCTTGACCACTCTCAACCTTACTATACTCTGATTCTTCGAAATCTGTGAGTTATTGATCAAACACGGTCAACACGAGTTCAAAAGCAGCCACTTAGTAGCCTAATCTTGACGCTTCATGTAGTTCATTGAAATAATCCATATTACCGTATCTGAGACTGATATTTATGTTGATCATTACGTCAAAAGATGCCAAGTGCTTGGCTATAACGTGCAATTAATCATGATATATCACTCGTAGATCTGTCTTAATCCCCATCACATATTTTAAGTGAGTCGATGAGATTTCATTGTGGCAAGGAAGTAGACTATCAGTTAGGTGTGTACAGCTCAGAGTTTTCAGAGAAACGGGAGTTTAAAAGTACGCTTGGTATCCAAAACCCTCGATCAAGACAGAAACGTAAACATGTTGCCGTTTGTCCTGATATTGTGTGATTTCCAGTCTACTCACTAAGGTAGCAGGTGACAATCTAACTACATATGGTAATCCTTTCTAACTAAGCTTTTGTGCCGTCATGATGTCATCGTCCGCCTCTTTTGTGGTTATGTGGACATCCGGCCCTACTAAACCCTTCCCTGCTCAAC
Organism: Morchella eximia; assembly: GCA_024713935.1. Taxonomy (NCBI): domain Eukaryota; kingdom Fungi; phylum Ascomycota; class Pezizomycetes; order Pezizales; family Morchellaceae; genus Morchella; species Morchella eximia. Next base: position 1,527,436 of record JAMGZG010000011.1, on the reverse strand, counting down.
ATCATCTCTTTGCGATTTTCACACAGTTTTACAACCGCTTTCACGACGTTTTCCGGTCTCCACACTCTATACACATCTATCCTCATCACCCACCGGTAAGTTAGTCCACCGCAAATAAACATAGATTCTGATCATGTCATGACCCCTTACTTACATCACCCCTTGCTTACACCACTCCTTTGTACCTGCAGCAGAGATACCACTCCGTAATGCCACCCATGTGGGCTCTGTCGCCTTCGCCCTCTGGTGCATCCACTGAGTGCGATCAAAGCTCCTCCCCCGAACGAATTACTAGCGAAAGCCCAAATGGGAGCAGACGGATCCTTCCCAGAATCCCGCGGAAGGTTGGAGCAATAATCCGCGACAACGAGAGAAAACACACGATGGATATTGAGATGGAGAACGCTCAGAACATCCCCGCTGAGGTTGCCAATGGCTCTATGAAGCGTCGCCGGAGCATCTCGATTGAAAGAGTTATCCTTAGCTCGAAAATTAAAACCAGCGATCAAGAAGCCATACCATACCACGCCAACAATAATGAAAACGTCCCAGTCAGCTCACACAAAGCGCGTAAAAAAAGCAACATTCCCAGTGGAGCCAGAAAGCCAAATCCCTATTATAACTCAAACAAGGCCGGTTTTAATAAATTTGTGAATGGCTCGGCCGATGGAGGTTTTTACTACGGAGACCAGTTGGGGCCCAAGACCTCCGAATTTTTCTCTGGACCAGCGGATCCCTCAAAATTCAAAACCGGTTATGTATCTGGGCTGCTGGGCATAAAGGCCAAACCTACTTTCAACCCAATGCTATATCATGCTTCACTAAAGCAATGTGATTCTTCAAAGTTTACCAAAAAGAATCTCACCCCTTCGTGGTTTCACTACCCGTCTGTGTCGTCGAATCTAGAAAATAGTCCGCGCTTCCAATCTTCCAGTATCTACTACTCCTCAAGGGAGGAATATGAGACTGTGAATCGCATCGACAAAGCGGGATTGAATCACAGGGTTCAGACTCAGTGTGAAGGTTCTGTTGCTTCCCTTACAACGGAGGAGGGCTATTCGACCGACAGAGGTATTGAACATGAGGATCAGAAGCCCAGGCGTGGTGGCAAGACCTACGAGAAAAATAAGATGGATACTGAGCTTGCGAAGCAGAAAGAGTTGGATCAGCAGAAAGAGACTCGCGCCAGAGCTTGGGTCGAGAGTAACTGTGATGACGACCTTGGTGACGAGGATAATTATAATACAAGGTGCAGTGGGAAGTTTGGGAAGGTAATCGCGGATTTACAGAATGCTGTAAGACTGCGCGCCGAGGCGGCAAATCAGAAGGAGCTTGAGTATCAGTCAAGTAACTAATTAGTGAAGGACGGTTTGGACGAGAAACCCCTCCAGTATTAACTAGAAATGTGGCGATCTTCCCTCTTTTTCTCACCCATTATTCTTCCTTTACCGTTCGTTCTGATCCTACCTTTTCCTTCCTATTTTGATGTAGCAGTTTCTATGCCTTTCCTAATTCTCGGATCACTTTTGGGGAAGCACGGTATGTGCTACGTCTTCTGTAGGGATTAGAGTAGCCCTTGTATCAAGTTCTCCGGCAATAGTTTTTCCAATATTCCGCTTATATGTTGGTTTTCCCAGTGAGATATGAAATGTTCTATGTGTTTGCAGTTCCCAGTGTTCCTAAGCACTACTTTACAATAGATCGTTTTAGAAGTAATATACGGAGGAGGTGGAGGTACTGAGTCCAATAACGTTTAACTTACTGCTAATAACATACACGGATCGGAAGTATAGCAAAACACAAAAACTTTCTAAACTCACCAAACCCTAACCCTAGTTTTTAGTGATTCGGGCGAACCCATAATATCAACTATGCAAATGCGCATACATCCCGAAATTAAATGTTGTTCAGAATAGCACTGTAAGGTGCCTGTAGCACAAACAGGAAGGGGTAAAAGGGTATTGGAGAACCTGGCCATGTCCAGAGGGACCACTGTCTCTTTTCTTGCGGCCTTCCCTAGAGTACATGTGATCATGGTACCCCTGTTAGATTGGGAACTACATGTATCTTTACTCATAGCTGGCATGTGTCTTTTTAGACACTCTGCTCATCATCAACTCCTCGTTCAAGCCATGGATTTTCCTCTCAGTGCGGACTATGTATCCGGAGGTGTTGAGTCTGAGGAAACCATTACTGAACCAACGCCCCTCGATGATCTTGCTAGAGGAAGAACGAGACAAGGACGTCCGCCAGTTGCCCTAAATTTTAAACCACAGGGCTTTCTCTACCCAGTTGGCCATTCACCTCTCGAACTCCTCTTTGCACACAATCCAATTCTTACTACTCTTATTGAAACACTCACGACTCCAGCCCTGCTCTGTCTGTGTTGTACTTCTCGCACTACACGCTTTTATCTTCACCACCAAAAGAGATTTTTCCAGAATTTGTTTTTGGTTTCTGATCAAGAGGGTGAAAGATGGACGGTGCTGAAGGGAAGAAAAGATGCCCTTAAGGTCTTCGATGAAGGCTTCCCTTGGCAGGTTGCGGTAGATGATTTTGCGGAGCTGAGACGGGTGAGGATTACTCGGAACGAACGGAAATTACTTCTGGCCGTATTCTTGCATCCTTTTATCAAGGATTCGCCGAGGCTAAACCGATTATTCATCGGTACAGATATTGGGACAGCCCAGGTGCAAATGTTAAAGAGAAAGAAAAAAAATCCAAAATACATCCCTAGTTTTATGTCGAGACACCTTTATTGGATCCTTCAAAGCATACCAGTAGGACGGGGCCTGACAACATTAGTTCTTGACGGAACTAGTATTGAGACTGAATATACGAAGTCCCTGCTTCCGCAGATAGAAGGTACACTCCGGGGTCTATCGGTGAAAAACTGCAAAAACCTCGAATGTTACATGTGGTCCGAATGGCTCCTAGAAGCTACCGATAAAGCCCGTCCACTTGCTCTTCAATGGCTGCAGGTAAGTCTCTAACCTGATATCAATTTGAAGAATAGGTTTGATTAATATTTTGCCAGATCTGGGGTTCTGGAAATACACCTACAACTAAGTTTGATTTTATTCACCACCCCGGGCCTTTAGAAACCCTAGAACCACATGAAGATGATCCTCCGCGCGTGGACCTCCCAAGTCCTGAAGAATGGGTTCCTAAAGCAAGCCTATTTGCAAACGTTATTCCCTTAAGATTCCATTTAGAGAATACCCTAAAGCTCTTACCACCGATGAACTTGGTCAACCATCAGCGTGCTATGAACATAAACCAGATGGTACGAACCATACAAATTCAATATCAAGACTTCAAGCGTAAAAGACAAAATAATCCTAATGCGCCTTGGTTTGCACCAAAGCTGCCATTAGGAGAACCCCATCCTCTCATTGCATTTATGATGGCCGCAAAGTTTCTCTCAATCAAAACGGATATTGCTTTGTGCGCTAGTCGACAGAATTGCTATTCATTTGTTTATGGGCGCCCACACTTGTCAAGTAATAGTACTGATCACGGTGTTCTAAGGAGTGCTCGAGTGTTGGTAGTTGATCGGCAAACAGGGAGAGTGGTTCCTTATAGCCTTCCTATACCTGAAAGTACCGGTAGTATGCACACGCATTGTGTGGCTGAGATTGGTGCTAGAAGAAACGAGGGTGGGACAGTTTGTCAAAACTGCGGTTTGTGGGAAGATGAGCTTAGTCCCGAAACGCATAGGGGTGAAGGAGAAATCAAAGAGTATGGCGGTATACAGCTTGGCCCAGCTATTGGCGTTGGACGACTTGCTATTGGGTCATGTTGTACGGATTGTGTAAGGGAGATGACATGTTCTGGTTGCAACAGGTACTTTGTAGCCCGCCCTCCTCCTCCTATTGTTACCTCCTTTCAGGCGTCTGTCAACGTATTTAAAGTCAACTTTCATCTTTCTGACGGTTTACCTTAGCTTCTTCTGTCCATCCTGCACATTCAAAATGGGTTCGAATCCCTCCACAGCACCTCTCAACCCTCTGGCTGCCGATCCCCCTGGCCCTAATCACTTGAAATGGACCTGCTCTCAATCAAGACATGGACCATACTGCATCGATTGTGAGGACAGCGAAAAATCTCATTTGACTTGCATCGACTGTCACGGTTCACTGTGTTACGGATGTCACGGCCCATCTGGAACCACAATTTCTTCAAGTCTTTATACTACAGATGGTTGGACTCCTGAGTTGGAAAAGGATCGCTTTGGAGTAGTTGGCAGAATCGACGAATGGGAAATTGGTGCATATCTGGGCTGGGGTGGGGTGGATGAACCGGAGCCTAAGCCATCAGACTTACATTCGGTGTATAAATACACTAAAGCGCCAGACGCAGAAGGCCACTCCACACCTCCGGATTCCACTAATATTAATAAACAAACCGAAGCTGACCATATTCCCGAGGTTTTTAGGGGAATATATGAACCAATGAGCTCCTATAGTAACATAATGTCCGAGATTCTTGTCACTCTCAATAGCACCTCTCGGAACGCCACCAGAGGCCCTGCCCCTGCTCCTGCTTCTTCGGAACCTCCTAAAGTAACCTCAGACGACTATGGCGACCGTTTCAGGCGCATATGCGAGACTCGAATCTGGGAACAATGCGCACGCTGCGGAATCGGTACATGTGCCGGCTGTCTTGGTTACGAGGAAGATCTCTACGAGCCCGGAGGTCCTAAATACATCATTCAAGAACCGGAATATCGAAGCTGTTACGCTGGTTGCGGGAAACGGTTTTGTGTGTCCTGCATCAACAGACCTACAAATGGCCCTGGAGAATTGGTATGTGGCGCTATTTGGACCGTCGAAAAGGATTCTGAGTACCAAATCGATGAGTTTCTTTACCGAGGCCTTGCCGACGTGTCTGGAGATGAAGCAAACGGCGGTAAAGGCAGGAAAGGGGTGCGATGTGGAACTGTTTTGTGCGCAGAATGTCAGGATGGTGAGATGTTGATCAGGCCAACTATTATACAGAGACCGGGGGAGATTGAAGTTGCGGATGAGAAGGAGAGAGAAGGGGTGGAGACAGAAAGAAGACGGAATGATAGGAGGGGTGTGTGGTTCTGTGCCAGGTGTGAGCTGGGTATTAGGCCGGTTAATATGTGAAGGTGGGGCAACACCACCGAGCCCCGCCCCCCTTTCTTTTTCTTTTTTTTTCTGATACCACCTAAATATATCGTTTAGAAAATATATTATTTCGGAAGGTAACCGAGGAGCAAATTTAAAATGTTTCAGATATTCCTTCATAAGTTAAGAGACAGTCTTCCTATATGAATTCTCATCTTCCTGTTAGTTCTATGGGGCGCCCACTCTTAAAAGTAACCAAAAGTGACGGAAAGTCAAGCACTTATAACTTCACCACCAAAAATGATATCAAAAAAGTGTCAAAATAGAAGTATAGTAATAGTGATGAACTTTAGTTCTATTTTGCCAGATTTTGCCAGATTTTTAATATCTGTCATGGTCATGAAATTATAAGAGATTGAAACTGGCTGTTTTTGTATGTAAAAAGAGCCAAGACTGAGCAAAATGGAACAGTATTATACCATTTATACCCTCAGAAAAGCAAACCTAACTAATCCGTGGCAGTAATGCAACAGAATGGCTAGAGATGGACCCTCTTTTTGGCCCATGAGGCCCTATTACAGCCACAATTGTTCCACTTCCGAATGCCACCATATCACCTTTAAGAGTGTGCGCACCATAGCTATACCTCTTCCTTTGCGTAGTATATATGGTACACACCATACGTACCCAAGCCACCTATGGCTGTGAGATCTATATTTACCATATTACACGGCAGGTAGTCCTTTAAGCTTTGTTAGTATAGTGGTCTATGCACCTAGTTAGGAAACTTCCCCAACTCAGCCAATTCAAATATTGTTTTGCTTTTTTACTCCGGTTTTACATTAACATGGAAAAGTAACAAGTGAACCCGATGGAATCAGCTGGCAATATTTTTGCGACTATAATATAATGTTGAGGGCGGGGGGGATAAGTCAAAGCGGTCTCAGTCTCGAGACATCAAGACTTTGTCCTATCTCGTACAATTACTCCCGTTTATGCGCCCTTTGGGATGAATTCATGCTACCAGCGATACTTTTCAGTGGGGCAAAACCAGCTGTGCAACTGAGAGGGATTACTAGACACTCGCAAATCTACTTTACTTTGTCGAGATGTTATATCTACATGTTGCTCGATGCTGTCTACCCAATGCGCCGTAGGATCGGGAAATGATTCCCTCTGCAGCTGTAGATATAGTTCCTGGATTTTGTTTATATCTCAGGTTGCAGCTTAGATATGCGGTATTCATTAGTATAGGTTTATACCGCTGTGTTCCTCTGGCAGAAATTTTCTAGTCCTCCCTTGTCGGGGGGTGTTGAACGTGGATGTAATGTGTATGACTAGGTAGGGTGGAGTAGGTGGTTGATCGTTTATAATCCAGCCCTCGGGAGTGCTGTATAGTGGTGGAAGGATACATAAAGGGGGTGGGAAACTTCCGATAGCGGTATATCCTACCAAACCGGTCGTGTCTTGCGAGTTTGTTATTCGCCTTGTGGTTATTTAACCCTATTGATCTCCCGATTCTTATCAACTGATTGCCATCAATAGGTATTGGTAGAGCATAATATGCACTCCTATGAGATGTACCCAGTACGGGCATCGTAGTAGTACACCCAGTAGAAATTGGTAGGGCGCGACATCGCATCCGCCAACTAAAACCACCATGTGAACCCCGCCACCCGTCCGATAGGCGGAGATCACAGCAAATCACTCGGCCTAAGTCACCGTTCACGTCCAATCACTCGCTGCGGCTGTGCAGCACATGTGGCGCATCACTGCGCCACGGCACATGCCGCCTTGGCCAATTCCCTGTTGCTTATCGTCGCCAATCGGGCAAACCGAGCGCCATGGTGTTACCACGGGTGAATTTGACGCCCGACCGGGCTGACCTAACGCGTTTGCTTGTTGCGTGTGATGTATTCGGGGAAGCAAAAATTACTCCGACGGTGGATTCTATTGTTGCGTTTATGATAGAGCGAGAGAGAGAGAAAAAACACTTCAAGAGGTTTGGGGGGGGGGGGATGGATCTGGGATATAAAGATATGGGTATCTCGCTTCTGAAGTTCCAGAGCTCAAGCCAGCAGACAAACCCTAACCCACACGATCAGCGCTTTTCATATCCATAAACTCTTTTTTTCTTTTTCTTGAAATCCTCTCTTTAGTTCTCTGAACATTACCGATAAGCTCCTAGAAACTTCATCATGGTTAAGTGCATTCTTCTCGGTGCAACTCGCGGATGTGGTCTCGAGACCCTCCTCAACCTTGTCGATATGGGCCACTCCTGCTACGTCCTCGCACGAAACGAAGCCGCTTTCTCCAAAACCTTAGCAGCTCGCAGCGCCAAAACAGACCTCATAACTGTTGTCCAAGGCGACGCATTCTCCGAACAAGACGTTGAGCGACTCTTTACCACCGCCGGAGATGGTGTTGGTTTCGTACTGTTTAGTCTAGGTCAGTATCATTATCTATCGAGTTCCCTTGAAATGATAGCTACTAACAGTGTATAAAGGTGGTCGACCAAGCTTCAAAAACCCGCTCTCGCCAAAGCTCGAACCTCCGCAAATCTGCTCCCGCACTATCAGCGTCTTCCTCCCAGTCTTTGTCCGCCTTTACCCAGACCCATCCACCCAGCCACGGTTCGTGGTCATCTCCTCCAGCGGTATTGGGCCCAAGGGCCACAAGGAACTCCCGTTTGCGATGAAGCCAATGTATAGCTGGCTTCTCAAGGAGCCGCATGCAGATAAAGAGGATATGGAACGGCTGGTTAACTCGTATGCGGGGATCCAACATGTCGACTTTAATCCGACCCCAGGGGAGGTTCGGTTGGGGAATGTGGTGATCGTTAGACCGAGCTTGTTGGTCGATGGGCCAGTGAAGGGAAAGGTGAGGGCGGGAGAGAGCCTTGAGGGCGCGTGGACCGTCCAGAGGTCTGATGTGGGGAGGTTTATTGCGGTGGAGTGCGGCCCGGAAGTGGATACGTGGAAGAATAAGGGTATCGTGGTGTCTAATTGAAAGCTTAGGGGGTTTTGAGAAGTACTGAGTAATATTCTGGCATATCCTGTTTTCGTTTGTTTATTTGGATTTCGTTTCTGCGGTTGATTTATGTAGCCATTTCGAGGCTTTCTTCGATAGACTTTGATTCCTTTTTTTTTTTTGTTAGCGAGTTACGATATTCATTCATTTATCAGCTTTCATTTACAAACCATAAAATAATATTTAGATACCCAGAACACGTTCATATTCTTCAGCTCTGTTATAGTAAATCTCGATGCCAGCACACTCTCTGAGATCGAAGCTCGGTAAGAGGTAGATATGATCTCAACTGCGCACGGACCTCTGATAGTAACTGCAATGGTAATAGCCAGCTTCGCAACGTCTGCAGCATGCTCAACGACCAACGTCCGTTAAATATCATTTCACAACAATACATGTAACCACCACGTACTATGGCGATTTTCGCCTTGCCGTGTGGAGAGATTTGATAGGCCAGAGATACCTATCCACTACCGTGAGTCCAGCCACCGTGATCAGCTCGGTTGTACCTGTGGATAAGATAGGTCGTCAGCTGACGCCCTAGGCTGAAGTTAATCGAATAGGAAAGCTAATATCGAACTCTGAGATATTTACCACCATGTCGAGTCGAGAGCGCCGAAATATCACTGGCGGTTCCCGCTTTTGTAGCGGTACAACTTCGGAAACTACCAAAGGCTTGTGTTCCGACGAACACTTTTGTCTGCCTCGCATCTTTGGCGATAATATGTTCCTTGGGCGCTACTATCTCTGGTTGAGTGGTGCTTACTGCAGGCTCGCGATCGAGATGTTGCTATCTTGAAGACACCGTCGAACAAAATGGCTCACCCATTTTCACGTTCAGTGTGCAGTGGCGATAATATGAAGCTCAATATGGCGGTGATGGTGACCTAGTACGGTCAAAAAAGATACCGCCTCTCGAAGCAGTTCAGGACACGGGGTTCTACGAAGCGATTAGCAGATCTCATATACAGTCGCACCTCACTATGCCGGATCCCTTGTTGCCCCGTACGAAATCCTCTGGGATTTTAATTCTCTTACTGCAAAATCAATTTGCTATCCCGGATTTCTCGTGAATATTTGCTATCCCGTATGGAAATTGTCTGGTTCTTGGCATCCGGCATAGCGAGGTGCGACTGTACTATGTTACATAAAGCTCAGGCTTATGGAGAAATATTGGTCTTTTACCCGTTGCCGGTGTCTCGGAGTAGTGGTTGTGCAGTGTTGGTATGCCACCCGTAAGAGAGTTTATGCCCGGTATACCCTATAAATTGTGCATATTTGCCTCGTTTGCCTTAAACATCCCGACGCACGCCTTGTTTCCCGCAAACAGGGACATACCGCCAAAGCTCGAAAAATTGGCTAACTCAGTCCAGGGATTACCGCTTGGGTGATTGGTTGAATGGCATCGATCTGCTTTGGAAATTTCCCATACAAGTAATTTTGATCTACCCAATTTTTCTAGCCATGGCGGTATACACCTTTAGAAATGCCACCAGTCTATATGCATGTATGGACGGGACAAAGCAACGTGGTTAGCATGAGGATCAAGAAACATATACATACATGTATATGAATATAAATAGCTGCGTACCATGCCTCCTGGGAAATGTCCCTTGACGATCAGTTGGGCTTTCACCAAGTATGGCATATCGAAAGGGAGAGACTCCTCCGACTAGCTGCCCCTACTCGCCTCGATCGAGCTTGAGGATCCCGCTACTCTCTTCTCTGACGGCTGTTGTTCTTCTGGGATTATGTAAGAGGCTATTTATGGGTGGAGGTGGATTGTCTCTTGATGGAACGGATAGATGGTCGAGTATCTTGCCACGTTCACGTTGTTTATCACAAAGTCTAGTTACACGAAGGAATCCATACATGTATACATATGCGTATTTCCTGACAGGCCTTGCTTCTAATGTGGTATCTCGCGCTTTGTGGCCTTCAATTGCTAAGGATAAGCTGGCAGAGGGCGCTTGAGGTTAGAGCCCCCTGAACAAACGCGAGGCAGCCAGGGCTAGGCAAAGCAGTAAGGTTCGCTCTCTGCCTGATTGATCACATTTAGGGCAGTGCGCAAGATAAGCTTTTCTAGCTGCGAAGACGGCCCGTGCTGTCAGTCACTCGCTAGCTACATGTAGGGCTTAGTCCTAATGACACCCCACCCCATCCCCGTCCTCCCGCTCCTTGCTTCCTCGCTTCTTCCCGTCTTTCCTTGTTTCTTCCCGCATCAATATCATCAAGATTTCTTTTTTTTTCTTTTACACTTTTTACCAGTTTACGTGGACGTATCCTTACGTTATCTCATAACCTGTAAGTTGAACGTGGCATCGATATAATCATTGGCTCCCCTCCCCCCCTTACTAATCAATATGATATCTACATGTAGTGTAGATTTTATCCCGACGTCGTTACGCTAGTGATATTATCAAAAAATGAGAAACTTGTTGATCGGTGAAGGTGGTGGGGGCGATAACAGGCAGAAGGACGCCGTTGCAAACCAATTGTGAGCTCATCCATCCCAGCACTACATGCAGAGAAAACTGTTCCAGATATTTGTGAATTAACAACAACAACTATCAAAATTTAATAGATCTGCGAAAGAGTCCGCCTGTGGCAGCGAATATTCTGAAAATGAATCTGTTAACTTTGATAGCACTAGCGACAATGACTCTGACTCCGAGTTCGACCTCTCCGTCTTCCGGTCCGGCGCTATCAACACCCCTAACGGAATGTTCGTTTTTCCGCTCCTCGCCCAGTACAGGATTTGTTATTTGTACACCTTGCTCCTCCTCTTCACTTACCCCCAATGCCCCTCCCACCCCATCACCCACCGCCTCCTCACCCTCCTCCGCGACGGGATCCTCAAAGCCCCCCTCATCCCCACCATCACCTCCGACTTCTACCTCCTCACCACAAACTACGAGACCCTCCTCCTCACCGGCTGGGCCATCATGCGCACACACCGCTCGCGCGGCATCTCGGAGGCCTTCAAGCAGCGCTCCCCCTTCTACGTCGTCGCCTCGCGCTACAGGACCACCTTCATCGTCACCAAGGCCAGCTTCGAGTCGCCCATCGCCGTCTGGACAGAGGGCGTCAAGACGCCGTCGTGGTTCTACCAGCTCCACCATCCGCGCGGCGAGTACTACTACTACATGCCGGGCTTCAACCTCTCGTTCCGCCGCTGGCTCGAGATCATGGTGTTCCGCCCTGCCAAGCGCCATGAGCTGCTGAAGGTGGTGAGGAATGCGCAGATGGAGGTGGTGGGGCTGGAGTGGGATATGGGCTGTGTGCCCGGGAGGTGGTTCGTGGGCCGCTTGGGGGCGGCGAATTGTCGGCCTGTAGGCGGCGGTGCGCAGCCGGGTGGTAGATAGAAATCGATAAGCTGGAAAAAATCTAGAGTCTGGCACACAACGAAGAAATAAAAAATTAGGATTCTAGTTCTCATTTCGTAGTCTTTTTTTTTTTTGTTTTCTGCCCGCTCTCAGTGAAATGTAAACGTAGTGACCCAATTCGGGCCAAAATTCATCTCGTACGGAGCCTGTCCGCCCTGAAATCACATCCAGAGTGCTTATTCCGCTATCCCCACCGCCTCAGCGGCCGTCGCCCATATTCGTGCGCTCGATCATTGACATGTCGTCCAGGATATATTAGTGTGGGTGGGGCACGGACCCATTCTTAGCTCCTCCCGCGTGCGGCGTATGTTTGAGCACGGTCCCGGCCTGAGGGACAGGTGCGGAGTGTGGGCGTGGCATGTGGCCGGAAAGGAAGGCGGATGGGTGCTGTGCAGGTGCTCTGCGGGTGCGTGTGCATGTGTAGGTTCATGCTTTGTCGGGGCGGGCGTTTTGGGGTTTGGGGGATTTTGCATGGGCTAGCTGGTAATATATTCGGGGAATTATTATAGTTTTGATTTTTTTTTTTTTAGATCAACGCGCAGCGCTAGTAAGTATTAGCTCGTAATTATGAGTATGCTCAAAGACAAGATCTGAGCTAAGAGTCCGTCCGTTAAAATGTAGACATAAAATCCCCGTTCAGGTTTTTTTATCGCCCCGGATTGCCAGCGAGAGTATACACATACTGCATGTCCGCAGCGTATAGGTATATCTACCGCAACACTTCATCCTCTCAAATGATCGATCAATCGCAATCGATTCCCCCTACAACCCAGCGTCGTGTCCCCGCGCACTCGGCGTCTCGAAGTCTAGGACTTTACAAATATTGAGGACTAAACACCTCTATCGGGCGCGGACCCGAGTCTGCAACCCCCAATTAACGTCGATGCACCGTAAAGGCCACCCGGTGAGAGCGGCCATACAGCGCTGGGTATACGTATATACGTCGTATTGTCCTGGCTCATGTGTGAGCGGCTTCTTTTTTTTCGCTGGTAGACTCGATTCGATATAGCCTCTCGATCTCTAGTTACTGCTGTTCTGGTACTTTTCCGGGTGCGGGAAGATGGCGGTACACTTGTCACAGCCATTGTAGTCCGGTTCATTCCTTGAGCTCGGAGTTCGTCTTCAATGCGGATATCTTGCAACGTGCTATGTAAAGCGTTTTATAAATATATCACTACACATAACATCTGGAAACGACCTGGCCAATTAACCTTACCTGATACCATAATTACAGACCTTATAGTTAAATTTCTTCAAATATTTGGATAGAGCTTTATCCTTATCATTGACTTCCCCGTATATACGTACATGTATCTAGGTCTAAAGACCGGCTATACCAAACATAAACCACCTTCCTCACTCGGATGCAATTGTTTAGATCTTACCGTTTTACAATCCGCATGAGAGAACCGAACAAACACCTTTCACAACCTGAATATCAAGTATTCCCCAACACGGAGAAGGAGAGAATAACGTTCAAAGCCAATGACTGGGTTATATAAATTATTCTTGATGCCCAGAGCCATTCGTATATTTTTAATACAGTTTTCAATTCATAAGTACATTAATTAATGAAGAGGAGAAATTTATATCTCGAGATCTACCTGTAATACGTAGCAGACTGATTGTTACTGGTAATTATAAGGCACTAGGCGGATATATATAAATGATACAATTAAAAGATGGCTTAAAAAGCTATTTTTATTGTTTAGTTCACATGCTTCAAGAACTCCATGTATTCGCATGAGGAAACAAAGAAGTGAGAAAAGAATATCTAAAAAAGAAAGAAGAAAAACGCTCTTTTGAAAAGATTCTTTTTTATCTAACATTAAGTAACCCTAACCCTATCTAGTTCTCGGGGTTATTTGCAAATACTTTCCGAATTAATAAAGAAATATTTGAGGAACAAGCTTGCGGTTGTAAGTGTATCAGACACATGAGGAGAAAGAATTACGGGAGAACATGACCTAATAAACCGGTGGTATGACAAGTCAAGATAAGTTTTTGTTGACCACTCTAAGGGCAGGCTTTTAATTTTAGGGAAAAGGTTTAAAATACATAACATGATTCAAGATGATACACCACAAAGACAATCAATTAGGAAAAGAGATTCGATCTACAAGACTACAAAAGGTACTGCAGCGACTTATCAAGACATTTGCGACCGCTGCCCCCACCCCTGGTTTGAACCCAGAACCTTATGTGTGTGTGGTTGTATCCTGGGTACTCTCGGTGTCTAGCCTGACGAGCAGTCCATCTACTAGACCACCCGCCCATAGTGAATGCTGTGCTAGAAGCAATATTTGACTTTGGGAGTGTGCCAAGATGAAGCAGAACCCTAACACCCTTTTTTTTTTTTTTCTATTTAATTTAGATGTGTCATCCGTATATGTATTTATTTTGGGTCATATCGAACTGTGGCATCTTGCATGATGTTACTTCTGAATGAAGATCTGGGCATTGTCTTAACCCTAGTGGCGTGGAAGAAGTCGCAGGAACGGGGAGGAAATACGATATATACGGGTGTAAATAATAAAATTCGAAGTGATAATATGGTGACCACGACTTTCCTGGTCTTCAGCTGTCTGCTTCAATCGGGCTTTTGCATCACGTTATAGTTATCATCTTGGAAGACTTGTCTTGAATATGCCTTTCAACTTTAGCGCCTCCTAACCTCAGTGCCTCCTAACCTCAGTGCCTCCCAACCTAAGCTTGAAGAGAAAGCTTTGATGTCTTGTGTGAGTGGCTGTGTTTCTCACTCATCCGTTCTTTTTTAAATCTTGTTGAATAGTCGTTCCGGCCCATAGCTGGACTTCCCCCGGGAAGTGCAGGTAATGACCAAGACGGATTCGATATGCCAAGACCCAAGGAATTAGCCAATAGATACCCGAATAACGTCGGGGATTTATTCAAGACTTTGGAGACTCGGTGAAGACTACGCAGCTCGCTATTTGTAACGCGATATAATTAATAAGCTAGCTGAAGTTCTTAGGGCCGGAAAAAACCAAAACTCCAAGAAACCCTTCACCTTTGCGGGTTGTAACTTGCCTTCATCAAGAGCGGGAATGTGTTTTAGATGTCTCAGGCGCTCGAGAATGAAACGGAGCGCATATTGAAGTATGGGATCTCGGTTATGCGGCACCCTGGGTAGTAAGGTCACGATGTTCAACGGCAGCCCCTAGCGGAACCTCATCTAAGACAGCGTAGCTCTCCACTAGCTTTAGACATAAAAATAAAGAATTTTCATACACGAGTTCCCTTCTGACTCGTCTTATCAGCCCATGATTTCATGACATGGGAAACTGGCAATTGATGAAAACCCATATATCAATTGGTCAACATAGAAGTAAACAAAAAACAAAAACAAAAATTGGTCAACATAAAAACGGGCGGGTGCGAGTGATCTTTAATGATTGGACTACAATACCCAACGAAACACCGACCCCCCCCCCCCCCCCAAGGTAACTACAATCCCGCCATCTTGAAACATTTATTACATATATATCGAAAATATGAGAGTATATGCTGCTAATGCTGATAGTTTAGATGGCTTAGATCTTTTCTTCACTGCCCCAAAATTTCAAATTCTCGGTATCACGCAGTCAGCTTGCTCCGAGCTGATAGTCCTATACGTATAGGTCGGAGGATTTGGTCGCCGTCTTTCGCTTCATAATTGCGCAGCATCGGCAAAAAAACGAGGCCCAGCCTTGGGGCCCCATATGTCCCAGACGACCCCAGACTGTATCTTACCTGTAGATCGACACCGGGGTGTACCGAGACGTGCCTAGCCCGTCTCTTTGCCAAAAGTCGTCACGACAGGATAACACGCAAATTCGTCTTTTGGCGTCTAATGTTGTCTCCACGCCAGTATCTTTGGCCCGGTTAACGGGTTTCGCTAGCATTTTTTGCTGGCAGAATGAGATCACTCGGCAAAAGGTACATTGACTAGGACATGGTTTCCGCACGATTGTCACATATTCGTCTATCTGTCTACCTAATTCTATGTACATATTTGTTAGCGCGCTACCAAACTCCGCGCCTACCTGCCTACATGTTAATTAGGTGCACCGTCAGTCGTCGGTTTGGGCGTCGATTTAGTACAATTAGTTGACGATTTGGTACTGGTTTTGTGTAATTACCTGACAATTCGGCGCTGATTTGGTGTCAATTTGGGCATCAATTTGCTGCTGATTCGATTAGGAGTCTGTAGCGGTGTCAGTACAGGCCTCAAAATGCAGAAGTAGGTACAGTCACTTAGCAAAAGTGTTCGTGATATAGTTTTAATCTCAGTGCGCAGTGTGGCGCACCCGTAATACTGATGTTATTAAAGTTGAGATTCAAAATGAAAAATATATAATATAGTTCGTGACTATATGTAAAAAAAAGATAGGCGATTGATCCTATTCTTCATTAATTTGGGCGCCATTGGTCACTGGGAAAGTCTTCTCTTGGGGGGTTCTTGATGGTCCGCCACGGTTACATATGGAGAAATGTCTCACTCCGAAACCGGAATCACGAACACTTTTGCAGAGTGGCTGTAAATACGTATCCAGGCGTTAATGCAGGTAGGGGGTAGGTAGGAGGTAGGTGTCGAGAGAAAGGTACGCAGGCAGGAAGCTGGTTGGCAGATGGAAGCAGGTAGAGTAACGAATAATACTGATAAGCCATCCTAGGTAACGAATGCATCGGAGGTCACTGCCGTGCTTGAAATAAAACGTCGGATACAATACTGTTGTTCTCTGAGGCCAATCACTACAATCCACGAATTCATATTATTCGTAGTTACTGATCTCTCTATGTTTCAGCTATTCATACTACTGGTATGTAGACCTCCCTAGCCACCCCTCTCACTCGGACAGTCAATCATGACTGGTTGAAAAGAGGTAGATACTGAGACCACTTAAAACGTTGAGATTTTTCTATGTTAACGAGGGTGTCCGAAAGACCCGGGAGGACCAGGACCTCTACGTAATCGCTCGTCCAGCGAGAACCAATTGATATCTCACACTCCCAATGCCACGTCTCATCGCGTCTTCTCGTTCTGACGGGCTCTACCGTTAGGTGTTACCGCCAACGCCCACCCCCACAAATGAGTGTGAATGATCGCCGCCATAAGATTCTAATTTTTCCTTGCTGTTTGAAAATATTAAAAGTGTATCGTCTCCTATACTAGCTATAGGCCTAATTCTATCGGGAAGTTGATATCTCTAGTAGTCCTAGCAGACGATAGGTTAACTGCCACGACCACGAATAGCAGTTGAGATATTTTGGTACCTAGACTCAGAATTTGATTCTAACCAAAGCGGATGTGCCGGAAGCAACTGGATCATGATACTGGTCCAAATTGAAGCAGTGGGATAGAGTGGGTACATGTAGGTATTTTTTTTTTACCATGTCATGATGTTGCGTACCACTCATCTCGAAACAGCAATGCGGAGCCATTTGCCATTCAATTCTCCGACCTCATAGCTTCCAGAAAAATCACTTCCCCTTCCACGCAAGGTACACCCCGAAATTGCCATGTCCAAGCGACACAGATCACAGCATCTCACTCGATCGGCTACCAGGCCGGAATGATGTGCATGAACAATGCCGGATAAGGGCCTGGCATCGCAGATGCCATCTCGGGGGATGTACGAAGCCCTCACCACGGCTCCCATGTTTTAACTTTCCTCGGACGTTACGGTACGGTTTGGTGCTTATGCACCGCCTGATGATCATTTTGAGAATGTCTCCATCGATCACTAGGTAAGCCGATGAGATAAGGTGAGAAGAAGCGAGACCCCATTAATGATCATGTAGGGTCTATCCAGACATGTACTTCTACAGCCACTCCCCTAGGCAATAGTCTAGACACGTATATCATGTAAGGAATCCAGGTGCCTCGCTCGGGCCAGCTGACGGCCGGTGTAGGGTCTCCAACGGACAACACTTAGCCCCTTCGAACTACACAAATTACTGTCGGGGAAGTTCTCACTCCTGGTCAATTCTTAGCTGGCGCGCGCGAACTGCCTCTATTTGACATTATGTATCCGTGGCTGACAATTGAGCAATGCTCGGAGAACTACCTAGCAGAGTAGAGAACCTAAGGAGAGTGCGGCTTTCGGAATTGTGACGCTTCGGGGCCTAGGGTTATTCATTTCGAGAGCGGGGCGGGGCGCGACATCGAATTCATGTGAATTGATATCGAAGTCAGGGGTTTCGTTGGGCGCAAGCAATCCTTGATGACCTGGGTTCAGCTAAAGTGGAGTAGCTACGTGTGTGCTGGAATAACCACTGAAGTCTTGCACACGGCTATTGCATAGATATAGCTGGCCCACGCAATATACATACAATATACTCATAATTTCATAGCGTTTCCGAACACGACTAATATTGCATGACATACAAAAAGGTGGATTTGGCGCTTTTTTGCATAGTATGCAATAGCAGTCGTGTTCGGAAACGTCATGAATTTACGACGGTTAATACGCAGAGTAAAATCAGGAGTGAGAAACATCGTCACGTCGGGCAAAAGCAAGATCTAACGGCCAGGCACACTGATATCCCCCCCGCGCGAGTTATGCTTGAGGTGCTGACGTCACGCACCTCACTATGCCGACAGCCATATTCACCAAACCTCGCAAACAGCGAATATTCCAAAGGAACCCTGGATTTTCTGAGCATTCTGTATGGGACAGTAAGAGGTCCGGCATGTCGAGTTCCACCATAGAGAAGGCGCGATCGACTGTATTATGATCATACGATGGCGAACACGACAACGGGTTGGTAAAAACAGAAGAACGCCAAATCACCACAAATCAATGATTTCTAAATTCAGCCACCGTAGTGTAGAGAATCGTCAGGAGAATCAAAGTACGGTGTCCAGAAAAGATTTCAATTTGTTACCCATACAAATTTGTTAAGGCCGAATTGAGTCAACGATCTACCCTTATTAGGCTTAAGTTGGGGCGTGGAACTCTTGTTACTTCTGCCAAGATGTGGTCCCCCACCATACCTCTTTTTACAAGCAAGATCCCTAGCGAAAAAGAAAATGACGCCCTGTCATGAAAGGGGGGGCAGGTTACTGGCGCAGTGAAAACAAGCAATGCCGAGCACTGGGCAACCGCTTCCAAGCACTGGGCAACCGCTTCCAACACTGGGTGCTCAGCTTGATTTGGTGACGACTGATCCCTGCTAGACTCCTCCAACATAAGGGAGTCGGGAGTCCTGGCTTCTTGCAATTATTCTACAAGCACATATTCACACTTCCAAATACTCTTATTATCTTCACCCACGCCTACAGACAATCCCTACAGACAATCTTTGACTACATTCCATTTTCTAAGCCTTCTTTAACGTTACATAGTAAAATAAATAAACATGCGTGAGTGTGCTACTCATTAATTCTCCTCCCCATCATTTATCTCCACTTTTGTGCACAGCCCCCGGTTACCTAGCCACTAGCATCGTATATGCGCGGCAAATGTTATCCCGAGCTACTAGTACTAATGTCCATCCCCTTTGCAATACAGACAGAGTCAAACGATCAGCTTCCAGTCTTGCAGACACCGCCAAATCCAACCCTTTCCACAGATTCCTCCAACACCGACGCCGCAAAGGTAAAAAAAATAACGTCTCACAGTCAAGAGAAACCATCGTGACTCCGGATTCAGACCACGAAACGAATCCCACTATGACATCGCCCCCTGAGAACGAGAGCTCGCAAGCACCAACAGTCCATAGAACAAACACCATCAGTATAGAGGAGGGGAGAGGCACTTCTTCTGATGATGAAAGTTATCATCCTTTTACAGAGAAGGAGGAGAGAGAGCATAAGACTATTTCGGGACAGATAAGGGCGGCACTTTTCAACAGCTGGATTAACGTGTTATTGATATTTGCCCCCGCGGGTATTGCGACACATTTCGCTGGTGTAAATCCGTAAGTTTTTCCTCTTCCTTTCTTACGTTTTCTCTCAATCATGAGCTAATTTTATGATTTATAGGACTGTTGTGTTTGTATTGAATTTCATAGCTATCATACCTCTAGCGGCGTTGTTATCATATGGTACAGAAGAGATTGCGCTATATTTTGGTGAAGTGACAGGAGGCCTGCTGAACGCGAGTTTTGGGTATATTCCCCTTCAGCCCTATATCTCAACTTTCTATAGCTTGGAACAATGAAAACTTACGGAAACGGAATTTTAGGAATGCTGTTGAACTTATCGTTTCGATCATTGCATTGACTAAACATGAGATTGTTATTGTGCAAACCTCTCTGATCGGAAGTATTTTAAGTAATCTGTAAGTCGCAGATCCAGCTACGCCCGTTTCGGAAATTTAGCTAATTTCTTTTTCCAATGACAGACTTCTAGTGCTCGGCATGGCATTTGTCGCCGGTGGTTTCAACCGTGTTGAACAGAACTTTAACACTACCGTCGCCCAAACAGCCTCTTCCCTTCTCGCCCTCGCTGTTGGCTCTTTGATCGTCCCTACCGCCTTCCACCTTGCCTCCACCGCTGGCGATGTCGGCATCACCGAGCTTTCCCGGGGAACAGCGATCATACTCCTCCTTGTGTACGGGGCATATCTCTTCTTCCAGCTCAGATCACACACCAGTCTCTACAATGAACCCTCCGCCAAAGCTCCCAAGCGTAACAAGGCTGTCGCACCTGTCGAAACACTCGTTGAGTCTTCAGCAAACACCGTCCATGGGGTTGCAATGGGGAAGCCGAAGCCGACTGTTGAAGATGAACCGGAGACGGCAGAGCTCTCGCTCTGGGCAGCGGCCATCCTCCTTGTAGCCTCGACGGTACTGGTCGCAATCTGCGCGGAATGCCTGGTAGACTCGATCGACGCTGTCGTGACCTCTGCAGGCATCTCCAGAGTTTTTGTCGGATTGATTCTTCTACCAATCGTTGGAAACGCGGCGGAGCATGCTACAGCGGTTACTGTTGCGGTTAAGGATAAGATGGACCTAAGCATCGGCGTCGCTGTAGGCAGCAGCATGCAGATTGCACTACTTGTTATTCCGTTTATTGTGGTCCTGGGATGGATCATGGGCATTGATGAGATGACCCTTTACTTTGACGGGTTTCAGGTTATGATCCTGTTTATCGCGATATTATTGGTAAACTATCTGATCCAGGTATGCCCTAACACCCCTCTCCATACAGTGGTGGCGCTTTTTCTAACAGTAGAGAATAGGATGGAAAATCAAATTACCTTGAAGGTGTCCTCTTAGTGGCACTGTATCTGATAATTTGTCTGGCTTCGTGGTTCTACCCTGTCGATGGTACCCTTGCGCAGAATATCGAGGGAAGCGAGTAAAAAGTTGGAAATGTTTCAGCTTGTTGCATATTCCCTTTTCCTTTTATATACCCCTCTATTCTGAGAATGGCCCTCGTGTACAACATTTTCTCGTGGTGTGTGTTTTTCCTTTACTTTCCGACTATATTTGCCCTTAATATGTCATGGCAAAAAGTTCATTCTTTATTTTTTCTTTATTTTATTTTACCACATGGGGGCTTTCTGTTTCTTGTTATTCGGAATATTTTTTTTTTTTACGTATGATTTGGTGTTATTATGGAGTTTCAAGTTTTTATTACACTTGTATGTTATTTTCTATTATTTTGGCCGCGCTCTACATTGTAGGGCCTAGATACTGGGAAAGATTAAATTTCCCCACATTGTTTTACCTAGTGTAATATAGAATGTGCCGATACAAAAAAGGCGTATTGTGACGACTAGGGGATATGTTACTTACACTCACCGCGTTTGCACTAATTTGCCGTTAATTCTCGAATAATCCACTATCCCCGTATTTGTATGTGGTAAGTCCGACACAAGGCGAATTGGCGTACCGCGAATGATGGTCCACTCGCCGCGATGGTCCAGTTGCCATTTTTCTCGGGAGGGATATTTTGAGAGGGTGATCTACGAGGTTTTCTTCATATTGGTAAAAAAAACTTGCCTGGTATATGGTGCGAGAAGGCCTAGAGGGCGGGTGTGTCAACTTCAGTTTGTATGGGAATCTGAGAAAATGCCAGGGTTAGTCTAGGCGCTAGTACCATTATGCCCAATTTCTATAGGTTTGATTGGCTGATTCTTTAAAAAAACGCCGAAGTTTACACACCTACCCCCCATAGCTTCTCGAGCCATATATCTTGCCGAGAAAAACGGCGACTGCACCATCGCGGCGAGTGGGGCCACAATTCGCGGTATCAAACTTCACTTTTTCTCGCCCGGAATTAAATGGGGATAGTGGGTTTTTCGAGAATTAACGGTATTGGTTCCAGAATCTGCCGAGCGAGTATGTACCTACATATATTACTATCTACATGTATTTAGCGGCTAAACTTACAGTATGCAGTGTTCAAATTGTGCGTAAGCCACAATGCGCCGCCACAAGTCCACGGGCAGCAACGTTACCATGGATCAAGCACGCCCCTCCGTTTGATATGTACTCGCAATTTTCTAGCGTTTCCGGACGCAACTGCTATTGCATACACAGAAAAACCACGCCAAGGCTATCTTTTGTATGGTATGCAATAGTGGTCGCGTCCGGAAACGTCAGAAAACTGCGAGTAGAGAGCTGATAACCATACGCAAGCTGATGGCTCCGACTCGTCAAATTATGACTTAGCATTTAGTGATGAGTCATAATCGCTAGATTCATCAACCCCGCGGCGCAGCGGTGAAGTGGAGAAGGCTATGACAGTTGTAATAGAAACCTGGTAAATGCTTATCCCATTGAGTATCCGGGGGCGGTGATGCCTTGGTGGTGGATTTCAATGGCTCGGTCCAAACTGGGATCGCCGACGAATACGAAGGACCTGCAAAGAAGCAATGGCTTCGAGTTTGTTCTATCCATGCATCCCAACCACTTCAGCTGCAACAACGATTGGATGTGAAAGCGGGGTTAATTGGTATCCTACAAACTATCATAGTCATCGCTATATATATATATATACCTAGCTATATAGATCTGTCATGAGCTCTTACTAACAGAGCGCTGAGATTTTATCCACCGCATAGCCACGACCCAGACCAGTATTACACTACAGTACCTCCCGAAAAGTTCACCGCCCTTCTCTATCAAAAATTGCCGAACCTCCGCCTGCGAACTAAAGACGGGGCTACGGCCGATGTTATGAACATTCGACGATTAGTATTGATTCTTATGGGCGTACGATGGCGCAGGGCAAGAGATATCCTGACCTTCGTCAAGTGATGATATTCTTTTCGATGAGGTGTATGATGATTATGAGCTGAAGCCCCGCGTGGTCTGTCTAAAGTAGGTGTCCGTGAGATCCGGTCCTGGGGATTCCTCAATGGCCGAATTCTTCTCGAGCCACCCAAACACCGAGAATAATTTCACCTCTATTACAGACACTCAGGATACTTGCTCTCGCTACTGACTGGTCGGCCTCTGTCGTATGTTCTTCCTATTACGCTGTAACATGCCAGTTAGTGTGGTCCATGAGCCGGCTCGAGTTGAGTCGGCATATAAGCTCGAGCTAGCTCGGCTCGTTGGAGGTAGAGGCTCGCAAGGCCGAGCTTTGGTGACAGGCTCGTAAACTAGCTCGAGCCGGTGGTCAGTGATACAAAAAACAGGTTATCCTTACACCAATTGTAGTAAATGGCAGATATAAGATACATTTCATGGAGTAATACCGTGAGAAAGGATTAATAATTTAGGGGAGCATTCTAGTGGGTAGAAATCCCCTTTCGCTTCCTCTATGGCTTCTGGGCCGGGGCCTAGTTCAGAGCGAGAAACAAATTGCGTTGATCGATATGATACGAGATATACAGGCAGCTATCATTATAGATGTACATTACACGTCAAATTGAACAGCACTTCTCCATGGCGTGTCCGGTTTTGCTGTCCTCTAAAGAGCCGTATATACACGTACACACGTTGCTTACTGCAAATTCGAGTGATAATATATGATGCAACTTTTTTTTTTTTAATTCATTAATAATGCAACCTGTAATTTCCATCTCTAGTAAAAGAGCTTAAATTTAAACAGGAAACATGTATATTATCTAAACCTACCAACAAATTCCCTCCGTGAATAGTACTAGTATAGTTGCAGTCTTAAATGGCCCTAGCTGGCAGAACATGGCATTAGTCCCTGTTTTAAGGTAGATGCTGCTCCTTTCATGGGTACAGACGGGTCAGGGCCAAGATTACTCTTGAAAGGCTAGCCTGGATCCAGGTTCATGTCGTCTTCCTCAGCTGTCGGATCCACGAATCATACAGAATCGTTTCATAAATGGGGTCTGCCGGTTTCCGCAAGTAGTTCCATATATCGGCACATCATTCCCCAGCATTCAATGGTTAACGTACTTTTGCAGGCATTATATACCGTTGTCCCTGGCCTGATAACGTGTATGCCATCGTTGATCTCAGCCCCATTACACGGACCTCAAGTTAGAACTCTCCTCCGTTCCGAATCCCCCGTAGGTAGGTTGGTCGATCGAGGTGTTCATCCATTCGATCTTCTTAGTAGGAGTACGACATCCTCATTTGATGATCGGCCATCGAAAGCCTCACTCGTACGTACGTATTTGTCTTTGTGTGTGTACGTATCAGCCTCGTGATGTGTGATGTAAAAGAGCCCATGACTAGATGTGCTTCGATCTCAGTCTTACTACATTTCATATTCGCAGAATCAAAGTAACAAATGAAGTTAAATGGACAGAAAAAATCAGCGCGATATGACCCAGGCATTGGGATCCTTTAGTGGAGCATGTGTTCACCCCATCCGACCAACTACATGTAGTTCTGAGGGAAGTTTGAAAGTTGATCAACAGACTACATTCATTTAAACCACTTTCTTTGGAACAACTCGCTCTACCGCCACCGATGGTCCAGCCGAATTTAGGTTGGGGTTGCACGATTGGTGTCACGGCCCATACACTCCTGGTAGGACTAGGCGCAAATAGTTATGCTTTTCGATTACACAGACAATATAAATTGCATTCTCTGTTTACGGACAACCCGGGGGTTAATTTATCGAACCAAAAAGATATCTAGGCATGACATAAGTGTAACACTTCTAAACGAGTTCAGTTACCCCCCAAAGAGGACGGAGGAAAGATATATCCCTTCCTCCCACGTGAAGCCAGGCTTCAACCAAGGCTCTGGTGCCTCCCCGCACATGTCATCAGGCTAGCTGTATGCAGACCAGATAGATTCACGGATATCTATCACCAGAGAATCTCCGTTACACCGTAGCAGGACGCTCTATGTCAAACTTAATTGTAATATGGCTCTAGAGCTTGAAATATACATTCTTGGCACCATGGTTAGGTGTATTTTAGGTTCAATGCAGTTTTCTCTATCCTTGCCCAGAATCATAACACCCAGAGTATACTAAACGAAACCATTTATTGTCTCGTAAGCTATTTCCCAAAGCTCCAAACCAAACACCTGTTATCAAGAAGCTCGTTTAGACCTCTCAAAACAGATTTAAACTTGACAGTGAGAAGCTGTCTCCATCCCCAAAGATTGACTTAGAGATTCCGCATTCTAGTGCTAAAGGGGGCGCAACGACGCTCCTCAATCGATACATATTCCAGTAGCATTGGAAAACTATGAAATATTACCTCGGTGGAGCCAGAGCTTACTACATATTCGATATACATCGCACATAAAGGGTCACAAGTTAAGGTCAGGCTAGATGACACATTTTCCGTTAAAGCTTTAATGCCGGCGGGTTGTTCTAAGCCGGATGGATCTCACTGCCACTTCAAAATCTCACTTACGCTCATAATATTGACTCAAGATAATCTATATTCACCCCGTATCTAGAGTATAAAGATGGTCATCATGAGATAAAGTATGCCAAAGGTGCCGATACTATTTCGGCGAGTGATACTCAATGACTCGATGATAGTACTAGATGTAGTATGCAGTTATTATATCCATTCACAAAATTGTAGGCAAGACGACTTGTCTGATTCTAAAACCCGGGTTGGGTAAGTATAGCGTGAAGATAATGGGATCGCTTCAACCATCATTAGAACTATCACGGCCTTGATTCTGGTAATTCTAGCCATGGCCTTATGAAATATTAGTATCCTTACGTAAACCTAGTCCTTTACCTCCCAGTTGCAACCCTAGTCCTGGTTCCTGGGCAATAATATTAAAATCTTGGCACTTATGCCACGTAGAAAATAAAAAATGCTTCCCCGGGAAGGCTTGAACTTCCAACCTCCCGATGAAACTGTAACAGTAACAGTCGGACGCGCTAACCAATTGCGCCACGGAGAACATGTATACCTGTGATATTTTGAAATCTATACCATAATAATTAATCGATCTCACAGCGCATCACCGCCTATGGTAAATTGGAAGGTACGTACATACGTTTTATTGTCCGAGCATTCGCTGGGTTGCTTTAATTAGGTACCGATGTACTACTGTACTTACAAGTACGTATCTACAGTTTAATTAAGTACATGTACTTACATGTATCTGCTATAAATAAATATATAAAAAAAAAAGCCTCGAGCCCTGCGTAGCAGGAAGGAACCACTTACACGACCGAAGATCACTATAAATTGGCTAAGAACAGACATAGCCGGCATAGAACCAATAGTACATGTAGATATAAGTGTTTCATGTTCGCTCTAGTTGCAACGAATTATACTACCTGCGCAAGTACATGGGGCTACATGATTCTATTAGAGAATTCGAATGAAAAAATGACTCGGTCAATTGAACGATGATCGGTTTATGGCTTCTTAGATTTATATTCATCTCACAAAATAGAGAATAGCAGTGAAGCAGTGAGCCGTTGAGCTTACATACATGTATATGCAACTTTACTCATTCTTGGTACCACCAATCCAAGATATCACGGGTCACTCAGTTGAGCTTAAGAACATGCATGTACGTCTGCTTTACTATGGTCTGTTATAGGGTACATCTACAGGCCGGGAACCATATACGCTACGTTCCTTCTTTCCTCTCGTCTCTAACCCCATCCAGGCATTCCCTTCCATCCAGCCACTTCGTCGCCACTCCTTGAACCCATTATCAACTCCAAAACCACCCAAGCATAATCATCTTAAAGAAGTGCACTAGTACTACAAGAAAGGCCCAAACGGCTTAAACCGCCGAATCGATAGACTAACCAGATTCCCGAAGTCTGTGAGAATACTTTTTACTCTTCCCTCCTAAATCATACGAAATGTGAGTATCTCTGTGCCGGTATGACACTACCAACACTGTCGGTTTAGAATTGACAACTTGTCACTAATCAATGTTAGATCTATGTAATATAGACCTAATGACAGGAGATTCTTGGCTTAGCCACACGCCACACGCCACAGATGTGGTAGTAACGAACGTCGAGTGTCAACCCAGCATCGTCAACATCAGGATATCCGATTCGAACTCTACTTAAATCTGTTCGAATGTCACTCATAGACCCCCTCCGCGTAACGACACGAACTCCAATATGGGTGCATCCACTACTCTGGCGCCTTGACCATCTAGACGCATTCCACATATCCGTCTCTACTGCCACCGTAGAGATCGCCGATCATCCCCAAAAGAATAGAGGGCCCACCACAGTGGGCCATGGGTTCATAGGATCCCGAGATCTCAGATATATACTCCAAGATATCAATCTCCTTGAAACCTATTTGGCCTCATTCATTGCCCGTACAATCAACTCATTCCAGAAAACACTAAAACCTAGACCGTTCAGATTCTATTCACAAGAGTAAACAACAAATCCAAGATACTTACCATTCCCCTCAACTTACATACCAGTGCTTCAAACTGACAGACGAATAAACTTGGTGAATACAGCCAGCGTCCTAAACCACCAAGCCCGCTCTTCACATTTTTAAACCACGTTATTCAGATTCACCCCGAGCTGGTTATACGTACCCGAAAAGGCTTCCCATTCCTTATATACAATTGCCCGGGAACCATATATACTCTCCGCCAGAATTTTACAAACACCCGTGCGGGTACCGACCTTGAGTGGTTGCTAAAACAAACTGTGGTTAAACTCGACTTCAAGCTCGAGGTTGTAGACCCGTATAATGTCGCTGCTGTACTTGCTATCGCTCAGGAACAGCATTCTTGGTTTCGCAGGTCCAACCTGACCCCTCCTAAGATATTAAAGGTGCATCACCCCCGCTTAATATGAACTAGTTTGTGAGTGAGCTTATGGTGGTGAAGGTGCATCTTATCACGCCGCATTCCACACAAGCCGCGGTATATTTCTACACTGCGGAAGTTCCGCTATGGTATTTGCGGGCGCTGATGGACCCCTACTTAAAAGTAGCTGGGAAAGTCCAGATACTGAGAGAGTTTGTAGAACTTCCGGTTCCTCCAGCTAGTGGCCAGACAGTTATAACGACAGGACCTTTTCTGGAGAAGATAGGAGAGATACTAGGAGAGATGAGGATTCTTAACTCAGTTTGAGTTTTATTTCAAATGGCGTGATATATAAAATGCTGAAAATGGCGTCATTCTCTTCTAAAACTGGAAATATGCTTGTGGCAGTTATGGGGCTTTTTTCTGTGCCTCCCACTGAATCCTTAGGTGGAGATGCTTGGAATTTCTAGAACGATGTGTGATTCTAATATAACTATAGGTAGATATCGATACCGCCCAAGTACCCCAAAAGAAGCTGGCTCGTGTCCAGTAACTGATAAGGTATCATTCCGTAGGACTACACATCGCCACCCCCTTATCATGACCTCGAAGTGTAACTAAGAGCAAGATACGCATCCAGTGAGGCTGCTAGGCATTGGTTATACTTGTGTAACTATCACCCCTCCCTCGTATCCCACCACACCCACCTTATCCCACCTACCACACCCCGCCATCCCCAGGCCCTCATCCCATGCGCCCATCTTTCCTGTATGTCACTCACCGCTTAAAGTAAACAACCCTCCTACTCGATGATGTTCATCCACGCGCGCAGCCAGCATGTGTGCCCGCCTCTCTCGTCCACCCTGTCAATCAAAAATAATACCGGTAGTCGTTTCCGTCCGTTCGGCTTATTCTGATATTGCGAGTGACGCGACATGAACAACTTTGGCGCCAAGGCAGGGCTGCATGACTCATAACACGATAGTTAACGAATAGACGGGACCGGAGAATTTTGTGTTTGGCATCAGATTGTATCACTCGGTTTATTCGACGATGTATTTATGGAGCTCGGGGAGCCAAACCAGCTTTTTTTTTTTTTTTTTTAGTTCTAGCAGTTTCCGAAATATAAATCTACATCACATTCCTCTCAACTCCCGGCACACAAGCGACACAAATGATCTCCCCGAACTCGAAACTCGTAACATTAATTATTATATTAAGAGCAAAAAGCGCGTATTACAAAAAAAAAAATAAAGGATTTCAAACAGGTACCAAATTAAGAAAAAATAAATAGATGTTCCATCCCAACTCCAACCATACAAACCTCTAAGTCGGCCCATAAACCCGCTCCGTTATTGTGCAAATTATATGCCTCTTTTCCTCCCTCTCTCCGCCCCTCCCCCCTCCCTTCCCCCCGCGCACGACATTCTCTATTATCCCTGGGTATTCATTATCGTGTACCCCCAGTTACCGAGTCCATCCCTTGTCCCCATCCCCTGCCGTCGTTCATGAACCTGAACCCTAATCCATGCCGTCCCTTTTCCGAAAGATAAATGAAATTAAAACGCGACATATCCCAGTGTAGTAGGGTGAAGTGGACGAAACATGCAAGCAAGACAAACGTTATGCAGATAGTGTGCAGATTTGATATAATAAACATATGTACGTATGTAAATCCCCTCATCCACCTGACAATAATAGTTTTCAGAAAGAAAAATCGAACAAAAAACTGGAACGCAACCGTCTGCAGAACAGAACAAATGAACAAGAAAAAAAAACCCTAAACTGCACAAGGAAATTCCGTATGAAAAAGAAAATGGGAGAACGAAAAAGATTTCAGTCGTGAAAAGAAAAACTGTGAACCAAAAGCACAACCATGATGAATCTCCCTTTCCATCAAAGACAGCCCAAACCCGTCAACTCACTTCCGCACGCGCTCCTTGAACGAAATACACTATGTAAAAGTAGCAAAATAAGTAACCCCGCGATGCCACCAATCAATCAATCAACAAACCCCATATGAACCATTAAGGAAAAAGCCATAGAAAACTGCACAATAAGAAAAAGACCCAAGAACCCACAATGAAAACCATGACCCTAGAGATATTTGATCCCTTCAAGAACAGACAAAACATAAAGGTGAATTGACAAATAAAATGTAAAAGGAAGGTTAAAACAAAAAAAAGCAAGGAAAAAGGAGTACACGCCCATGCTATGAATTATTTGTTCGGCGAACATAAGAAAGTTAAACCCCCACTAGTCATGGTCACCGTTTACCACAAACCACCCTTCTTCTTTTCACCACATTCGATTTCTGGGTTCTCCCTGACCCATCTCTCCACGTATTTTTTGACCGCAAACTTGCGATCTTTCCTAACCAACTCCTTGGGCAGACCAGTGTACAACGAAAGTTCGTCGTCATACTTTCGTCCCACGTTCTCAAATTCCAAGCTGAGATATCGCATGACACCGTGGAGGAGTTCTTCAGCAACCTCGGCAGCGTCGACATTGTCATGCTTCTTCGCTGGTGGCAGTGAGGCAACAGTGTAACCTGGCGATGGAGACATAGGCGCATATGAGACGCGAGCAGGTGCAGTTAGAGGACCCCCGGGAATTGCCAAAGCTGATGTGGGTGAGAGCATTTTCGATGTTGTCGATTCAAGGGAATCCGGGGGAGTTGGGAGCTGGGCGTTTCCTTTGTTGACCGAAATACCGATCGGCTTTGCCATCGCAAGATCTTCAGTAGAAATGCGTGTGTTGTTGAAACCCTTGTGCAGTTTCTCCTCGCGTTCATGGTCGAGGAAAAGTGGCTCAGGCTCCGGGACGGGTACCTTAAAGCGCGAGTAAACAGGTGAGTGACATATCGGATAGTCCTGCTCCTCTTCTGTCTGCCTCTGCTTAGTTTCGAGCATGCCAGGGTCTGTGTTGATAGCTGTCAACCTTGGGCGGATGGTCTCGGAGCTTTCGCTTCGGGCTCCGGTGGATGGACCAGGGTCGCTAGCCTCGGTTCGGATTCTCTTATCGTCGTGCTTGTTTACATCCTCCGTGACGACGGGGAAGGGGTATTCTGACTCTTCTTTGGCCCTCTCCCGCTCGCGCCCGGCAGTCCCCAGTGCACCGTTCTTCTTCAACCCTCGCTCCAACCCAAGAATATATCCAGCAAAACCTTCATCCAGTGACTCTCGCCTATCGTGGGTGCGCGATGTTTTGCTGACCTTGGAAGCGACATCCCATGTCGAGCTCGCGGCCGATGATGTTGGTGATGAGCTCAAGCTGGGACATCTAGAGCTTTGAGGGCTGACCATTGGACTTGGCGGGGCAGAGTCAATCGGTTCGTGAAGATGCGACACGTGATCGATAGGCCGAACCCAGGTCTTCTTGACCAACCGTCTTTCTCTTTCTCTATCCCGTACGAATGGGGCGGTGTTATACAGTCCGGGAGTGTCAGGCTTGTCGGTGCTTGTTCTTCGGAGATGTCTCGCGCCAGCTTTTTCGCGGTTAGTCCACCTTGAAACCGAGACAGGCTGTGGCAACTCATTCGGCAGGGGCTGTTGCTGGTTTGCGTCAATCTGCATCTCCGGTAGTGGAACCCTGATGCGGTTTGACCTGCGGGAGGTCTCGATCGGTTGCGGTACCAGGGGTCTACCCGAGATGGGACGGTGTGAGCGTCTGGTGCTCTCGAAAGGTACGGGCAGCGGTGATGATGGCGCTTGGGTCGGTGTCATGGGACCAAAAAAGGAGGTAGTGGGTGTAGGAGGTCCATCCGGCTTCTGGATCGGGGGTGCCATGGGCCGGTTTGACCTCCTGGTAACTTCCATGGGTTGCGGAAGTTGGATGGAGTCGGGTCTGTTGGTTTTTTTGTTGACATCCACGGGCTGTGGGGCGAACATTGTCGCCTTCGGCGAGATGGTCGAATGTCGGGCCGAGTGCTTTGGCGATACCTGTGCTCTCTTACCTACCTCAGCACCCTCGTCGTCCTTGCTCAGAGGACTTCTCCTGTTGCTCCTCCGCACAGTTTCAACGGGCTGGGGTAGACCCATCCATAAAGTCTCCTCCTCGCTCTTCTTGTTCTTAACCGGGGGCTTCTCAGGGCGGTGACTGCGCTTCGTCGTCTCAATTGGCTGAGGAAGGATGGGATTGCTGGGAGCGTACGACGAAACATTGTCAGGTAGGTTGGGGCGATGATTTGAGTTTGGTCGGTTGCTTCTCTTGATGGTTTCGATCGGCTGAGGTACTGGCATGAATACCTTACCGCGTCTTCCTGATGCTCGTACACCGCCAGTGGCAGTTGATTTCGAGGTCGTTTCTACGGGCTGGGGCAAGGGAATCACTGCGGGTGTAGACTTCTTCTCTTCCACTGAAACCTTCTTTGGTGCCACGTTCTTTTTGGTCGCCCACTCTAGTAACCTCTTTTCCCTTGCAGCCTCATCTGCTATCTTTTTTGCCTCTGCAGCTTTCTCTTCCTCTGATTTTCCTGCCTCGAGTAGTCTCTTTCGGGTAGCCTGGGTAAGGGCACTGGCCTGACTTGTTTTGTCCTCCGGTTTTCTAACCAACTTGCTCCGGAGAGAAGCTTCAACTCTCGTGGGGGGAGGGATTGGGGGAAGGAATCCAGTCACAGAACCCAGCCACATGATCTCGTCCATGCTCTTCTTCTCCTTTGGCTCGTAGAGTTTCTTCCTCCCATCATCTGCGCTGGTGTTCCTTGAGTGAATGGTCAAGCGAGTAGTATGTGTTGTGGCGCCGACGGTGGGAATTTGGGGGGGTTGCAATGGCCTGTTGTTGGGAGCTTTCGATCGAGGGGCTGTCTCCACAGGTGGCGGCTGCCATACGGAGAGCCTAGCAGATGTTCCGGCAGCTGATGGTTGCTCAAAGAATGGGGAGAAGAAGCTTGGAGCTTCGTTTGGGATTTGCTGCCGAGGGGTAGCATTCTGTAGAGGGTTGAGTCCCATTTCGACGGTGGGACCTGATTGTTGCTGTGGTAGTTTGTAGTAGTAATTGGGGGGGGGGGGGTATTTGGCGAGGTAGATGAGATATATTCGGGGATTGCTATTTATGAAAGTAGATTTCTCCGTTCCGATGGACGATGGACGATGAGTCGGAGTTGTGGGACGGGGCGGTTGGAGATAAGACAAGGTAAATCCGGGGAAGGCAAGGACTAAGTACCACGCGGCTGACACGGGGAGCTACTTGAAGAAAAATTGAAATAAAAAGCAAAAATAATTCCAAGAGAATCTGCTTTCGATCACACCACGTCAGAAACAAATTTTGTGCGAGTTGTGAAGAAAAAGGAAGGAAAGATCATGTGTAGGTAGAAGGGATTAAAAACTGAGACTCTGGAATGACGAAATGAGCTCGCGTAATGGAAGGCAAGGCATACCGTTTGTTTGCACAAAAAACTGCTTTACAACCAAATAGAAACGGGTATCTTTACGGAGCAGATCCAATCGAAGTGACTTCCGTGGTTACGGATGACGCCGCTCCCCACGAAGTGTGTCCCGGTTTTCTTGGTGAAGCCGTATGACCGTTTGTATGGCAAGGAATTTTACGAGTACCACTCTACTCGTTGCTGACCTATGGGAACCAACGAATGGATATGGAGTAGTGCCCTGAGCCCTGCCAAAGGTGTCTATCCTAATTCAGTCTTTGGTAACTGGGCAGAAATATGTGTGGGGAGGTTTCCAGGTTCTTTGCTTGATGTTGCCCCTGGTGTTAAATCGTTTGTAGTCGTTCCGTTTTCCTCAAATCTCGATCGGTTCGATTCGGATACTTTTTGCTGGTTCTTTTCTCCGTTGCTGGGGGATGCAAGAAGCAGTAATAAGGGGATCGAGAAGAAGAAGAGGAGGGGATCCGGTTTTTTTGTTTTTTGTTTTACGCAGTTGAAAAAATTCCTGTGACACGTTGGCTACCACCCCTAGACTATTTCTCGAGGAGAAATACTCCTACTTTTTCCGTGTGGTTTGAATTATTTAGTTTTTTTTTCCTGCTGTCGGTTTCTTATCCGACACACTTGCACGCACGTCTTTTCAAAGAAGGATGGATAAAGAGCCGCTGTGCAAATCCCGGCCGGTAGCTTTGGGGAGCGTTATGCAGTGTGTGTGTGGTGGGTTGTGTGTGGTGTGAGGGCGCTATATGTGTGTGTGTGTGTGTGTGTGTGTGTGCAACCCTGTGCGAGTGTGGCCTCTTTGTTCGACTTTTATGACGGTCTTTTTTTTTGCTCTCTGTTCTACTGCAAACCCCCAGGATGTTATTTTTTTGCTTTTTTAAAACACAATATCGAGTGCCGGATAGGCTGGATAACGATTTCTGCCGGTGAATGAGGCAATGAGATGTTATTCGAGTTTATGGGTATCTCCGGGAAGTGGTTGCCCACTGGCAGCGAACAGTATCTATCAATTCAAAGAACGGCGAACGTTCTCGGCTGTTGAGAATTGTAGAGCGAATGGGAGAAATCTAGAGCAATGGGGTTTCAAAAGCAAGGGGGCCGGGCAGAAGTGAAGAAAAGGGAAGAATGGAGATGGATTATGCAAAGGGAGGAAGATGGGCACAAACGCTGTTTTGGACTTCAAAGAGGAGGGGCTATTGCGTCCGTCTAGCTGACTGATGGACAATGCTCCCCACAATTGCAGCTAAAAGAAGAATGATGGCAATATTTGGACACAGTTCAGCAGGGCGGCGAACGAGCGAGTGGCGTAAAAGTAGGGCCAGTTACAGTAACAATAGCAATAACGATAGTCCAGGGGTGTGAGCAATTGCAATTGAGTTTTTTTCCCCCGGAAAAGAATAGGGATATAATAGAAGGGAGAGAGGGAGCACGGTGAGAAAGAAGAGAGAAAGATGGAGGTCGATGAGCAATCCCCCGAGCAGAAGACGCCAAAGAGCAGATGACAAGCAAGATCTGCTAGTTCTCAATTACGGAGACAGGAGGAACGTTATCCCGTAGCTGTAGACTTCGATCTAGACATACAACAGCAAACACTTTCAAGACCCCCTTGCCTTACTGATTCCTCTTGTGATTCTTTTTGCAGACGAATTGATACCTAATGTCTTCTCACTCAGCTGTGTTGAAAATTAAAGCTTTCGCTGTCCCTTCTGCATCACAAACCCCGTCCGTGTATTGCCTTTTCACGTTGACTGTCCTACACCTAAGCAACTCAATTGCAGTTCTCTCCGCACGGGTCGGGTCTTTTCATTCCTAGAACTGGAATTGGGCCATATAGGATCCAATTATAGGCTTCGCGTGTTCATTTGATGAACTTTACTTTAGGTACATGTGAGCACACGCATATCGAGCACAGAAGTTAAGTACTCTACTCTACTCCAGAGTGAGCACCTCTACATGTATGTACCCGCAATCCGTAGACGAGTCGTTAAATGCAGCAGGTGCGAGTCCAGAGTCTCGTCTACAGGACTACATGTAGGTACTTTACTGCTGAATAGTACTCTACCAGCAATCAGCAGCGTAGGAGCTGTATGGGAGTAACGCAGCCAATTGCGCCCTGACTGCAACACGGCATTAGAGCAACCAGGCCAGTCTTCTGCCTAGTCTAGGTTGGGAGCACTAAGCGATATACTAAGCTCCCCCATGTCAAGTCCACTCCACAGTGGACCACCGATCATACTCATCAACGCTACGACATGCCTAGGAGACGACGAGGAGCCTCTCTGCCATGTGAATTAACTGTCTGTCCTAGGCAGCCTCCCACTCCTGCCCCTTAACATTTCTCTTTCATCTCGATTGGATTCTCCACACTGGTGCCACTGGCGGTTGACTCGGCGATACGAACACGTTCCGAATTTAAACAGCTGTCGTAGAGTACTACTCTACTACTCTAAATCTAGTAGTGCTATACTGAGCCCAGTATGTACCTACTGTACTCGACACACAGCAGTAGCAGCAGTTATCACACACTGAAATGTCACCGTATGTCGTTGTACCTGTTCTACATACATATATCCTGTTTCATATTCCCCCAGTGATGCTGGGTATCAATGATTGGAAACGGAAGAAAAGGGAAATAACGGGGAAACATAGTTTTTATGCAATGTAGGTACATAAGCACGATGTTCCTCTGGATCCCTTCCCCGAGTTAAAACAGGCACCAAGTCACGCGCTACACCCCATCTCATATCTCGCTGCGCTGCTTGCTGCAATGCAACGCTCCACCACATCCCATCCCATCTCAAAGATCCCAGTTGGAAAAGGAAGCATTTGGGGAAGAAGCAGAAACGGAGGGCGGACGGGTCAATCAAATTTAATCCTTTCCTCACTGCCCCGTGCGCCTGCAGCCAATGCTTGTTGTCTCACTCAGTCCTGGTCGTTTGTCGTTGGTCGTTGCCGGTCACCCCACAATCACCTGCCTTACATATCGTACTTCCCATATTACCCCCCGCTACTGCACATTTTGCTTGTTTGCCTGCCTCAACAGCAGCAGCGACATATGTGCTGTCTTTCTAACGAGAAGAAATTCGTCAAAGATCTCTTTCTCAAGGTGGTTGGATCCGGACTCTTGGTTCGTCTATTGAGTTACTCACTCAACTCCAACACCAAGGAATTAAGGGAGAAGTGTCGAGAAGAAGAAAAGAAAGCAGTTAAACGGGAGCCTCCGATACTCAACCTCCTCGCTCCTCTTCCCCATGTCTTGATACTTGTATGTACTCTAAGCAGTAGTGGAACTTGGAAGTAGCTTAGATACAAGCACCTACATAGATAGTAGTACTCTAACTACTGCAAGTAACCCTCGACCTCTTCAATTCCGTGTCCGCAATAACCCCACAGTAAACCCCCCGGCCCCTCCTCCTCCTTCCTCCCCCACGCCACGCCACGCAAAAAATTACGGAGCAAGCACTGGTCCAGGCCGTTATGGAGTCCTCCCCTTCGCTTTTCGCCATGGGTGGTTCAAGAAAGTGAAAAATGCCCATTCTGCTGTGAAGGGCAGGCGAACGCGAAAACTCGGACGCATGCAATCTATTTTTGCATGCACGCCAAGCGCACAGACAGGCTCGACCACACCCTCAAGAAAAAGAACGACGCCGCCATGTTAGGGATTGATCGGCCTGAACACCGTGGCGCTCACCACAGGTGCTCTGCCTTACACAGTTCCTAGGCCTTCAAAACTCATTTGATTTGCAACTTGCAACTTGCAGCTCTATCCTTATCGATGGGAGGCTGCATTCGTTGCAAGACGCAAGTTGATTTTGGAATTCTTGTGGTTTTGGGATTTTCCTACTGGTGACATGTGAATGACAGAATACCTAGAGTACCTAGTCCTAGTCTACCTACATGTTCTTGGGCGTGAGATATGCTCGATAGGCACGAAAGATTTTCATTAACCTACATGATACACGCACAATCCTGGACGTTTAACCGGCCTCTCCTTCCCCCTCCCCCAAGGGGATTGACGCTTATTTCATTCAGATGTCACCGGCAGGAAAACGCTCCCAAAATTCTATTCTAAATTCTAAAGACAACTTGCGCCCTTGGAACCGGGTTTCTTATCGATGCTTGACGTTCATAATCGGATCCTATCTCAACACTACGCAAGAGATGTGTTGATACATGACGCAAAGTATGACCTAGGTGGAGCCGTATCTAGAGTACAGCTGCAGTCCTTTGTTTGGCTTATAAAAAAAATCTGACATGTGAGATAACGAAAGCAAGAACCCTCCCGTCCGGAACCTAAATGGATCATCGTGGCCTCGGTTCGGTCCGACACTTGTCTGTGGAACCGGCGGGGCTGCCGGATCTTCTGGACCGGAGGGAAACCGGCAGCGCGGGATAAATTTATTTTTATCTATATAACTACTCTACTCTCATATGTATTTTTATAATTTATGATAGAGACTAATGTAGGTACAGAAAGAGTCCACAAAAGCAGAAAGGAAACAACTGCCGTTTGAAAAAACAGAATACATGACGTACCTCGCTTCGTTATCGATAGTGCGTTCTTTTTTTTCTTTTCGTTTCGCAATTGCTCACGGGGGCAGAATTGATTTCAAAAACCCGTCTAGAGGCTCCCGCTAAATTCGTGGTTACTGTCGTTCACGGGGTATTGGTGGATACTGGGTATTGGCGGATTGCAGGTAAAAGTTGGCTTGGCTGTCTCTTTTTTGCCCTGTCCGTCATCACCCAGTATCCGCCAATACCCCGTGAACGACGGTACTCCGCAATTGTGGAGATATCGGGGAAGAAGGATGAGGTGGAGGAGGCAAGAGGTGGAGGAAAAAGAATTAATTCCCTCGGATAACAACGCTAGTACTTTCCTAAGAGTATTCGTGGCAGCCACAGTGTTGAGTTTAAAACTCATTCATTCCAACACTTACCAGAATGTCCCAGAAGCAAGGTGAGAAAATTAAAAAAATTACCAATGACCCAACGCCAGCTGTTATCCAAATTCAGATTTTGCAGTAGCCACTGCACTCATTCAAGAAACACATCCCACTGCCCTTCCATGCGTTCGCAGCAGGAACTTTGCCTATCTTGAAATTGCATGCATACGTCAGGTACAACATGCAGATAATCTAGTTGGCACCGGGATTATGTTGTGCATGTAACAAATCCCCTACTCTTAGTGTGAATTTGTGATATCAGAAATCTATGGATAGGGTGCATATTAGATTGAGAAAAGCATGCGATGCCCAATCTAGGGCTGCAAGTGTGGCAACTTCCTGCCTATGAATGACAAACTAGTTGGTTTAGTTGTAGTTGATTAGCTATCAAGATTATCGGTATTTGACTCGTGTATTACTTTGTTTTGGTAGCCCGGCGGTGTTTCTTCGGTGCTTCCATGAATCATAGGAATTAGTTGTGCGAGTACCCAGATTTGAGGCTGGTGTGACACATTTTGAGAGGCGCAACGAAGGAGGGGTATGACTCTTCCTGCCCATGATACGCTGGATACCCTTTCAACAGAGTTGCGAAATGGACCGTTGGGGGGTTTCCCCACTATCTATCAGCTAGCACGTAGCAGAAGGAGGGGGGATGAAGTTTTGAAACAAAGTACGGAGGGAGGCACGGGAAAACGCATACCGGTGCGGCCTGTTCAGCTGACCGCCGCGGTAAAAGTCGGATGAGCTCTCATCTTTTTTGTCCGGGGTAGCTCCGTTTCCCCGGGAAGTCGAGTGTGCCGAGAGAGGTTCCTTCCTCACACACCGAGCTCCGATGACCTGACTGAAAGTAACGCCAGGGTGCATATAGGCATCGATCAGCCCATTCCAGTTGGCAAAAGTCGTGCAATCCCTCGCTAGCAATCGAGATTGATGTACCGGGCCTCTACGAGGGAATTTAATAATGAGCTTTTTAATATTATTACCGGTCCTTTGTAGAATAATGGAGCTACCACCGGCATCTGAGTTGTGGTGGACAGTAGTAACGTTACAGAACACGGCAAGCTATCTGCTCTGGTTGATTAGAAGATAGATTAGCGTTGCCATTTCTGAAAGCTTCAGTAACACCACTGTTCAACTGCCCATCGATACATACTTCCATTATGATACATACATACTCATACATCAGGCAGCCAAGTATTCTGGAGGATAGATTGAGTGCATGCATGCATGCACAGCTGGTGGAGTAAAAACACGGTATCGGTATCGTGGGTGGCGGAGTGTATGTATGGACCTACATACTCAAGAGCAGAACAGTGGTACAGGTGCAAGCAAGCATGAGGGGAAACAATCTGTAGAACAATGCTGAGGATACGATGCATTGGAGGTACATCATAAAGGATACCTACATATCCACGCTACTATAAATAGAACCACCAGAAGGCATGCCTGCCACCAATCACAAGTCTTCCTTCATCTTGATAATTTCCTCGGGGCCGCTCTAAGAATACGAGTGACAAGCGTCTCTATTCGGTTTCTCAACGGAGAAACTATCATTGTCAATGCCATGGAGTAGAGAAAACTGCCACCAAGGATTTCAGGCTGGATCCTTCTTGCCCCAGGATTTACCTGTAATAGTTAGGCGAGTCCCTCCCTTCGTTACCAATATTGCGATCGACATGTACGTACCCGCCCAACCGCACGTACTTACAGATTTGCCTCACGCTGCTTCCCCGGATAGGTGCTCAAGATGAGCTTGTCTCAGTCGGCGAATTGGTTGATCAGCCAGAATTGAGGATATATTGCTAGGTATGATAAAACCCAGCATTCATGCGGTTGGCAATTGATAATTGTACACTCTCGCTCTATATTGGTTTTCATGAGTTGAAGTTCACAAGGCACGATGACGATAACGATGAGGCTCAGTGCCATGCCACCACTCCATGTCTTGGGTGGTGCGGGTCGATCAAATTTGGCTTTAAGGTTAGACATCACTTACCAAGAAAGCTTGTGCAGTCGCTTATCTCAAACCGTTCCCAAAATATCGGTTCGGCAGCTAGCCGTACGGTACAACGCCACCGAAGATGGTAGATTTTACCAACACACTTTACACACAATTTTGCAAAGCAAAGCATAATCGGCTCACTTCCGTCGATATCAGGACCTCCGAAAGTATTCTTCTTGTTTCACTCTCGATTTCTGCAAGAATCCGTGGATCTAGGTATGTGGGCCATGCTATTATTTTTTCACTCATTCGATCGCTTATTATGTATTATTACTTACCTTCATCCCATTGGAAGGCCGGCATACCGCATACACACCTCGAGCACCTACTCCAAATAGCAGTTACACAGCGGATTTCTAGCCACCATGTGAACCACAACTACGTTACATGATATGATATGTCAAGGCAAAGAAGCACATTCAGTCAGTCATGTGCTTCTCACGACCGCTTTACTCCTTGCGAGGGTCCCATTTCCTTCTTGGATCTAGATGGAGAACATACCACATTCCATATTCTCCATACCGACAACACAAAAAATCAGAGTTTTGGGGCTGCATAAAAGTCCGGGGAAAAGAAAAATTCGTATTGTGCGGGGTGCATGGGGATCGTGGATCGGGATCTTGGTGTCCTCATCGAGCGCTTTTTATTCTTGAGGAACAGTTTTTGCTTTTTCCCCGCGGCATGGTGGACCTCATGGATCGTGGAATGTATAACGTTGTAAAGAGGTTCCCTTCGTTTTGCAAGGACCAATAATTAGCTATGGGGTGTGAATCCCCTATATCCACAATCCAAAGAGTTGTTTCTTCCGATGGAAGCACACATAGCACGACTATGGATTGTTACCGCGGATTACCTACGCCAGGAGGCCACCGATTTCTTCGACAATTTGTTTTTTGTCACGATATAAGACGGGCATATAGTGTGCATCTCGTGATGCGTATGGATCAAGGCTGGAAAGGATACAATAACCAAATCAACCCTAACTAACCCAATTAATAACTCACACCAACTAACTGGCCTTCTCTTGAGGTATGTATCTAGTACTCATATGGTACTTGTAACCTGTGTACGGGGTTTTATCGCTATGGTAATTGCAATTGTAGCATGATTTGTCGGAGAACTCGTTACAGAATCCTCGGCCTTCGGCTGCGTTGTCAGTTGCGCCGCATCCCACGCAACCCAACGCGTTTGCCACAGTACCAACCCCCCGATCTTCTCCCCGTCGGCGCCTTCTGTTTAGTTATAATGGTGTGACTAGTAGTTATGTGCCTACTCCCGAACGCAGGGTCTTTGGATTTCTGTCGCCGAATGTACTCATACTGTTGTCTTCTTGGGTCTGGAGATCACACGAGATCGCTTGCGACAAGTGGTATGTACTTTGTCCCAGACTTTCGATTCCTGATCCCAACTGCAGGAGGGTTCTCGTGATGGTCTTTCGCTCTCAGCTGGTGACAGCACGGTTTAAAAGTTACTCTACCTACCCCATTTTTATCACCGTCTGAAGTACCTAATGCTGAATGAATAAGTGACACTCGTAATTTCCACACACACCCCATGATCCTTAGAGTATCTAATGGGAGACCTGGCTAATCCTGAGTAGTGCCCTGAGTTTCCACTCTATGCATGAGGTTTGCTGCATATTCTAGATGCACCCTATGCACCCGCACCGCATCGGGGCTATCCCAGAATCGTGGGAAGCGCGTGACGAATTTTCTTTCTTGGATACATACTCTACCTAATTTTTACTTTTCGGTTCTCTTGGCGGGTCTCATCTAGAAACACCGTTTGGATTTAGATTTCCGCAGCGAGTGATTAGTCGTGAACCTTAGCAAATCGGAGGTCCAGAAGGACTTTAAGGTTTCAATGCTGTCTCCGATGTGTTTCTCGGGGTGCAGTTGCTCTGGTGGGAACGAGGACAATGATAATAATACAGATTCAAGGCAGCTCAAACAACTATTACACTTGGAGTCCTTGCTAGTCGGTCAGCCTTAAGTGGGAGCCGCAAGATCTTCACCCGATGAAAAGAGTTTTGGGAAGGTTCATGAGGAAGTTTATTCGTCTACGTGAGGACGAGTCACAAGCCTGAATTCGGGTATATTGCCCCTTTTGACTGTTCCACGGCGGCTTACCAATACTAACAGGGAATGTTAGCTAGGCGGGACAAATGAACGTTCAGCGCCTTCGATTATAGGAAGTAGATAAACATTTTGTCTCTACTATGGGATTTACACCTCCGAGTGCTCTAGGAACCTACTCTAGGTAGTTGCATACGGCAAGCAATGCCAAGGGACTTGGTGCGAGATGACAATCATCTCTCAATAGATTCAGGGCTAGGGCTTCTACGGTGTGTTTTTCCTCTCTG
The DNA here is from genome assembly GCA_024713935.1 of Morchella eximia. NCBI lineage: Eukaryota > Fungi > Ascomycota > Pezizomycetes > Pezizales > Morchellaceae > Morchella > Morchella eximia. The sequence goes on along the minus strand of JAMGZG010000011.1, from coordinate 1,485,130 downwards.
TCACCCGTGTGCAGTGCAGTTTAAAACGTCCTATGCAAGAACGATCTCTGTTCGAAAGCGGACTGTATTGCGGGAAATAACGAGAACCTAGGCGGAAAGGTAGTTTCTACTACTCTAGAGTACACAGAATGTTGATCGATGCAAGAGTGATGATCGATGATACCTTCCAGAATGCCCTGTCTTCTGGATCAGGGAATTGATAGCGTGACAGACATGTGTTGCGCATCAGATCCAGCAAAGACGCGCGTATCACAACCGCCAAACCTGTCACTCTGGAAATCTCCGACCAAATGCACGGGGATGCGTCTTTTTTAATTGCCTCCCGCCAAGGCAAGCGAACGAACGGACGTGAGCGACACGACTGGACTGCTAGGTTTAGAACCTTTTAAGATTATTCTTTTAGGTTATTCCGTGTGTTGTCTCGGCCGGGCGTACGGCTTCCGTTCCGCTTAACCATTGGGCCGGTTTTCAGGAAAGGATCGACAGGATTGCCGGTTTTAGCGCGGGGATCGCCGCCATGTGTGCCATGCCGGTAATCATGGATTCTCACTCGGACTACTTGCCGGTGCTTAGGTGGTTTCGGGAGTTAAGGGCAATCGGGGCGTTGAGCCCCGGGAGAGGGAGACGATTAGTACTGCGGTGAGAGTACGGTAGATATTGGGATTCGGGTGTGAGATTTATGCATGGAGAATCACTCGCATCTTAGGGGTTCACGTGGTATTTTTCATTCACCTAGAGTATTTGAGATCTAATTTGATATTATAATCTAGATGAAATATTGATCGACGTACTGAGTAGCCTGGGTAAGTTTATCTCCATTTCGAACATCGAGCCAAACAAAACGTAGGGCGAAACAAATCCCCGGGAATCTGGGCGAATCACCCGCTGTCGTGTGCCAAATAAGGTTAACTTAGAGGTGCGGCGGGTTTCCGAAGACCAAGCACTTATTTCTCAGTTTTTGCAAATATTTAACGATTTTTTCCGCCAGACTAGCGAAGACTTTCATCTTTGGGGCCACGAAAGCGCCGACCCGACAGTCCGTCTTGCGGGGGGGCGGACCGATTCCAAATTGATATACCCTATAATAAAGTACTGCAATTTTTGGGCATCATTCACCTCTTTCGACGGAGATCTTCTGTCCAAGAGTTTTATTTTAGTCTACTTACTCTAGAAAGGACATCTGCATATGTGCGCATATGATCATTGGCAGGGTAAATATAATATCCCCGCTTCGAAGATCCGGCTACGCTATACAAGTCGCGAATTAAGTCCCTGGAGATCTACGGAAATCAACTCTATATTGATATCCTTCCTCTCATAAGAGACGATTGACAGGGGAAATCGGGGAAATATGGCGCACGACGGAGCGGGAATGTCAATTACGACAAGACTCGCGGACGGTATAGGACCCTGCCCCAGGATCGTGTCGATCTTTTAGGAACTGTATATACGTTTTAGTCCCTGGATGGCGTCACTAATGACTGGATAAGGATCCCATTCGCTGAAATTTATGCATCCACCGCGGAGGATTATATCAGCGGTGCGCACGGTAGCCCTACTGCAAACACACCTCCACAGAGATTGTTCGGGAATAGATTCTATATATATGTGATATAATAGTATATATTTATTCTACAAGTGAATATATTAACAATCACAATCATAGCTACGTACATAGAAGAGTTCTAAGGGATCGTAAACCGGAAATTCAGTAGCTGGAGCTCGGTTTGATTGTCCTCTTTTTCAGGATCCGTTTATTTCCCTGTTGATCGGAGTTCATCACAAGAAATAAGGAATCAGGGAGGAGGGAATAACCAACAGAAACAAGTGTAGATAAACTAAGAATCTAATGAAGTAATAGATGCCCCGCTCCGAGTGTAGCCCACCGTGGAAAGAACATACTTGTATTGGTGAAACTCTCGATCTACGAACGTTTATACCAAGAAAAGCTGTTCTCAATCATGTATCAAATGAGAGCAACGCAGCCCCCAAGACTCCGTCTCCATCACAATTTTCTCTGTTACCTCGCTTGTTATTGTAGCCAATGAAACCCTGATCCAACAATGGGGATTGGCTCCGTTTAATTCCGATAACGCGCAATTGTGTTATCTCTAGATTTCCTGAATTAGCTGTATGTTCATTGGTGTGAATCTTCCCCAACAGTGCGCTATTCTTGTTCTTGGTGTCTCTAGATTGGTGTATAGGTTTTGTCTCCTAGAAAAGTACTGGTGCGCATGCCGAGAGGCTTGGCGTACTCGGAGCGTGATATTATGTGATGGAGCGTCGTGATATGTGAAGGGAGCATACGGCCGGGGGCTGGTAAGAGTCGACTGAAGAATGTTCCAGCTCAGACTCGTGCCCAAGTTTGTGCTTACCACTAATAGAGTTTTGCGCCCCTAAGAGCGCAAAACCAAGGCAAGGTGGACATGCATCGTTGATTCTCAAGCATTCGCCTCGTCTCCAGCTCTGGACTTTAACATCTCGATCGTAGATAGATCATATCGTCCCAGATCGATAGTAGAACGAAAGACTGTCTAATAATTTTGGAGAGGGGGGGGGGGGTCTTTGAATGATTCTAGGGCTTCAGATTCAGATTCAGATCGAGCTGCGTGGACACTTGGCTGCTAGCTGTATTGTATCGTATGTACGTAGTTTGGTACTTGGTACTACGTATCCGGATTTCTTCTTATCAGAAAAAAAAAAACACCCGATACATATCTGTTGATTAGGGCTTCTGTTAAGAGGAACCTATGGGTTTGGTATTCTTCAAGCTGCAAGATATCAGTAGTTACGTCGGGTGAGGGGTGGGCGTACGATATCATCGAGCTTGCCAAGGTTGATTCCTGATTGATTCCTGATTGATTCCTGATTGATTCCTGATTGATTCCTGATTGATTCCTGATTGATTCCTGATTGATTCCTGATTGATTCCTGATTGATTAATAGTGTTTCGTATCCTTCCACTAGATGAAGGCATCGTGAGCCCTACTCGTACGTGCTGCCAGATTAAAATCTGCCTAGACAAGAGGTAATCAATAAAGACTGCAAAAAAAAGACGAGCTCTTATTGGCTGCAAGATCACTATCCATAGTTTAGTATGTAGACTAACATTGTCTCTTTGTACTCTGATAATGAAGGTGGGTGGGGCTTAGAACTACGTAGTCAGCTTACACAGATTCAAGTAGCCACGTAAAGTGACAATGTCGAGTGATATACTGTGATTAATACTATCGTAGCTATGGGGGGAGGATCTTACCAACACACTCTTCCCTGAGGAAATATGAAAAAGGTGAGTGGGATTATTGACTATCCCAATTAGATAGGGGACGGATACGCAACGCAGAGAATAGTTTCGGAAGAGTGTATACTCTACTTCATCAACTATCACTCGCCCCGTGTTCCCTCCCCCCCCGGGGAAATATTAGTTAGGAATTAAAAGGTCTAAGATGACACCGTTTCAATCTCGGTATAGATGCTCTGTGATGATACATGACGCAAAAAACGGTACAGTTCGTTGTCTGCTTGGCTTTGGCGCCGAGAGTGTAAAGACCAATCTATCGGGGCAAAGCCAGTAATAAGGGGTCAATTCCCGGCCCTACTAATGTACTGACAAAACTCCTTCCTCTAGTAGAGAGAAAAAAATCAAATACCAAAAAGATTCCATCTATAAAAAAACTACAAAACGGTACTATAGCGACTTGTTGATGAATCTGCGACTACTAACCCCCCCCCACCCCACCCCTGATTTGAACCCAGGACCATAATGTGTGTGTGTGTGTGTTGGTTGTATCCTGGGTATGCACGGTGTCTAACCCGACGAGCAGTCTATCCGCTAGACCTGGTCACGCGCCAATAGTTGATGCTGCGCTGGAAAATGGTAGTTAAGCTTGGTGCACTGCCAAGATGGAATGCTCAGCCATCCATCCATATATTCACGTACGAGCGTGTAGGGGTGTTGGGTTGCTGTAGTATGGGGTCGTTTCTTGTGGGTATGGGGTTAAGAGAGTAGTTGGGTCATGGAATGTCTTTGGTTAAATTGACCAATTGTAGTACTAAATGTTCTCACATCATCCTTGGTAGCCTCGCCCCAAAGCCCGTGCCGCAATGTCGTTGTCAGTTTGTTAGATTACGATAAGCCGAGCTGGGCCTGGTTCGAGACAAGGTCTGGGGTGTGAAGATTCGTTATTTAGCTGTTGAGTAGTGCTCTATATATGTTGCGCTTTCAGTATTGTTAATCATGTCCAGTCATTGCGGTGGTGGATGTTGACAACTGCATCGTTGAACTTTCATCATGAAGTAGTTTGGACGCTGTTTCAAACAACCTGTATAACTTTTGTATTAGAAACAGTTTGTCGTCTAATTTGTCACTGTAAAGAGAGAGAGATCTATCGCTCTCTCTCTCTCTCTCCTTTGTTTCTACTAATCAGTTTCATTCCAATAGGTACATATATTCCCTACGTTAATCTCAGCTCTTTACTTTGCTTCACAAGAGACCATGCCCGAAAATAAATATTACAAGTAGGTTTTTTGTCTTTCTTTGCCACTTGGGCATCATCTATCTGCCTGACTATGAAAAGAAAATGGTTACGGCGCCGCGCGATATCAAGACCGAGGATGTATCCCGGTGATTGGAAGTAATGATGAGAAAGACGCACGTACTTTTTTGAGAGCATGGAACTGCAGCGTACGTACCGTGCCATGAGAGGAGAGGATGATGCAGATCTGCCAATATCTGCTTGTGGCATTAGAGGACACAGAAGCCGCAGTACAGCCAAATCACCAAGTGGAAAACGAATACAGCATTCCCATTCCCATAAATATATATTACAGTTACTAGCAAACTATAAACTAAACTCCCATACGCATTACCCCCTTTTCTCCCAATCCCCCACCACACAATGCCGTTCCCGGCGGTCCAAATCCCTTCATTTCTTGAAGAAATTGGTAATCATCGGCGTCCCATCCTTCACACCCTTCCCCATCTTCCTACCACCACCGCCCCTCCGGTTCGCGGCATTACTCGTGGCAGACCTCACCCACGGCGTCTCACTGGTCTTTGCCACCTTTGCCGGCGGCGAGGATACGTTCCCGGCGTCATCACGCTCCCGTTTGAGAGCCACTGTGGTGGTGGTGGTGGTGGTGGTGGTGGTGTTTGGGGCGTTGTTTTCGGAGGTGCCTGAGGCGGGTTCGAGTTTGGCGTCTGGGAGATTGTTGGCACTGGAGTCTTCGTCCTTGAAGGCCTCTTCTGGCCAGGTCTCCCATTCTTCTTCTTCTTCTTCGGGGCTGTGCTCGGTTTTGAAGGCCTCTGGCCAGGTCTCCCAGCCGTCGTTGTCGATGGAGATTTCGGTTTTGGGGTCTGTCTCTTGCTTGATGTTCATTTCCTTGGTGTCTTCCAGATCGTTCTTGGGCACGAGGTGTTTACCCTCTTTCCCAGCCTTCCTATCCGTATGCTTGTCCACCTTCTCCCCTGCCACCAAAGCGCCGCCCGCAGCTTCACCCTCATCATCAGCCGTCTTCTTCTTCTTCCCCTTGCCCGCCCTTCCAAAAAAGCTCTCAATCCCCCCCTTCAGCCCCCCAATCGGCTGCACAAACCAGCTCTCATCCCGCTTCACATTCCCGACCTCCATGGCCACCCTATACACCTCCAGCTCGCCCCTCCACGGCACACACACGCGCTGCAGCCGTTCCCCCCACCGCTCCGCAGGCGCCAGCCACAGCCGCATCTCCTCCGACCCCGCCTCCACCACCACCGGCATGCGCTCGTGCAGGAAGCATATCGCGGGCGCCGCCGACGTGGTTACAATAGTGTAGGAGTAGTACGGCGCGCCGCCGCCAGGGGGAGTGTGGGACTCCCAGAGGCCGGCGAAATACAGGAGGCGCCGGTTGCGCCGCTGGATGTAGTGCGGGAGGCGCTGCCCGGAGGAGGTTTTCTGCCATTCGTAGAAGCCCTGTGCGGGGATGAGGCAGCGCTGGGTGTGCTTGAGGGTGCTCCAGAGGCCGGTGGAGTGGCGGAGGGTGGTGTCGCGGCAGTTGATGGTTGTGAGGGTTGGGGCGGGGGGCGTGGGGGTGGTGGTGGTGGTGGTGGTGGTGGGCCAGGACCAAGAGGGGATTAGGCCTGCAGGTGTTAGCTAGAGTATAGTAGATGGAGAGGTAGAAAGGTATGTGGGGGAAGCGGTGAGAGGAGGCTATGAAGGAGGCTATAGAGGGGATTTGTGGAGGTGTAAAGTGCCGTATTATACGGAACTCTCGGACCCGCGTGAACCACCCACCCACCTCCAGCACTCAAACACACACAGAAAAACCACTAACCCCACCGCATCGCCGTCAACCCATACCGCGTCCCCGCACCGCCAGCGGGAAGCGCACGATACACGGGCTGGTGGCTGCCCGGCGCAATGTTGTACCCGCTGCGCACCTCGCGCGCGAGCGGCTCCTCGTCCACGGGGAGGCCGTCCTGGATCAGGCGCTGCGCGAGGTCGGCGGGTGGGTAGGCGAGTGCGTATCTATGCTGGCTTGTTAGATGTGGTGGATGGTGCGGAGGGAGAGGGGGGGGGGGGGAGAGCGTACCTTCCGCACATTGATATAGCTTGCTGTGGTGGTGGTGAGACGGGTTGCTGCTGTTCCTTGAGCGGGTTGTTTGTCGTGCAGCTCTGGTGGCGGGTTTGAGCTGTTTCTCCCCCGCGGCACGTGCTGGTTCGATGAAGTCATGGCTGGTATCGCGGTGTCACGTGGGCGCTGATAGTGGCGGTGTGGCGGTGTGGGGTGGATTAGTCATTAGATGTCTTTATTAGTCTCTTGTTACTGCGGTGGGTGAGGAGTTTGTCTGTCTTGAAAGTAAGTGTGCCTTGGTTTTTTGAGCTTGCACATACCAAATGCCGATTTACACCTGCAATATAGCGTTTGTAGAGCTTACACTGCTGCATATTATGGGTGGTGTAAAGCGTTTCATATACAGGAGCATAATATATACTTGCAAACCAAATGTAATCAAGGGTTAATTTCGATCATTATTTGCATACTCTAGTTGCAGAAAGCTCTGCATGTAATTACAAAAAAGAGTTTAAAAAAAATACAGTGCAAACAAGAGACACCAGACAAAACATTTCATTCGTCGTCCTCTATTTTTGTAAACACCGACGGCTCGTGGTCAAACTTTCGCTTCTTGTTACGCTCTGCGTCATCTTCCACGACCTTTTGCGCAGCTGGAGAACCTGCATCAGCATTTGTAGACTTGGCAGGGCTTTCCATCATACCCATTGAAACGGGTGTTCCTGGAGCTACATGCACCACCAGTCAGCACTACCAAATACATGATATTTACCAAACAAAAAAAAAATCTCCCACTTACCAGCCCTAAAAGTACACTTCTGGCTGCCATGGTTATAATGGCAGTTACTACAGCTATCCCGAAGCATCCCCGGCACAACAACACACTCAGTAAAGGGCCCATTCCCCTTTGCGCACGGCCCACACTCATGTTCAGCCCTCACGCCCCTCGACTGCGCGAGAACGGCCTCGAGGTTGACGGGGCGGGTGATGTTGATTGGTTTGTGGACACGCATGGTGACGGGGCGGAGACGCGGCTTGGGGAGGAGAATTTGGCCGGCGTAGTTCTTGATTAGCTTGTTTGCCACGGCGTACTCGGCGGCAGAGAGCGGTACGAATGTGGCGGTGTTGTCAGCGAAGGGTGCGAGTGTGGGGGCGGCGGCGGCGGCGGGGGTGGGGGTGGAAGTTGTGGAGGCCGGGGATTGTAGTACGATGGGGCCAGGCTCGGAGGTGGCGGCTATAGTTTTAGTACCTGCAGCGCTGGCGTATGATGATGGCGTGGAGACGAAGTTGATGGGGGCGGGATTTGTAGGGGTGGTAACCCCGGCGGGGGCGGCCTTGAAGACGGCCTTGAAGGCGGCGGCTTTGGCAGAAGCAGCAGAGTTGGCGGGGGCAACATGTTTGGCGGGCTCAATACGCCTAGGCTCGTACCAAGCCCTCCCACCGAGCTCGCTGCTAGTGGGGGTAACATTGGCGGGCTGTACGGCGGTCCCAACAAGGGCCTGTGCAACAGCTCCAGGAGAAGCTTCAAATGCCGCTGGCGCACCATGGCCGCCGGCGGGTCTGTCATGGAGCTGGTACTCAAAGTCGTTGAGGACGTGGTCAAGAACGACGGTCATGTATAGGGTGATGGAGGGGTTGAGGACTCGATGCATGGAGGTGCGGACGTGCTCGATTGCGAGGCGGTAGCCATAGTGGAATGTGTTGTTTTTGGAGGATTCCATTGTGTGTAGCTGTTGATGATATGGGGATGGCAGTGGTGTGTGGATGGTGTGATGCAATTGAGGTTGTGTAGGGTGAGATGATTGAATTGCCCTCACACCCTGCGGATGGGCAGTAGAATGTCCAAGCTTTGGCTGTGTGAGGGCTTCTTTGCAATTCGATATAGCGGTGTTGGCTTTTGAAGCTACATGTATATATGCTTCGTCTGTTTCGCCCTTCTCACATAGTATTGTTTGTGGGAGCCGACTCCACGGGTTCCCGTCCATTATATATATTCGCAATTGCACGCGTACGCATTGAGTATCGAGTATTGGAGAAGTGATGTGATAGTTTAGAATTGCGATAGTAGACCTAGAGTGTAAGCATAAATTCATGCATGTATATAGCGAGATGTTGCTGATGTCTGTCCAGGTCTCAGTGCGCTTTCTGCTCACGTATTTATACATGTTGAAGTTACCGGTTCTAGCAAGTATGTGTCTCTTGCCTGATTCTAATAGGTCAGCTGTCTTTATACGCTGTCTTCATCCAGCACAGATAACAGCTTGCTGCACGGAGAGGAATCCTCTTTTGTGAGTTGGAAAGACGTTTAGGAGCTAATTGTAAAAGAGACACAGGTGACTAGACAGCTCAGCCGGTATTAGCCATAGCTATGATCAATATTAGAACTCGAAACATGGGTGTATAGCACTAATTATTCAATCACAAAAAACATCCAAATCATTACAACTAGACAAAAACACCACAACCCAATTAACAGTAATTAAACCCCCCGCCCAGTCCAGATCATCAAGAAGAATTAAAGCCGCCAACACAAGCTCATGATCATATCTAGAATCTCACATCCCCCAAACACCCTTCGTTCTATCGACCCTCCCCAAATCATCTAATAATCCCTTAAAGCCATTTCCAAACCATCCATCTCTACCAACACCAAAACGAAAGAGAATACAAATAATGAAAAAAAAAAATAAAACCTCTCATCCCCATTCAAAAAAACATAATCGCCAGCAGAATCCTCGACCTCGACACCACCCCCCTCGAGCCAGCGGCGCTTGCAGCGTATAATCCCGGCCGCAGTGCTGTAGCACTGTGGTACATCAAGCCCCACGGATACTCTGGCATTCTAAACAGAATGCGGTTTAAGGGGACGATGCATAAGGCGTGTGGGGGCGGCGCTGGGCGGCGGCGGCTTGTGTGTGTTTGAGGGAGGAAATGCGAGAGGAGTGATAGTGGTGGCCATGGTGGCAGCGGCATTGTATAGGGCCGAGATGTGGTGGCCGCCGGAGAAGAGGTGCCGGTGGGCTGTGTAGTGGGAGATATGCTGGGAGTGTGAGTGTTGGAGGGTTTAGGTACAGCGCTGGCGTTCGTTGATGAAGTGATTGGGCGTTAGATGTAGTGCTGATATGCAAGATCTAGACTTCAAAAGGGGGAGACTTTTTGGGTGCAGTAGTCGGTAGCCATCCTTGCTGGGGGAGGGTTCGATAGAAACATCCATCCCATTACCTATTGAGTCTTGATACCACATCAGAACCCATGTATCTTGACAACTGAGGCGAGGAGTCCACTAATGACAAGGAAAAACGCAAGCACCAAATCCTCGTCAGCAAGAAACAACGAGCCCCGGGGGGACAGCGCTAGCCGGGAGTTAGGACGAGTGATGCTACATGATGGCCGGGGAGGCGACAAGCATTTGTCCCAGGTAGAGCTCAGAGCTGGGATTGGGATGTTGGGGATAGTGCTGGTTTCTCCTGCCCACCCCTTCTATGACGTTCTCAGCTCTGGCGAGAAGAAGAAGAAGCTGTTTGACACAGCTATTGATATCCCAGCTCTGAATACCCTACTAATAGTAATAGGGAAATATTAGTAACGCAGCTACTATTATCAGCGCATTCGCGTGGCACGTGACCGAGTGACGCGTCGAGAGAGCAGCCTGTCTGTAGATCTCGCGATCAAAGCCGGACAGGAAACAAAAAAAAACTGGTAAACATCATGACAGCAGACAAAGATGACGGCACAATCCCCACCAATCACTATTCCTAATCTGCTGCGCATGCTCCCTCTAAAGAGAGGACAATCCTCTGGATCCCCCCGCAACCATGCGCGTTGCAAAGAGCCTCAATTACGCGGCCCCCGCTAAGAACCCCGCAGGCTGTCACCAACGCGATCCGCAGGGAGATTTGCAACGACAGACGATAGGAACAAGATGTATGCACTCCAGGGTGGCAGTTGTATCATGTAGCCATGACGAAACACCCCGCTCTCTCGCTTTCGCTGGCCAAACAGCTAGCTAGCTGGGTGCTGAAGACCTCAGCTGAGGAAGGGAATCAAGCCACTGGTGTCGAGGTATCTATCTTGTACCGTACCGTACATAATGTAAGTCTCAGGATTTGCAATTGCCTAAAACAAGGACTGTAGAGGCTGGGGGGCGCAGAGATGGAAAAGTAGTGCCAGTAGGTGCATGATACACACGGCCGCGGCAGGTTTAACATAGAAAGAGAGAGAGAGAGAGGATGCTTGGTCTCTGTTTAATTATTTACCAGCGAACCCCCGACAGACAGCACAGAAAGCACAGACATCACAGCTGAGCGAGCTGTGTGTGCCCAGCAACTATCTCGAAAGTATCCCTGATATAAAGTCTTGACTGGTACCCCGCTTCTATCCCCCTCCATATTATCATCTCCTTCGCCGTATTTACATCTTCCAGCACTACAATTGCATCACTCTTAGAAAAAAGAAAGGAAAAAAAAAAAAGGAAATGGCCAATCTCACAACATCACCTTCAGGCGCCGGCGGTGGTGTAGGAAGCCTAGGCGCCTCCTCCAATTCCCTTCGCATCAAATCTCCCATCGTCCTGGCCGAGCTCCGCAAGATCTTTGGCACCCTCACAAGGACCGACACCCTCCCGGTGGCCAACTTCAAAGCCTTCCTCGCAAACACCCAAAAGGTCAAACTCTACGATGACCTCTCCGGAAACGACCCCGGCAACAACCAAACCGGCTTTACCGGCTTCGTCTCCCACATCTTCCACCCCTCGCAGTCCGCGTCCGCCGAGAAGTTGCTGGCGGACGACTCAAACATCACGTTTGATGAGTTTGTGGCGTACTTTTCAGCGCCGACGAACAACGCGCTTGCGCTGCCGGACCCAAAGACGAAGGATTGGAACCATCCGTTGAGTGCGTACTTTATCAGCTCGTCGCACAACACTTATCTTACCGGTCACCAGCTGTATGGCACGTCGACGACGGACGGATACAAGTCAGTCCTGAGGCGTGGGTGCCGCTGTATCGAGATTGATGTGTGGGATGGTGATGATGGCGAGCCAGAGGTGTTTCATGGATACACGCTCACCAAGGAGATCTCGTTCCGCGATGTTTGCAAGGCGGTTGCAAAGTACTCGTTTTCGGCGGAGGGAACCTGTTGGGAGGGCGGTGCGGGGGAGGGCCCGGTCATCATCTCACTGGAGTGTCATGCAGGGCCAGAGCAGCAGGAGAAGATGGTGAGGATTATGAAGGAGGAATGGAAGGATATGTTGGTGCAGGGAATCCAGCCAGAGGACGTGACGCGCGTGCCGAGCCCTATGGAGCTGCGCAGGAAGATTCTGGTCAAGGTATGTCCTTATTTTATATGCCAAACGCTCTGGATAGAGGTACGGTTCCCAGCTAACTGATGACGATATCTAGGCAAAATATCTCCCCCCACCAGCACCCACCAGTACCAGAACCGACTCCATCCCCCGTCAAGTACCCCGCGTCCCCACCCGCCGCTCCTCCTCCTCCTCCTCCTCCTCCGAATCAGAACTCGAAGAAATCGCCCGAAAAGCCAACAAAGCCAAACCGCCCAAGACCAAAGTGACCCGCACCCTCTCCGAGCTCGGCATCTACTGCTCCGCGCACCACTTCCCCTCCAAGGAGCCCAACCCCTTCCTACACCGCACCTCCCAAATCCCCAACCACTGCTACTCCTTCTCCGAAAAGGTCTTTGCCAGCCTCCACCAGCAGCACGCCGACCACATCTTCCTCCACAACAAGGAATACCTCATGCGCGTCTACCCCTTTGGCCTGCGCTTCTCCTCCTCCAACGGCGACCCCACCACCTTCTGGCGCCGCGGCTGCCAGCTCGTGGCACTCAACTGGCAAAAGTGCGACCAGGGCATGATGCTCAACGAGGGCATGTTTGCCGGCGAGGGCGGCTACGTGCTTAAGCCCAAGGGCTACAGACCCGGCGATGTGGAGGGGCCCGTGAAGAAGACGCTCGACCTGACGATCGAGTTCTTGGCCGCCGCGGAACTGCCGATGCCCGAGGATGACGACACGGAGAAGGGCTTCAAGCCGTATGTAAAGGTGGAGCTCCATGTCGACGAGGCATCGGGCCCAAAGGGGAAGACAAAGGCGAAGAGGGGCACTTCGTGTTCGTGGGGTGGCGAGAAGGTTGTGTTTTCGGGCGTGAGGGGTGTGGTTGATAAGCTTGGGTTTGTTAGGTAAGTTATATCCCCCCCCGCAAACCCTACCCCTACCACCGCGTAGAAAATTGTCCTCTAGATAGCTGACTTCAAGCCGTAAAACAGATTCAAAGTCCACGACGAGGAATTCGGCCGCGACGACCTGGCGGCGTGGGCGTGCATTAGGCTGGACCGACTGCAGGAGGGATACAGGTTCTTGAGCCTGTTCAATAACCATGGGGACCGCTCGAATGGGCATATCTTGATTAAGGTTACAAAGCGGCTCTATTAGGTTGTGCTGGGCTGGGGGCTTTATTTTTTTTTTTTTTTTTTTTCCTCTTTGGCATAGTTAGTGGGATACCGTGACATAAATTTCCATCTTGAAGTACTGGTTGCTTGTTTGGGTGGGTTATATGTGTTTGTGATTGCTTTTTCGTGGTGCTTGTGAAGTGGGGGAGGTACTGAGCTAGGATCTGCGGTCGGGGATGGTAAATGCTGGGTTATCGATATCTCATGGGCTATTAATTGCTTCTGCTCGATTGAGTCAGGTACAAATGGCAAGTAGAAGTGTGGTGAACTGGTTTTGTTGTGAGTTCAAATGATTTGGAAGCGATCATGATATATCACTCGATTCCAGCTACTAATTGATTAAACTCTATCGTTTTCAACCATTCTTCAATCATACCGCCACAAACAATTACAATCTAAAAGAGAGGAGTTCCAAAGTAAAAGTCCCCTATGCTATGGGCAAACATAAAAATATTATGTAGATACTTACGTGACATTCAAATTTTCAAGCTTTATCTACCAAAAATCCTTAATAAATAGGGAGGTCGAGCTGGTACACATGTATGTATAATTAAGACTTAGACCTTTTAATAATAATAATCTAAGTTTAATGCTTATACACAGAATAAGGTCAATTTTGACGGTAAAGTATGTAAGTTGGTGCTGCTTGTTTTCTCATACATATTTCGGGGTGCGCGGCTGCCGATTATTTTAAGCGGTCCATAAGAGAACATCCTATAAGAGCACGTATTTGAGGAAGCGAATATCCCTAGTGTATTTTATAATTTGCGTTCTCACTCTGCTTTATTATATCCCATTATAATATAGTTCTACTAGGTAACTATCCTCATATAAATTTAGCTTCAACACAATTGCAGAAGCGGGGGATTTATATCACTGAGCAAGACATACACAAATGTCACCCCCTCATTGACATCTCGATGAAAGACATTCCGCCCGCTAACTACGGGAGATATTCTACGTCGTGTCTAGACCTGACGTAGGTCGGTTTCAACTGATTATCAATTCTACCAACTCGACGCTGAAGAGAATACACAGAGGTCCTGGCCCCCGGAACCATATTAACGTCGTGGAACGAGGTCACGTCGAACGTTAGGTCAGACGTGGGTGGTTCGTTGATAACATCGGGGGTGATAAAGGCAGAATCCTGCCGAAAGTTATATCGCCCTCAAGGGAGGATACATCTGCCGCGCCGAGGGAAGAAGCCAGCAGTGGCTCAAAATATTTGGGAGAGTAATTGTTCATAATTTTCAGCTAGTACATCCGCCCTACAAGAAACCAATTTAAAGAGGATTCCGATATTAATAAATCTCAGTACACCCACCCCACAAGAATGTAAGCAAAATCTCAACGTTGGTTTGGAAGAAACCACGATTTCGACTTGGACCACGAGAACAGCAGAGATTATTTGTGGGAGGGTGACACCTCCAGGAACCCAGAATCACCCTGCAATCATGGGTTGATCGACTTTTGAGGGCTGGTGTACTGGCACCCGAACATTGAATACTGGCAGTCGCGCTTGCTGTCTTATTTCAGAAGATGTGATATGATAAATTAAGGGATACCATTACTCACTGGAACAGTGCCGCCCGCCCCCTGGCGTCCCTGGGTGCACCGCGATGGCCAGTTCCTCCAGCCATTGGAACCCCCCCTGACACCACCCCCTATGCCATCTCATAAAATTTCGTTTTGTCAGGAGTAAGCCCACGGATGAGATTGAGAAAATATTCGTGTTGCATCGATGTGATATATATACTTGTTGGGTTGTCACGGCTGCCAGCTTGGACTTTGTTCGAGCCTGTTACTTCCTTAGCTATGTTATTAGGAGGAGTTGTTAAAAACAAACTAACCCGAACACCCAATCAAACGAGACTCTTGGCAGTTTTCTTACGGCAAATCCTGAACGGACTGAGTAAAACGGGTGGAAAAGCCGTGAATTGTAGCTGATACATTGTTAATGTGGAAATAAAGCGGTAGAAGGCAGATATAAACTGACATATATTATCTGCCGGTTTCCTGGTGAGTTTTCTGTGAGAGAGTACCGGAAAACCAACACATAAATTGGACAACTTCAAAGCCTTTATATTGTCAGCTAGAAGAAGAAATAGCGGGGACAGGGACATCAATTGATAATCTTGGGAATCGCAATAGTCCAAAAGTAGATAAAACGAGGAATTCTTACCCCGATTGATTACTTGGGCACCACTGAACCCGTTGTTAATATACTTTAGTTGTTTGGTGGCTGATAGCAAATGTTGTAGGATCATTAGGAGCTCCTCATGTTTGTCTTTGCAGAGGGCGGAAATTTATGGGGGCGTTGTACCTTGTTCGTTGTTAGCTAAAGTATATGCATGGATCGTCGACTGAAAATACTCACTAATCTGAGGACACGATATATATGTCATCATCAAAATAATACCTGGCTTCATTACACCGTTCTCAAAGAAGGTCCAGATGTCTGGTTTCTCGATAGCACAAGTGATCTTCCAATAGTCTGGTAGAAGAATCGATGAAAGAGCTGGTTTCAAACTCGGGTGTGAGGCCTGGGTCGACGTCAAGACTGCCAATAGTGCTTGATGAGATCAAGATGAAAGGGGTTAGAAGGGGTGATGTACCTAGGTAAGTACAGCGGTAGGTAATAAGTGATGGAACCCAGCGATACCTGTTTTGGTAAAACGCCACCAACATTTGGTGTTTGTACTCTCAAGGCGTTCCATCACTTATTACCTGTCGCTGTACATGGGTTTATAAGTAGACGGAATAGAATACATGTACATGTAAATATTTTGAGTGTCCCTAAGTTCATAATACGTGTTCTGAACCGCACTTGCGTGAATAAAGTTTCGGCATGCGTTCTGTTTATATCGACTACGTGTCTACAAGTATATGTGCTTCACCACATTGGTTTTGATGGCCACACGAAGTACTCAGCGAAAAGGGAAACCGAATGGAGCGACACGGTCTTGGTATTAAAGAAGGTCACAGATGGGTTAGGGTTTCGAAGAATGCGTTTGCTTCAACTCATAGGCTGTCACTCGACTACGACAGTCTCCAAGAATCCCAATTATAGACCCTGCCCACACTTGAAAATATTTTATTCGATTAAGCGGCGAGATGGGGCGAACTCCAGTCTCACGCAATGCAATGCGGGATGATTGTGGGATAGTTGCGCTGTCGATGTGGGGAAGAGAAACCACGCGCTTCACTAATTTGAAACAATTTGAAACAAATACCAATTAGCAACACAATCAGCAACTCGCAGCACCCTCATCATCATCACCCTCGTGTAGAGTGCTCAGGTTGGGAATTTTAAGTTATCGGGTTTAATCAAGATGCACAATTAGCTAGCTGGCTGGTAGCGATATGCGTAAGCCTTGTGAACTCTTCCAGTCAAGCTTATATGCAGCTAGCTGGGTACATGTACTCTAGCTAGCGTCGAGCAGTGTAACGTTGGGTGTCAGCGATTGCCCGGAGATCTCCACCCCCTTCCCCGCACAAAGGAAACATTCTTTTCGAGCTGATCGAAGTCTGTTGTTTCCCTAGCCGGATCTGTTTTGCATGGCCTGCGGAAGAATCGGTATTTGGAATTTCCACTTGATTGGGATAGATGCGCATGTTTCATGATGCTATGTATCAATTGACCACCTTTGATGATACGCGTACGGGGGTGCTTATCCCTTGGACGGATAGAAGTGGTCAAATTCGCGATCTCCCTCTTTCAGCAATCAGTAGCCTAGCATGGTAATTGTTGAAAATTCCTGATTGGCCCTGTTGTTTTATTTAGTTTAAAAAGCAATACGATTCCTTTACCACTTTCATCCGTTCAAGGGATAATTTTGACCTCTACAAAATTGAGATTTGACAACGAGACCAGAGAGAGTGGCTATTAATTCCAATTTCAACCACTCATCTCTCTTCCTCCTCCTCCTCCTCCTCCTCCTCTTCACTCTCTTCTCGACTTGTCTCAGGATTGGTGATCGATATGTACCCCATCTTTCTGGTTACTAATCATTACTATTGGCATCCGGAATAGGCTTAGTGCCCTTGTCTTAGTCGAGTGATCTACAATGTAGCCATGGTGATACAGGCGCTTTCTGCTCCTCAAACCGGTATAATCATCTTGAACTTCCACATATCTTCAGCTGAAAGCTACTATATCGCGCATTATGCTTCAACCCATGGCGATCATGATCAGCGCCACACGGATATCGCATCTAGATCTATCTACATGGATAAAATCTCAAACTTTTTCTATATAAAGGGCCGATAAAGTCGTTCAATGATACTTCAATTGCACATTCTCATTGCCATCTCAATCCATCATGACATCCTCTACCAAAACCCCCCAAATTAGCTGGAGAGCCAAATACTCTCGCCAGCTCGTCCGTGAGACGATTTTTAAGGAGCTCACCAAGCGTAGACAGATTGGTTCACCCGGACGTAGTATGCCTATTCTTGGAGATGGCCGCGATGATACTCTATCCGACATTCACCACCTCCCCCATGACAAAACTCCAAGGTCTCTAACTCCTGTCGACCTGGGATCTCTCAAATTCTGCATTGTTGGAGCCGGTGTTGCCGGACTTTTCCTGGCTAAGCTCCTCACCGAGCACGGAATTCCATATGATCTCATAGAGGCATCAGGTAGGGTCGGTGGGAGAATGTACACCAAAACCTTCTCGGACGCACCGCATGACTACTATGACATTGGGGCGATGCGTTATCCAAAAATCCCATTGATGGACAGGTGAGTTTCATATACACAACATGTTGAGATGCAACCTTATTGATTTCGCAAACTAGAACATTTCAGCTTTTCGAGGAACTTGAAGTTCCACTTATACCGTACTACTTGAGCGGGACTGGGAACCCTGCAATGTACAACGATATCTTGGGCCCAGGATCGGATGGAGATTTTGATCATTACAGGATTAGTTCAGAGAGTGGAGGTGTGGTGATGGATCAGTGAGTATTCATATAATTGTGCTTATATAGAGTTATTTTTTCTCATGAAACAGCCACTGACATTTGATAATAGGGCAGTACGAGATGGAGTCACTGAAGTTATGCGCCAGGCACTAGAGCCATACAAAGGCCCGATGAAGGTTGATTTTGAAGCCGGTTTCAAAAAGCTCAAAGAAGAAGCAGACAAGTACTCTACCCGAGAGTATCTCCGAACTGTATTCGAGTACAGTGGTGAAACAGGCCTGGACTTCCACACAATCCAATGGCTAGAAACGAATCAGACGTATGTCCACTACCACTAGCTGTGTCCGCCTCACACACTAATCATCATTTTCACAATTCTAGGTCAAGCGGTCTTTTTGATCAAGCTTACTCTGAAACAGTCATTGACTCCCTCGACTTTGAGTTCGACGATAATGTCGACTGGTTCTGCATCGAAGGCGGCACCAGAAAGGTGACCGAAGCCTTGCTCAAGAAGATCCAAACCCAGCCCGAAATGTACACCTCCGTGACCCGTATCGCTCTCAGGCGCGACTCCTCCGGTGACGACGACAAAAACAAAATGGTCGTCGACATGGTCAGCCCTCTCGGAAAGACTGAAACCCGCGAATACGACACCGTCTTCAACACCACGACACTCGCCTGCGCCGCGCGGATCGACCTGACCGGTGCCGAACTTCACCCAGCGCAAAAGGATGCCATCCGCGCCCTGCACTATGATGCCAGCTGCAAAGTCGGCATCCGCTTCAAGACCGCCTGGTGGATCACAAAGTGCGGTATCACTGAGGGTGGCGCCGCCTCTAGCGACCTCCCGCTCCGAACTTGCGTCTATCCCTCGTACAACCTCGAGGATGACCATTCAGCACCCACCGTGTTGTTGGCATCCTACACCTGGGCGCAGGACGCACAGCGCATTGCCAGTCTCATTAGCCAGGACTCCCCAACCGGGGAGGGTACGCTGATCAACTTGATCCTCCGCGATCTCGCCCGACTCCACGCCGCCAGCGGTATCACGTATGAGTTCCTCTGCGAGCAGTACCAGACACACCACGCCTTTGACTGGTATCATGACCCGTACACCTCTGGCGCCTTTGCGCTGTTCGGGCCCGGTCAGTTTGAGAGTCTGTACCCCTTCCTCACGCGTCCGACTGCGGACAGTAGGCTGCACTTTGTTGGCGAGGCTAGCAGCGGGCACCACGCATGGATTGTCGGCTCGCTGGACTCGGCGCAGAGGGCGCTGGAGTATGCCATGGTCAAGTTTGGGTTGAGGGAGGTGGCGGAGAAGATTGAGGCGAAGTGGGGCGCCGTGGATGAGGTGGAGCTGGGCACGGATGGTACAGCCCATTTGCAGGTGGGGTTGGGGTACTTGAAGCCTGAGGAGGTTGTGAAGTTGTCAGTTCAGGATATCAGGGCTTAGACCTTCAGCGGAGAGATGTTTATGATGTAAATGTGTATGTAAGAAATGCAAAGCGTTTGGAATTCGCGATATGACAGAAGAATATACATGTACCTACCTAAATTTGGATTCATCAGGAAAGAATCAATGGGGGGGGGGAACCTATCAGTCATCAGAATTTCTCATACGAAACTAGAGTAGAGTGCACTGCGGCCCTGACGTAGGAGCGCTGACCAAGCCGTAGGTACCCGGCGGATGAGGTGCACATGAGTGTACTATCCAGTTTCGATTTTATATGATCTAGACACAGGCAGCGCAGGTTGGGAACTAAATCTATTTGTGGGGTAGACATGACTCACTACTTCTGCACTCCTCTCCGGAATGTTCCTTCAACACTTTCTCTAGGCAATAGCTGCTTATAGGTTTCAGAGTAGCCCTTCTCATGAAACCTAGACTCGTATTAATTTATATACGGGACAATAAAGTATGGGGGAAAAAATAACTAATCTCATAAGGGGGGCCAGGATGAACTGTATTGATACCATCGAATTCCCCACCCCCCGATCACCTTATAAGCCTCATCCCTATATCTTACCTAGCGGTGACAAGCTTCACCCTGCGTCACCGTAGCTGCGGTCGCACCGGTAGTGAGTGCTTTTAGCGAAGCTACATAGTTGCGACGACGACGATCGTGGGGTCCTGGTCTTGTGTGCTCTTAGGAATTAAGCTGGAGTCGGTACTTGCAGGGTAATTATCGGTAGTCTAGGCGACTACATAGTCCTACTTGTTTACCGAGGTATAAAAACTGTAGTCTTGTTGTGTTAACTGGTGTAGGAGGTGAAGTAAACTGAAAAACGACTGTAGATCCTAAATGCGCGCATGTGCATCATGAAACGCACCTTGAGCTCAACTAGAGCCGGTTACGGGAAGTCGAGTGACACACGGTGATTGCGAGTGATTGTTTGTGCAACCCTTCATGCGAAATCACTCGTGGGGTCTTGGCGGTCTGTCCTAGCGCATGCGTATCGGAGCGGATACGTCAATGGTTCTTGTATGTTTTTAGTGTTAGTAAGATGTCTGTGATGCTTCTTATGATGTTTGTAAAGGTGAGCATTTCTTCAGTATTTCCGCCAACTCCGGCAACAAGTGCTTCCGAGAATAGATACGTCGTTCTCCGGAGCTTAAGAATGGCGGCAAACTTGGACTCGTAGGTATTATATTAGATAAGGTGAGAAAAGAGAATGCATCGATATTAACGGCGATGTGTCAGGTGAGGATAAGAGAGCATGTGGCGGGACGAGTAAAATAGCCACGCCCCGACTGATGCGGGGGGACTGGCGTGGCTGCTGGTTATTGATGTAGATATGTAGTTGAACTGATCTTTCAGATGCATATTAATCGAGCAATGTTGGCGTTGTTGCCTACAGAACACCTATTTTAGCGGATATAGGGGTGAGATGTTTCAACGTATAATTCGGGGGGGCTCACCAAGATGACGTTGTCATTTGCTTTCTAGCCTGAGAAAAGCTGTAAGCATATGTATGCATTATGTAATTATACATAAATCTTTGCAGAAATTAAGAGCTCTTAGATCAAAATTACCTGCCAACAGTGGCTCAAGATATAATAAATTATTTTACTTTTCAAAGCGAGGGTGAGTCTTAAGATGTTTATCCTGAAGGCTGATTCTATCGACACAGTGATCAATCTTGAGTCTATATAGTGCGACGGCAAATTCGGCATATCAACCTACTTCTCTTATCATCAATAAACACCGTTTAGTCCCGCATCGATCTCTGGAAGCACACGCGTGTAGTGGGACGGGAATGTATGCATACGCCCTATACCAACTCATAATGCAACGAATCTACAAGAATGCTTCGAATTCCGCATCCTCCCATCGTCGCTCTCTCAATGATAATCCCTAAACCCAGTTAGTCTTCTATATACTACTTATAAACGCCTACACACGAGGCTTCAAAAGATACGCAAAAGGTCGTTATTATCCCTTCGCCGTATTTGAAATGCCTAGGTTGAGCCAGAGACAAACCTAAGGTTTTAGGGGGGGATAGAGAAGATCCACAAAGAGCATCATGTACCATGGCCAGCAACGTTGATTGGGGAACAGATCACTCGTGGTCATAGGCAGTATAGTGAGTTACATGTAAGTAATTATGAGTAGGAGTACTCGTGATGTAGATACATGTACATTTCATCTAGCTAACGTGTCCACTAGATACATGCGCACGACGTATATAGGCCCGCCATTTGCCAGATATCCAAATCTAGATCCCGTCTCGGTACAATAATTGCGTTCCATGGACCGTAGGTATCTATTATCGGGTTGCGAAAATAGCTACATACGCACCCAACGACAACCAACGACCACCACGCTTTTAACAAACAAAATAGATATATATGGGGGAGACTGTGGTACATCCATGGGACTAGAGAGTCATGGAATCAGAATTTTGGACCTTGCTTGAAGGAAGAGGATTGAGGATCGTGTCGTGTGAAAATGATACTGTTGGTTGGTATATATCTGGGATGCGCAGTTGTTTTTGTAATTGGCAACACGATCCATTTTGCGATGTGTGTGGTTGTCCGTGTGGTTATTTTTACAAGGTACTGTTTGGTAAAGGCTGGTCGAATTTCCAAATAGACTCGATATCTCTCTTAGATGGTCATTATAACTTTTTTTGCGCAGCAGGGTCGGTTCTGGGAGTCGACGCCAAGAGATGTAAAAACGTCCCTAACCCGATCAACACTAATGACTGCAGCTAAGGGATGCATGTAATCCTCTCTCCTTCTCAACTCCTCCCTTGAGCTCTCAGTACTTTCAGCTGTGCCTCTGACTTCTCCATAAGCACGCTCCCCCGCTTCCGTCCCTCCGCATTCAACGCCGGCCCATCTTAGTTTACAAGTTTTAATTTAATTGGCGTTATAATCTGGCTGCGACCTATAGCTATGGCCTGATGCAGATCTAAGCTTCATAGTATTTGCCACAGAACCTTCCTGGAACTGTTCCAATCCTTCGGGTATACTAATGTCAAGATCTTGATTTTTACGATCGAGGGCTTTTTGCTGTGATGCTCATGCAAAGATCACTTACTTCCAGCATACTACATAAGTTTCATGCCAGATGATATGGTGCCTGACAATGATCTTCACAACTTTTGATTCTTTCTGAGAGCTTCAAGAGTTGACTAAGTGCTGCTACCCCCTACAGTGCTCCAAAACAATACATAACAGGGAATATCGATGACTTACTTAGGTGCGTCTCAGGATGGATGCCATTAATAACCAGATACTCCGATCTAGAGAGAATATACACTACGCACAATCCTGGATTTGAAAACGTTTTCAATTCGTGTGGACCCACATTTCCCGTATGTTGTTGCGCACATTTTTGCTAAGGGTGCTACTTGTAACCCTAACCCTGTTTCATATCTGCCCTCACCGCAATGGGCGGGATGCAAGGTCCATCTGCTGTTCCTTCAAGCCCCTTTTTGTTTTGAAAAACTAGGGTTCTTGGTTTGCCTATCCTTCATAACTGAAAGCGTTGTATAACGATGTAAAAAAAAAAAATTTATATCACGAATTGTGTACTATGCTCAATTCCGTGATAGAATTGATTCGTACTGAATCAGAAACCTCTTGGACCAGATTTAGGAGCCTGAATTGAGCGGGATAAATTTATTATACAAGCTTTAGTAGGGCCGTGAGTTCCGTTTTGACAACAGATTTGATAAGGGAGATTTTTTCCAAATTAGGTTACGCTCGAGCTTCTAGACCCCGGTAATATAAGAACCAATCCTTACCCCCCACAGCTGAAAATCGTGAATTTTAGAAGCTAATTCGGTTCATCTATCAATTGCACCTTTACAACAAAACTGCCTCTGAAAAAATCAACCGCTTTTTTGCAATTTGGCGGGGTTTTTAACTAGATGTCATGTAGGTGCATGCGCGCCGTATAGACACATGCAGTACTAGTGCGATATTTGAATGCCATCGAAAATATCAGAGGTAAATGACAAAGAATAGAGTAGACGACACCATAGAATCATGACGTGCGTCCGATAGATCGTTCCTTTCCGCTTACCCCAGCTCTTGCATTCCAATTCAAGAACACGTATATCCACAGTTTTGAATCAACATAAATTTGCGCATATGCCACCTCTTCCTGCACACACAACTTCACATGCAGTAATTCTGCTGCAATGAGAGCTAGATTTTAACCATGTGAGATATACAATTGCGCAGGGTATCAAAGAATAAGGCGGACCGGCATTGTATGAGTGGGGGTTTTGTAGGTACCAATACCATCGCGATATGTAATTCTCCTCTTTTGCTTCTCTGCATATATTTAGTTAGTAGGGCTGTCCTCAACAAATTTAGTAAGAGAATGGTAGGGCCACTCCCCCAATTTGTGAATTATTATAGATCGGGAATGACCGCATGTTATCTCATGAACACGATGTTCCTAAAAGTGTGGGAGAAAACGCATCCGTTGCCAGCCGGTCTTATTATTTGAGTCAGGAAGTGTAGCCCTCTCGAGTGATGGATCATGCTTAACATCTCTGAGATTGTTCACATTCCGAGAAAGCCATTGTGAGACTAATCAAACTTTTAACCGACCGAATGATTCATGTTTCTGCACCCATCCCATGTTCCCCACAGCTAGGTCAATATAGTGCAAATGGTTCGCCCTAAAGAGCCTCAATTAATCGACGGATCTTGAACAGTGCCATAGTTCTCAATTCGGAATCATGCACAAACTTACTCTATAGATCCAGAACCCGGTTTGTGTGCCTCGTAATATCAATGTTTGGCTCGAGCTCGTGGTGCGCACAAGTGGTTTGTTGTCCGTTGCAGGTGCGCACAATTGCAAAAACTTCTTAAGATCACGTCGGCTCCAAGCCAACCAAGATATCCCAGATTCAGAACCATGTAATTCTAACCCCCCTCCCGCACGATAAAAACAAAATACTAATGTCAAAACTAATCATCAAATCGTCTTTTTCGACTATCATGGCCGGTTACCCTGATTGGTCGCTTCTAGAATGGCTGTGCGGTGGTTGCGCTGCAAAATAGAGGGTTTATGCATACCTGGACAGGCCAGCTATTACTCTTGACTTCCCACTTCGAGGCTCAACTAGGTCCGGGGGGTGACTCTATTTTGAATGTATGCGGTATGAGAACCTCCAAGGACATCGACTGGAACTTGTACCTATCTGTACCTGATCAAATGCATATCTTAGTTATTGAATTAATTAATTTCCGAAACAGATTGTCAATTAGACCGGCTTGGTTATTCAGTCATGTATGTATGTAGTCGCTAGATTAAAGATTAAAGCAGCTCATGTAAATCCAACGTCTTCCTGTCGCTTTCCCGGAATTCGCCGGTGTGTTATGCTGTTGTTTCATCTCGACTTGAAAATTTGAACCAGGCCTAAGAAGCATTTGATTGGTTCAGCCCCAGACTTGATGAGCTAGCGCCCGAGACTGCATTTTCATAGACGAGACGGGCGTTCTCCATCCTCCCCCTTCGACTCAGCCTCTTTTGCCAACATGACATGCCTCTCGGCCTCCGTCCGTCAACAAGAAGGGGCTTTTGAGTACGAGAGGTAAACGATCAACAATGTGTATGTGTTCCGGCTGTGTTATCTATCCGTCAATATTTGCATATATTGACAATTGGATCGCAGTTACATAGTTGTCCACAGATAAGGCTAATTCCATAAGTTTACTCCTATGCTGCTCTATTCTAGAATGCTGTAGCTCTAGAGGCGCAAGGTGTTCCCACCTAATTTTGATCCCTTTTGGACCAGTAAGGTACGGCAGTTGTAAGTGCTGTGATACGTAGGTATTTACAGTAGGATTCCCGACTTTGGTAATGAGGGGCTAGGTGTCGTGCACAGGCTTATTAAGTCAACTTATTGACCAAGATTGCAATTGAAGGGACCAGCAGCCAATCACAGTAGAGCTTGTGGATGAATTGAGAAAAGTGATAGGTATTAGGGTGGGTGCTACCACACGAGTAGGCATTGCTTTGGCGGGATGTAGTACACATTGTGGTGTCACAGTTACACGAAATCCTGGGACGCCCAAGGGCGAAGAAAGCCGAGACAGGGGTGGTGCCGAGTCTGTCTGTTGGGCGAAGGGCTGATCATGAGGCTCTGCAGATGAAGCATGACGGAGAGAAAACAGCTTACAGAAGTATGTACCTACATACATGTACTTTCGACGTAGCCGCCGGATCCTTGTTTACACCACTTGCATTTTCTGGTTCTTTTGCTGGTAAGCGTGTACACCTAGCGGTGCTAGCTGCGTCCTATGATTATCGATTATCGGCCCGATGTGTTACAGTGGGGAAAAGGAAGACGTAGAAACACTACGCAGATGAAATAAACAGCTAACCAAATATTGCTGTCCACTCTATTGTTCATTATTGCAATTCTTCTATGGAACATGACTGAATAGGTTGGTGGGATTCCTACTTACTTACATACATGTACTGACATGTACTCGGGTACGTACCTCTTGCCGCGCCGCTGTTGCCTAGTCACTGACAGAGTGGTGTGTGCCTGGATGGGTGGTGTGTGCCTGAATTGTGTGGTGTGTGCCTGAGCCTGAGTACTCAAGGTGCTCTCTACTCTATGCACTATTCGAAAGGAGAAACCCCTTCGACTCTCACCTGTTACAGCAGCCACCCGGAATGGACAGGTTTCGCCCATAACGGGCGACCTATGACTGGCTTTTCGATACTACATGTCTGCAGCTACCAGGGTGCAAGAGAGTCTTCAGATATCGGGGATCTTCCATAGCTTGGTACTACATCTATACTGAACCAATCTCTCACGGCTCAGATATATGTCGGTGCTATGAAAGGAAAGACATCCATTGTTGAAGAAATACATGTATTTAATCTGTTGATAATATGTACATGTATGTATGTACCATACGTGCATGCATACTCTTCTCCAGAGAGTTTGGTTCGTGCGCATCGTTTCCGACCTGCAGATATGTGAGAGAATGGTGCGAAATACTCTCTGCGCACCAATGCAGTATCGACTTAGCCAACCACAATTCCTGGCTTCACACCCTTGCAACGGTGGGCAGAAAAAAACATAGCTAAGAAACGGCGACAGACGTAATATTCAATAGAAAAAAAGTTGAGGCTCTTCATACCTCCCCCCGCTTAGTTTGGGGCAGTGTTCGATAACATGCGAACCAGAGCGCGCGCCCAACTTCGCGTCAATCAATAATGCAAGTACATACATGGTTTGAGCTAAAGACGGTACAAAGCTGCCTTGTCTCCCCCTCTCAACCAACCATCTACACAGCCCAAAATATATTCGAGATTCTCTATATTCATATTCTGCACCTAAGTTCTACTTTTTGCAGAATTGTCAAGTTTATATAACAGGCTCCCGCACCGCCTCTATATTTCCAAGATAAACCTACTAGGAAACAAGCCTTGTGGAGCATAGAGTGTATCAACATCATACGCACATATATCAAACCTCAGGCAATTCGGTTAGTCAATTTCTACCATGTTTATCTGTTGTTTCCATACATCCAATGGTTATTCTGACATCTCTACCATCATCTAGGTTGTCCGTTCATCAACCATAGGCAAGGATATCACTGCCCCAAAAAACATCTAAAAGGTTTGTAAATATGTTATGTTGGTTCCAGGACTTCTTTCCGAACAAGCTTTGCCCGTCTCGTCTTTCTCCTCAATCTTCACGAGCAATGCTCTGCATATTTCTGTTACACCAAGGCGGATTCAATCGGGCTGGGTTTCTACCCTGCAGCTACAGAAGAAGTGCAAGTTCTCTTGTAGGGCGACAAGTTCGATATCAAACAACTCTTAAGAGAACCTAAGTCTGACATGCTTGCACTATAGTATTAAGTTCGAAGCACCTCCGTCAACGATGGGAGACAATCTTGGCCAGACTTCCATGGAAAGCCTACTCCACTCAACTGAGGGCGATATTTATCAGCCTGATCAATTACTTCTAAATAGAGCTTTCCCGCCTGTCCACATGAGTGAGAATAGATTTGGTGCTTGGGATTTCAACCACCCGACCTCCACAGGACTTGAGGAAAGACTTCAAGAGTTAGCCGAATTAAGGCTCCCTCAGGATACATCCACAGATATAACATCACCACTTACGCGGTTCATGACCGACACCAACCCCCCCAGGCCCTTAGTGGGGATCAACAATACCGCTGGATACGTTACTCCCCATAACACACACCTTTCCATCGCAACAAGCTGGGGGCAGAGATCAATCTACGATGACTACTCTCCGTCGGCAGGCAGCTCTGGATGTGGGTTTCCGTTTTCCCCTGGTAGCACTGGATCCATGGATGAACAACACTTTCACTACGACGACCAGTCTGGCTATCCACGCAGGGATTCCGGAGGTCACTCTCAAAGATCATCTATCGATGGCCTCGGCTGTACGTCACCTTCTTCGCCAGGGATAAATGCCAACGACCCCTGGAGAAGGCACTCTGATTACTCGGTCGAATCTAATACGGATATCAACAATTCTTCTCCACTTGACCACCACCACCGTCTCAGCCAAGATTCTTCGTTTGTCAGCTTGAAGAATATACAGATAAGCCCGGTAGAAGACGAAAATGATGATAGAGAAGGCTTGATCCGGAGACCACACAGCAATAGCATACCAGGAATATATGTCAACGGGCACGAGCATGACCATGAACATGATGATGGAAGTGTTGGTCCCTGGGATACGTATTACATTCCTGATCAAATGAATATGTCCTGTTCTTCTCCAACTTCTAAAGTCTCGCCTCAGGCCTCTTCTCCACGTACGGTGGCAGTGCTGGGAGCGAGGCGGGAGCGCCGTCGGTCAAGAAGTGGTTCTACAAATTCACAGCTCTCGAATAAGGCTCGGGCAGAGTTGATGAAGCCTCATCCTGACGCAACCACTAACGCAAATGGAAAGAACCACAAAGGAAGAGGTGCGGGAAAGAAGACCAAGGAGCGACAGGTCTGCCCAGAACATCCAAACAAGTCATTTAGGCACAACTCTGACTTCCGGTAATTAAACCCTAGTATCCTCCCCATTTGATAGACCCGCTGACGATGAGATATAGTAAACACATGCAAACCAAGCACACCAGACCTTTCCTCTGTACATTCCACTTTGCGGGCTGCGAGCAAACATTCGGGTCAAAGAATGAGTGGAAACGCCACGTCTTCTCACAGCACCTACAGCTTCACTACTGGCGCTGCGACTATGCCAATTGTGCAGATCGTAAGGCATACTTCAATAGAAAAGACCTATTTGGACAACACCTTAAACGCATGCACGGGCCCAAGGTCACCGACAGCCCTAAGAACGCATCCGAGAATAAACATTGGCTCGGACATGAGATTCCTCAGATTCAGGACCGTTGCCGCAAGGAACGTCGTGCTCCTCCCGAGAGGAGCATATGCGGATACTGTAACAAGGAATTCTCAGGACCCGGTAGCTGGGATACAAGAATGGAACATGTGGGGAAGCATTACGAGAAGAATAACTACAAGGACATCGATACTAAGACATGGGTGACGGACAAGGGCCTCATTCAATGGGCCCTTGAAGAGAAGATTATTGAGAAGACCGAGGAAGGGGGTTATAAGCTTCTGTGTCATGGAAAGGATTCGATTGAGGGAGAAGAGAGGAGGAGAAATAGCCAATATGGACCATCCACTATTGATCCTATTGATATTGGGAATGATGATTACGACGAAGATGCAGAGGGTGAGTATGAGGATTAGAGTCAGGTTTATTTCATGAAAAATCACATTTGAGGCGCTGGGGGGTTTTTTTCTCTTGGTTTCTGATTTTTTGCTATTTCCTTCTTTACCTTTTTTTTGTGTTTTGATCATGAGTTTCAGCATAACGGACTTTGGGCGGGAACTGATTTTTATTTTGTTTTCATTGTTTTGTTTACTGACTTCCTCGAACACTTGTTGGTACGTGTTATATACTGAAAATGGTCGGGAAGAAAAGAAAATAAAAATAAGGTAAGGTAAGGCTATTTGAGGGATCGGAGTGAATTTATATACGGAATGGCGTCTTTTTCTTTTCATTTCATTTTTTAAATATTGTTCATTTTTTTATTTTTTTCTTTTATCTCTTATTCATAAACTACGACAGAAGAGATAGAGTTCACGATGGTTTCATTGGCTATAGGAGGCGAATGTTGTACACGATTTAATGATTAAAATAAATGTCTAGATAACTGTACCTTCACTGATCATGAGACTACTAGCTGGGAGGTGTACGCTGTCCTGGCTGAACCTTTTCATGCCACATTGCGTGGCTGCTATTAGAACCAGAAGCATTAATCCTGGATATGGGGGATCTTGGTCAATTATCTTGATCTGATCTGATCTGATATATGCAGTGCAGAAGAGGAGGCGCGAAGCCAGGAAGCTAACGGATAGCCAACGAGCCAGAATGTATGTAAGTCTACATGTAATGAGAGCCTGCTGCTGCTGCTACCCTGACATCCATCTCCATCCTCTTGTACGGCCGGTCCCAGGTTGCAAGGCAGACAGATGGACAACAAGATGGCTGTGCACTTATTGGGCGTGGTTACGGCTCCTGCAGGCTACTTCGCGATACGCCTCACTAGCTTTTCGGTTTTGGTTTCTCTTTCCCCCTGGTACGTTAAGGAAAGGGCAAAGTGCCCTTTGGTGATGATCTTTCTCTCCGCCGCCCTAACAAAGTTTATTAGGACGGGGTTGGGCGGAGGACTGCGAATGTGCATCTTGGGGTATCACTCGCTGTATGCTCTTCCGTGCCCTGCATCTGCATGTGGTCCAGTGCTACGAAACAACACGTTGTTTCAAAGATGGGGGCACATGGAATTGTGGTGGACCAGGTTTATTAGCATTGGCATTAATGATAGTGCATCCAATGTATACGAATAAGCATCGATCCCATCTCAGGCCCATCACAGCTGCAGCTGCACGAGACGGGACTATGAAACAGCGCATTTATTTGGGTGAACTAAACATGTGCATGAGAAGTGCACCCAAACAAACAGCACTGTCCCCTTCCTGGCCACGAGATGAGACTTATGACGAGTGGTTGCGGTTAAGATGCAAAGTACAGATCTAGCTATTTGTATCTGGATCGGCCTAAGGCAGGTCAATTAAGTGTGCAAAAAGCGAGGGGATAGAGGTAAACTCTAGATGGCGAGTTCCGTACCATTTTTTTCGGCCCGTCATACCAAGATGAAGCAGAAAAAGATGGGTTTAGATCGCAGGTGTCGAGGAAACCCCCCCCCCCCCTCCCCCCGAGTTTGCGGGTGCGTTGAAAGGCGTGCGCCACCAATGTATCTACAGGCCCGAAGTAGAACTGGGAATGATGGAGATGGAATAATAGCCCGAGACAAGCGCGCAGGTAATCAAAGATGACAGCAGCGCCAGATGTATGTGCTATATGTAGAGTAAGTACACATCTGTGGTTCGGATTCAGAGCAGTACGCAATTATGCATCATTACTCTCTAATAAAGGTTGATCTATTGTAGGTACACCCGACTAACAAGTTAATAACACACGTTAAGTTTTGCCTTTACTCTATTACATAACTCTTGTCACAGTGATAGATAAGTTAGTCGAGTGACATTTCATGAGTATAAAACCTGCTATTAATTGATTTAACTATCAAGAAGCGCACTTGTGTAACCTTAGGTTCATAGAAGAGAAGATAGACTTTTGTTCAGCGCAATCTATTTCCATTATCTATTATCTAGTTATACCTCCGTGTGCGTAGTGATAATGTAACAAAAATTAATCCCCATTTTCCAAACCAAAAAATAGGGTGTAACATGGCGATTGATTTCTGTAACTGTGCCCTCCGTAAGTAAACTCTTCTAGTTGGGTAGCCGGACAGACCTTGTCCTTTCTTAATCCTCCGTATCCCAACGCACCTGCACCCTGTTCCTGTGCGTCGGCAACCTGCTCGTCATTCCTAAAACTCCCTCTGTCTGTGCCTCATTCTGCCCACGTGACTTCCTCATATCCTCCTTAATCTCCGCTCTAATGATTCTTCTCATCTCATTCTCCTCAGCGGCTGCTGCGGCCATGGTGGCTACCTTCGCAGCTTCCGCTTCGTATAATTTTTTGAGTCTCTCTTTTTCTAGTGCCATTGCCTGGGCCTGAGCATGTTTTCTCATTGCCGCTTCGGATTGCTCTCGCTGATGTCGCTTTATACCCTCCTCATGAGCAATTTTGTCCTCAATGCGCTTCTTTTCCTGCGCTTCGGCGAGAGAGCGTAGCTGAGCTTGTTCTTTGGAGCGAGCTTCGGCCTCCACTCTAGCCTTCAAAGCGGCGTATTCAGCCTGAAGACGTATGGATCTCATCTCCTCCTCTTTTTCGAGTTCGTTGCGAACTTGTTTTTTGATCTCCTCCCTACCAGCTTCCAGCTGAATGCGAATCTGCTCATTTAACTTGTTACGATCCGATTCGAGTTGATGGAGTCTAAGGGTTTCAATTTTGACTTGTTCATCTGCGATTCTTCGAGCCTCCTGCTCGCTGAGTTCTTTCCTTATTTCTTCTCTAATGCGCTTTATCTCCTCTGCCCGAATCTTCTCCCACTCCTCCGCCCGAATTCGATCCTGCTCTGATTTATTTCTATTAATCTCTTCGATCATGTGACGGCGCTCCTGGTCGAGCAGATCGAGTCTAGATTGACGGGTAATTTCTGCGACCTCCTTTTGTTGCTCAATTTTTCTCTTCTCTTCGGCCGCAAGTTTTGCTAGATTAGCGAGTCTTTCCCTTTCAATCTCCATTGATGATTGGAAATTCTTGGTTTCCTCTTGGAGTTTTTGTGCCCCCGCCTCAATTTTCTTCTTTTCCGCCTCAATTTCTGCGAGCCGGATTCGTTCCCTCTTTTCAAACTCAGCGGAAATCTCGCGGCGTATCTTTTCCTGTTCGGCTTGAATGGTAATCTCTCGTTGTTTAGCCTCCTCTCTGGCTTTATCCTCTTGCTCCTTTCTTCGCTCTTCCTCGATCTTGACTAACTGGTCGTTTCTCATCTTTTGCATCTCTACAGCAAGTTGATGTTGTTTGGCTTCCTCTCTCAGGATACGTTCCATTTGCAGACGACGCTCCTTCTCGGCTTCAAGCTCAGCTAGGTGAACCTCATTGCGTTTCTTCAATTCGGTTTCAAGGAGATTTTTGATGCGCTCTTTCTCGGCTTCTGCAGCTACCCGGCGCTCGGCTTCCTTCTCATTGGCCCACTTTTCGGCTTCGAGCTTTTGTAATCGCGCTGATTCCTGGCGTTGTGCGTCTTCAAGTTGCAATTCCTTGCGAATTTCAAGTTTTAGTTTTTCATCGGCCTTCATCTTTGCATATTCCTCCTGACGGATCTTATCTTTCAATTTCTGTTCCTCTAGCCGTTTTTTCTGCTGCTCATCCTCCTTGGTGCTTGTGGGGGGCTCGTGAGGTTCTTGACCCTGACAAATCCGGCAGTCGCTGAGGTCAATGTCAACATCATCAACACCACCCGGTCCACTAACAACTCGAACTTTCTTCTTGCATGTATGATCACCTCCCTCATGCCAAAGCTTGACTTCAAACTCTCCGCTGCCTTCCCTGGTGAGTTCAAGGCGACGAGATCTATGCTTTGCTCGTGGTGTGTTCGGCGAAATGGTGATTCTTTTGCCAGTATTTTCGTCGATGTAGTATGCTTTATATTGGTGGGATTGACTAACGTGAGGTGAATTGGCCTGAGGTGGATTTATGTGAGCTGGAGCATTCAACTGTTCAAGATTTATGTGATGCCTGGAAGATGTTTCCGGATCGGAAACGTGGACTTCATTGGTTTCATCATCGTAGTAGTAGACTCGTTCTCCGAATCGGCGCGGACTTGCACTGAGACTGCCTGGAGTGCCAACCTTTGGGATAGGTTGTGGTGCTATTCCGGGTTTGGATTCTTCGACAGATTTAAATCCGGCATAGCTAGACATATCCCCTTGAAAAGGAACAGGATACATTCCGGGCATTATTGGGAAAGCTGAACCACCACCACCAGAAGATGTCCCAGTCAAGATACCCGGGCCTTGAGAAGGAAATGTTCCATGAAAAGCAGGAATAGGAGGAGGCGTGGACTCAGTGGGTCCATTTGGTGGGATAACGGCGTCCTCGGAGGGATCAACACAGATTGGAGGAGGGTGGTAGTACAAAGGTGGATTGATAGGTCCTCCATGACTATCAATAGAAATTCCATTAGTTAAATCCGGAAAATTAGACGATGATAGATAACTTACATAGAAGGTCCTCCCTCCTCGACAAGGACAGGTGGAGGGTGATACCAGAGCGGCATCTAGTAGACTTATTTGATGCAGAATTTGTAAGAGATACTAAGGGAAGATTAGATTGATAGCCAGTCTCTAATGATGAATACACCAAAGATGTTGGAGCGAAACCAGAAGATGATGGATGATAGATGGTGGATGGTGGATGGTAGCAGCACGAGATGAAATAAGGGATAGGAGCGAGAATTGCGGACTGACGGTTACCTATGACAGAGGCTTCCTTAGGCAGCCCTACCATACTATTTTTTTCGTTTATTTTTGCTAGTTTATGCTGCAGCTTCTACACCACCCCACCATCAGTAGGAAAACACAGCAGTTGAAGTTGTATAAATTCTATGTAACTCCAATCCCAAACAGAAATCGCCACCACGAATTCAGGCTTATCTTTATGATATGATAGGGAGCCCGGCCCTTCACGATCGTACACTTTGATGTATATTTGCTGTCCAATGCTACTGTATCACTACATGTATATGTAGGGGTACATGTAGCTGATAAAGTGAATAAATTATGGCTATATGTACTTACGTATAGTTTCTAATTCTCATAACTCCCTCTCAGACAGAAAGTCAACAGAAAAGGCCAGGCGGACCATGTACATGTATGTAAGCATGGCACGACCTATATACATCTACATACATGTATGAGAACTCTACACTTTGTTTTTATGTCCTTTAGGCTTGAAATAATGTAGCATATAAGAAGGACATACATGTACTTGTAGATCTATAAGAGGTGTTTCACCTTGATTCACAAACAACAAATCATGAATATCCATTTGAGGTATAGACATTAGAGATCTTCTGGAATGTCTTACAACTACTGGCGCGTACATACGTGTATGTACATTAAGTACGTACATGTACATGTACATGTAGTTAAAGGTAAGGGACTTTAGGTGCCCGTTAACTCGTGAATAGATGTTTCGCGTAATCCAGAATCAAATGTTAAGTACATGTAATGGTGAACTTATAGAAATCGCTGTGGATAAATGCACATAAATGAACCTCTCTCAGGCCTCAGTCTTCTGTCCCCCCACACAAACCCCTTAGATCCAGTAATGCCCATGTGTTCCACATTGGCGTACATAAATCCAAACCCTTGTATGAAGTGTAGAGTAGGGATATAAGTGATACATGTCTATACTGTACTCTTACGTTTTTCGGGTTCTATGCATGTGTGCGTGCACGAGCGGCCCCACATTACATGTACATCGCTAAATCACGTTCGCCTAAATATCAGTCCAAATATCTCCCCTTACTTCGTTCTTCTTTATCTCCACCTTATCGTCACTATCTCACCATTTAATTTGCATTCAATTTTGATTTGGAAACTACATGTAGGTTCATACTTGTACTAATTACATGTATGACAGTCTCCTCTACATATGCAATGTGAATCGGGCACCGGTGATAAACATCAGGCAAAAAGAGGTCCTAAAAGAACATAGCCAATGGACAAAGAGCGGCTGCCTGATATGACCCGGCATCGCTTCTTTCCTGGTAAGACATATTCTTCCTTATATCTTCACTCTTCTCTCCTTCCATCCTACAATTATCTATGTATTATTGTGATCTGCTACCATGATTATTCGATCACTTGAAAGCCACCTGTCACGAGGAATCGCCAATCCGATGCGAGGAACAACACTGCTCTATAATCTTTATGGGATAATTCCACCACATGAATTTCGCACATGGATAGTTTTGAGGAGCGCGATCGGATTCCATGATTGGATTCAGAAAGTGAACCGCAGTGGTTTTACAATGAAATCTCCGGCTGTGGGTTATACTGAATTCCATGGTGAAGGTGTGATCAGTCAGACCGAAGATGGGACGAAAGACTAATCTACACGATAAGCTAGGCAAATCAAGCCTACCGAGAATACACCAAAGATTGCATAGCTCGAGATTGACGACTTGTAAATCTAGCATTTTGATTGGTTACCATGAACAATTCCGGACCCCTGAGAATCCACGAGTTTTCTGAAGCATCACACAACATAATCAACACCAAGCATGACATCACGATCATTACAGATAGACGAAGAAGATCTCCATATCAGATCGGTGTACGACTTGAATTTATAATACTCAGGTTAATTTCTTGGTTGCCAATCCCCATTCACAAAGAGCAACAGTGTTGAAACATAATCGAGTCTGGGCCTATTGAGAATGGTCAAATCGACTAGACTAGGAGATACATATATTATGCAGTTTCGACAACAATCCTCTTCTTGGCCTCCGATTTCGGCACCTGGAAATCCTGACACGACCGCGGAGACAAATCCATGCTATCGTACATCTCGGTACTTCTTCTGGTCCTGATGATTCTTGATGAGCTTAAAAGCCAGTTAAAAGCCAGTTTTTGATCATGTTTCCCGAGCGGTGAGAGAGCTATTTTTGTGGTTCGTTTCAGCACCGAATGAGAACTAAAACTGAACCCGACTGATAGGAAGCCAATCTGGCGGCTGAAGAGATTTTTCGGTTCGTCTCCCGTGTGGGCCAGGGCGAATCAATTGACCGCGAGAGGTACCTGGTTTCGGGGTTGCGGTGAAAAACCATTTTTGATCATGAATGTGGCCATCGATATTTAGTTACTGTATGTACCTACTGACTGATCATACGCTATACTTTTAGGACCCTCCATTATTATATTCTTTCTTATTTCATCCACTTTAAAAGATCGATCAAAATAATATTTAATTACAGGTGCCAACATTGCGATAGCACTTTCCACCGAGGACCTTTTTCTATCTTAATCTCATTGATAATAACTTTCCCATAACACTGAATGATCTACCCATTCTCGGGTGATAAATCAGAAGTGCCAGGGCATCCGTTGGACTACGCCAAATCCTTGTGATAATCTAGGTACTGTATACCCTGCTACTATGTAGGGACTGATAGTTTAGGTTCTCCGCTGACATAAAATATAAAATTTGATTCTCATTTGTATCAAAGAATGTTAATAGTGATGATAGCTAACGATTTTCAATCTCAGAAGTAATATCCCTCGAAGTTGAGTAATAATAATAACAATAATAATAAAAGAAATAGCAGGCCGAGCTGACGTTTTGACTTACAGACCTACCGCCTCTGCATAAAATCTACTTAATTCGCCCTTTCGAGCTCGCCAGGTTTAAATAATAATTTACAACGAAGTTATTGTGTTAGATAAATACTTAAGTCTCACTCACCAGTCGTCAGTATTGCCTTTTTACATAAGGGTTACTCAAGCCGGACTTAGACAGAACTCTTTCAACCCCGAGCAAGCGTTCAAGGGATATGAATTGAAGATATCATAGAACTCTACAATAAAAATCAACTAAAAGACACGGCCGAGCATCGAAACTATATTTGTGTATCTTTTCGCTCAATTCATATCCCGCACACCTCCTCTACTTTAATCTCATCTCGATAAACATAATACCTGAATATTGGCGAACTGGATTGAGCGAATTCTTCCTGGTAAAGTAAGATGAACAAGGAAAATCGAAAATTTTCTCTCAAATCCCGATGGCTCAAAGTTGACACATTTAAACACATTGAATGCCATTTATATAGATCGCGAATGAGGGTCATGAATGAAGGTCAGCTTCTAACTACCCTGTTGTTTGATCTTTACATTTTCTATAGAACTGGTTGTTATCACATCTAAAAGTCATTTCACGAATCAATTCCCGGCCCTACATGCAGAAATAGCAAGCTCAGTCCATGTCTAATAACTCTTCTAAGGCCATTAATATCAACTAGCCTTACTTAGAAATAATTTCTATACTCAGTACAAAATATGAATACCTAGCTTTACCGGTCTAATGGCGGTAGCATTGACGGTTTAGTATTTTATGAGGGAGTCAGGTTCTGAAGAACAACTCTTTTAAGCAAGTTCAGTTTTCTAACAAAGTCGTTGAGTTCGGATAGTGCCTATCTAATTATCAGAAATCACCGATTATCTTTACATTTCACTGGATCTTTATAGCAACGATTGAGTTCGAACAATCGAATCTTTCTGACACGTTTCTGACTATGGCGAACTGTTTCTAATCACTATACCCCCACTCCAGTACACCGACGAGCTCCAAAGCTATTTTGCCCTATATACGCGCATTTATTCAGTGGGTGAACTTATATTATTAATTAGTCAAGCCAAAATCATATATAAAACGAAGCATCTCAAACAACCGCTGAGTAAGATGTATTCTCTGGGTTCATGGAGAGGTTCTAGTCGAATCCCTAATACGGACTCCATGCGGATACTATATATTAGGATAAAGATATCAAAACATCTAGGCCTACCACTTTTAGGTACAGTTTTGACGCAATCTTGGCATAGAGGCTGCGAATTTAAGGGGTTAATTGCAGCACTTCTTGTAGAAAGACGTATGCCCTCCAGTCCTCTGACTGACGGCATAGAAACTTGGTATAGGGCACTACATTATCCCGGATCCTCAGTCAATCACACTATACCCATATTCTTGAGTATTATAACATGAACACCATTTTTAGGCATTGTGTCGAGTGATGAACCAACTCCAACACCGATACAATATCTCACAATATGTGATGTTCCATCCTATCTTCAACGAAAATCTCCATGCTAAGATACTTTACTCAAACGATTGGGGCCTCCAGTAACTGACTTTCTATATATTAAAGCTCGTTCTCGTACCTGAATCTTCTATGGTACGCGGGGTGGCTAATTTAACCATTAATCTTGTCTAGAACGGCCAGGCGTCAGTAATATAAACTTATACATAGCACCCAGCTGGATATACCCCACTCTAATGGTCTTGAGGATATAACAGCGAGACTAAATCGGACTTGAACTGGTTTGAGACGAACACCTCACCCATATTCATCATTAGATAAGTTCGGCCCCCTTCCTGTAAGATTATTTC
Source organism: Morchella eximia (assembly GCA_024713935.1). Taxonomy (NCBI): domain Eukaryota; kingdom Fungi; phylum Ascomycota; class Pezizomycetes; order Pezizales; family Morchellaceae; genus Morchella; species Morchella eximia. Next base: position 1,446,495 of record JAMGZG010000011.1, on the reverse strand, counting down.
ATCAGTGCTCACGTGCATTATAAGAAACATTCTAGAGCTTCCTTAGCTACACAATCCCTGATTAAGAAGCTTTCAACTATCCCACCGAATCTAATTCGATATTCATTTAACCATCATCCATAAACATTTCCAGGCTCTATAGTTATACTCTCTTGTTTCTTTATACACCCGTAACGCCCCTCTCCGATTCCTTCCTTTATTCCCTTGTCCATGAGTTCCACATTTTCACCATAGTCACTGATTTGATGTTTGAATGGCACCAGAAATTAAGAAAAGTATATCATTCCCAACTTGTTACTTCCATGACTGCATAATCCTCCAACTTTGCTATAACATCTGGATCCATCTTAAAGCCACTCATCTTAAACAAGCAAAATTCAAATAAACCAAAACAATTCTTGCAATCCATATAACGAAATTCAACGCAGTCCAAAACTCCTAGCATGTCCACAATTCATCACCATCGCCCTACGAAATCCCAGATCGTCCAGCGAGGGCTACATGGCAATGGGCTACATGGCAATATACGACTCATTGACATGGCGTCCCGCACTTGGAACAGACCTTCCCTCTAATCACCCAGCTTTCGACGCCTGCCATCTCGCATGTAGGGCATTTGACACCAGGAACCTGCCAATGAAAAATTAAAACCAACGCCCAACAAAAACGCTGTTTTACAAACTTACAGGCACCGTTTTGATGATTGGATCAAATTCAAGGAATGGCACAATGGGGTATAGCAATCCCATCTCCACCTGGATAGCCTCTTTAATGATGAAAGATGCTGGGAGTGCATCGATGAAAGTGCAGAATGGGTCTCTCTGAAACCCCTCTGCAGCGTCGAAGGAGGTTCGGTTGGCATTGGCAGCGAAGGATGGATCCCTTTGAACATAATCTTTAACTTCAAGGGGAACTGAGGTGGCATCAGTGGAGGTTAAGGTTGAGATTGGTTGGCACATTTCTAAGATGCTGGTCCGCAAGGCCTGGATATTGACTTTTGGCGATATATTTCGAAAAGTCAAATCGACTTTATTGATCTGATTGATGGATGATGGTAATATCTTTTTTTTTCCTTTTTTTTTACTAGTTGACAAAGCTAATTGAAGAGTTGATGTTGAGGGTGAGAAAGGCATTTGAGGGATCTTAAATGGATTTCGAGTCGAAGGCAAAACGCTTCGACATGCTCTCGAGCTTAATCACGTTAATTCAAACTGTCCCATACTACACTAGCATTTTACTAGTTCCTGGCTAGAATAAGGAAGAACTATACGTTATTTTCTTCTTCTTGCTAATACATTATATGACATTATAATTTATTATTTCCGGATGGCTAAGTCAACTTGAAAAGCTATTGGCTGCTGCGAATAGGTTTACCTTGATTACTTGGGTGAAAGAAATAAGTAAATTGATATATGACATGCTGTCTGAGCGAGCGTGGGAGTCAAGAATTACCGGATTGCAGCAGGAAAAAGTATGTACTAACCTCTCGATCGAAAGCACAGAGCTCTTATGGCAATCGATCTCCGCCGGAGTCGGAGTTTTATTTGATCCTAATGCCACCTGCATAATATGTGTGAGGGTCAGATAATCGTCCATGCGCTTCATCCATTTCATCAACGTCAAAGCGGCCGCAGTGAGAATTAATTCCGTACCTGATTTTCTATCTATCGTCATGCAGCACCCACCCTTTCTCTCGGTACCGGAATGCAGGGATCAACAATTGGCGACGCTTAACTGCATATTCCCCCAAAGTCTGGATACTGGGTCCACTCCAATATATTTGGGTGGCTTCTGTACAAGGATCATGATCACTATGTCATAAGTGCGCGTGTCGACATGAGTTAAAGGTATCAAGCACTCTGCGCTAGAATATTTCACTTGGATGCCCGGTGAGTTTCTAAAAAAGAAATAGCCAACGTCCCTGGCGCACGGGTTCGGGTCATATTGTAATATTGGCGCCTTGATGGCATTCTCCTCTATTTTGATTGGAGCGGTTCTTAGGCTTGGGACGCTTCGACTATGAAGAAGAAACTTCAGCTTGAATTGTTAGAGACACTAAAACGATAGCCTTAGAAGAAACATGGCAGTATCTCTTTTTCAGTACGGCCTCTTCCGTAGGCTCAGGTAAATACATTTCTACTCATATTTTTCTTCGGGTCTATGATACTGGACATGGCAGAATGTTTCCATAAAACAGGCTAGTTTAAACGAAGACTGACTTAAGGCTCTGCAGAAATCATCATTCCGCATTCACGCATATATATCACGCTTCTTTTTGCCGAAGGGATGGTATGATATCGGATCCACCTGAAAAAGCCCGAGATAGGTTGTGATCGCTATTCGACTAGGCTTTCCATGTGCGATAATCTAGACTGCTGGGTACATATGTATGTACAAGTATGTATGTTCTCCACAGGCTAAGTACATACATGTATGTACATGTTCCCTAGCAGGAACCACCCGGTACCGCGAAATCAACAAAAGATCATCTGCGCCAATCCAACCAAACCGAAGGCATTTAAGATTGAGTCACTACTAAGAATTGAGAAATATCGCCGTTTTTGCATTTCAAATGGCGCTGAAACGGATTCATATCGAATAAAAAAAAAATAACTACTTCGTAGATTTTCGGAAGGCCTTGATAAAATTGCGCTGCCTTTTAAGACAAACAAATTTGCGCCCAGAATTTTAGTGAAAAGTGGAAAGTACTATGCTCATATTCTTAAACCCAGGTTCATTACCAGTTATACATTTGTGCGGCCTCGCGGACTTGGTACATCTTCACTCTAACTGCGCGTTGTGTAGTCGAGTATATATATCATGTATATCGTATAACTAGGGCCAGAAATACGGTATGGCAAGTTCTCCATCTCGACAGGTCTATGGTTATAGATGTTTTCACGCCAGCCGAGGATCCCTCCTGATATACTCTTAACATACGTACGCAACTTTGCAACACGGATGGTTGTGGTGTTTCCGTAAGATACGTGCCGCGCTCAGGCGTTATATGTACATACCCATTGAGAGATTGCCCTATGATGAAAAGTTGGCTGAGAAGGATTTTAACAATTCATGCGATGCAGCTCACTAGGCCGCTATCTAGAAGCCCGCGACATCAATTGGGTACCAATTAGCCCAGGAATATGAGGCAAGTTGGGATCGACTGCACGCCATGTGCTCATTGAACTAAAACATGTAGTTTAAAACAGTACAGGGAGGGACCGTATAGTAGGGACTCGGCCGGCTGAGGCAACCGAGTTCTCGGCATGATCTTCTAGCTGGGCTGGGCTGAACCCTTGCAATTGCATAGTACAGCTGCAAGACCTATCAAAACTCCCTGTAATACAATAACGCTAGAATGTACCCGGGCGTTCATTAAATGGTCGGATATCGTTGCAACCAAATCCCTACTAAGAATTCCGACCATTTAATGAACGCACGAGTAGTTTAGAGAGGGAATTTGTTAACAAAATCACAGTTTGTATCCCTGTAGCTCTCTTTGAATGCTGAAAGCTGGGTGTTGCTCTACATACTTAGTATCATCTCGACATGGAAAGGCCCGAATTAAGAGACGTCTACTTGGCCCCGCCAGGACTTGAAAGTCCGAGGACACGTTATACTTTGTTCTTGATTTGCTTTTTTCATTCCCTTCGCTTGAGATCTTCGAAAGGAGACAGGCGTCCTAATACTAACTATGCATAGGGAGCAAGGTAGGTGGGTAGGTACAGTTGGAGGACTGGATTCAGGTCTTGACGAACATACTTGTAATTCCAAGTGTTGAGTCGAGTCGATGTTTGACAGTAATCATAATTCTATCATTGGTCTCAAAGTCATATTCTTTGTTCTATCTCCCTTTTTGCACGGGACAATTTTACAAGGAGCCTTGGATCCAAGCTTTTTGCATCAAGGTAAACCAGATACGACCCCCGCCTCGTGACCTGGCCCACTGACATAAATACCCTCGTGCTTCCAAAATATGCCGTCATCTTCCACCTCAAAGTCACTCTTTGCATGCACTTCATGCTGATACTAATGCTGTTCATCTACAATATAAGACAAGGTTTGGCTTTCGCCAAGTGCATCTTTAGCTACTATTAATCGACACTAGGTCACAAACATCAAGCGGCATTCTTAAGAGGCATTGAGAGGATTTGAGTATGATATTATATTGCGAGTTATGTGATTAATATGGACCTTATCATACGTACCTCTAGCTTCCTACTTATTCTTTACGCTACTACAAAATAATACCACCCATTCACTAGCTGATATATCCATCGCTATCGTTACCACTCATGAAACCAAGAGTCTACCACCTAGATTGGGTCTGGCCATTAGGAGATTTGGATCCCGTTAGGATTTTCCACTGGGAACAGATCTATTTGGTATTGTTAAACACGTGACATTTTATACGGCAAGTTTGCTTTTGTTCGGCCAGACATCAATTTCTTAAGCATATCCCACATAGGCCTATCATGTACATGTGTTCCCGCCTAGGTTGCATTGGGCGTCGCAGCGCCTGCCTCACTCCCTTGGAAAATCGGGTTGGGAAGGAGGGGGGGGAATTGTGGCCGGTATCTCTCCGACCCATACCATAGGGCTTTGAACTGCGCGTCGCTTTTATCACGTCTTATGAACTAATGGGATGCTTGGTGAGTGGATGATGCAAATTTATTTGGCATCTTTCCCGATTGTATGCCAGATAAACTCATTGCTGCTCATAAAGAATAAAGCTTTAAAACTCAACCTTGCTATTAGTCTGGCCCCGAATTTTCGTTCAATCAATTAATTTTACACAGCCCCCCCCCCCAAGTAAACTAAGGAGTACATACTTTAAATGTCGCCGCAAGATTACGTGCTGGATTTTGATTCAGACTCTTCGCTATGAAAGATAATTCACAAAAGTGCGACTTTATGCACTGAATATAAGAAAATGAAGAGGGTCCCCACTGTAATATATGGGTTAGAGCTGATAGTCTTAGCCTTGGTGGTTGGATAGGTAACCGCCTTAGTCCCAAAAATTAGAAGAATTTTGAAACTCGGAAAACCCTGAGGAAACCATTGGTTCAACTGAGCAGCGATTTTAATTTTACCTCTCAGGGTTTAAACTTTATTGGTCATTGATCGTGAAGACCACAGTCTGATGAATATCGATTCCGACATGTGTATCATTACAAAGGTCAGTTCCACCTAGCAGCCCTCCCAGCCTGAGCCACGTATAGAATGTTGAATTCTGAACTGCATGCGTTAGTGGCGAGTTCGGCACAACGGTGTGAAGTTCATCGGTGTTGAGGATTTCCATGTGTGTATACTAGATACATACTTCATACATTGGTTACTGAAACAGCGGCTTTGTCTCAGGTGGTGCTTACCGCCAAGACGTTCCCAAAAGTCGCTGTGTGGAGAAACATAGTATCTCAAGCTCTACGGTTTGAGAGGTCCATGAATGTTTATAGTAGCCCGGTAACTGGGAGGCGCCATAAGCCTATTTTGCCGGCTCGCCCTTTAGGAGATGCCGTATCAACGTTGCTAGGCCAATTATAAGTGGTGGCCACGGAATACAAATTGGGGTGCGAGCCACCAAAGCGACCTCACGAGAAGTAAGACAAGCTGAACAAATCAGAACTCACCTCTCGTGACACTAGGAATATTGCGTGTTAATCCTATTTCCAGCTGCTTTCTTCTACCCCCTCATATCAAAATACATAGAGCATGTAGGTATGGGTGCTTCTATGCAACCAACTGGCACCCGGAGGAGGGCGAATATTGCCCCGACTCCGTGGAGGGCCTGCGGATCAGAAAAGACACACTGTTGAATATATGCTGCGGATACTCCACTAAACCAAAGAAAAGAGGATAATCGGATCTGACACTTTCCTCGGGAACATACAGGGTCGAATATTGCTTCTTGTTAGAAGCAAAACTCAAGAAGCAAGCAAGCATGAACAATATATTTCATCCTGCTACTAGCCCTACCACTAAAATAAACAGCTAAAGTACATGTATGTACATCATACTAACTCCTATGTTGAGGTTAGGTAGTAACCACCTTGCCATCATTGGCACATAAGCTGTGAGAGTGATAAACCGTGATGCAGGTCAATTCATCTTAATGCAGGGCAACGTAGCAAAGAAAAGAAAAAAAATAATGAAAGAAAGGCAGGAACTCCCCCACAGGAAACACTGCTTGTAGATCGCGTGATAAGTGTCGCACAGATGCCTATTGATGCGGCTCAAGTCGGAGGTTGAGGTACATATTACGCACAGATGCATATGAGTGAGCATGAGTATGTAGAGTTCTAGAGTACATATACTATCTTTTCAATTTAAGTTGACTTTACATTTTATCCTGAGGGATAAAAATCCTCTATGCCACATTGCACAGTATGATGATCAAGATGCTCTCGTCGAAAGATTCGGCAGAAGAAGGACCGAGGCCGCCGGGCTACGACCAACAACTAACGAAAAAAACGTGCAAGAATATGTAGCCTTAGTGGCCAGGTTTGGCAGTAGTAAGCAGCAGTTTTCCCTCTTTCTAGTCTTATCTTACTTGATGTTTCTTCTTCAAACGTGCACATATGTGTACACTGCACGTTATAGACAATAGGCACAGTTTGGAAATAGATTCACGAGTTACAGGCCTCGATTGCTGCGCGGAGGATGTAAACCAATCTGTTGGTAAGTGTCCGTGTACTGGGGATGTGTCTATCCAAGATACCCTAGCTAGATACAGAAACAAGCGAGTGAACCGCTGCATAGCTACCGCTAGCTAGCTGCACCTCTGCTCTAGCTAGACATCACCCTGACCGTCTAATTCCAAGGAAGAGAAGATTCCGCATGTCCACTACATGTACTCGAGCTCTAGCTACGACATGAAATTGATGTCGCAACATTAATCGTCAGAGTTCTTTCTCGCCTAAACCTATAAGCCACCACCACCTACTAGCTAGCTAGGTCTCCATAGTGGGGGGTATCCCCTCTACCTCAGACCTCGAATTTTGTGAGGGTTGAATCGATCGACATATCCAAGGCATTGAGTCTATCGGGTCTCAGCCAGACAAATGGGCCTGATCTTTGGGGTCATTAAAAACGTTATCTGTGCCACTGCTGGGTGTGTGATCTGAGCGTTGGGGGAGTTGACAATTGAGATCATAGCAAAGTCGAAGCTGATGCACACTCCCTTGTCAATGTTCAGAAGTAGCTGAAGAGCAAGCCTACCGTGGGCCCACCCCCTCTACCCCCTCTACCCCTCCTCCACCCAAGCGTTTGTTACCTATGTCCTGATTTACTAACAAAAAAAGCAAAGTGAAAGAAAGGTGTGCACGCGGTAAATACTCCGAGGCCAACCCCAAATGAATGGAAGCTCATAAGTTCAAAGCGAGAGGAGGTCAAAGACATGATGTGATATTATATTGCTAGCCTTCTTGTCGCCGGGTGTAGAAGATTTAATCTACGAGGCTGATCTCAGACATGAGATCCAGGATTGCACCAGCTCCGGATTATTACTCCGAGACTTCTCGAAATAGGGTTGAAAATCTTCAAACTAGTTCAGCTGCTCCATAGATTCCATCCAACTGATTGGCGCCGATCGATTTCAATCGGCCCAGAACCAGGGCTGGGGTACTTTGCGCAAAGGGGCCTCTAACAGCCAGGTATTCGGGATTGGACTTTACGTTATCCGGGTATCGTATAACATTATGGACTAGTGTCAAATTTCCTCCGCGGAATCTAGAATTTTAACTGAGCTGAATTATGAGTGGTAAATATTAAGGAATGACAAGTCTCACAATTGTTGACGTACTTATTCGCGTCATAGAAATATGTTTTTCCAGTGCACGACAACGAAAGGTCTGAAAAGTCGCCGTTTCTAGAGAGTTCTCGGAGATGACCAGAACAGAGAGTACAGATAATGCGGCTTCATCATCATTGAAACCTTTTAGCTACGATTGAAATTCAAAGGCGTTGAGGCAGAAATCAAGGCAAGGTGTCTACAACCACACGTGCACTCACCTATTTCTATTGGTCATCGTGAATATACAATTTCTCTAATGTATCCGCCGAGCGATAGAAAAGAAGGAGCTCTTCCAACTGAATGTCTGTTTCACTCCAGCCCCTTCCGTCATATATGACATCGGTCACCTTATCTTTGGGTAAACATTATGCACACGACGGAACGGGATCTCGGGGAATCTCACGGTATATATGCAGGGGCGTATCTAAGTCACTACTGTAGAGGGAAACTACATCCATCCCTTCATTCCATTTTATGGGCGAAATAGTCTAAATAATCGGGCATATGGAGAAGTTCATTGTGTTGACTGTACCTTATTTAATTTTATACAACCAGATATGTATATACTGCTATCGCAGTACCAAGCCAATAATTTCATGACTCTAAATTTTTATATTTTGTGAACAGCGTCAATTTTCAGGCCTGTAGTCTCTGTTTCTTGATTGCTTCATAGCAATTCCCAAGCTAGTAGACTCCTATTTATAATTGCCGATTAATAGCGCGACTTCCCGTAGATAGTAGATAGATGTATAAATGTTGCGGGGTGTGTAGCCGGCCCGCCATCCATTGCAGGCAGATCTACAGGAAGCCGTGACCGCATTAAACTGGAAACACTATAGAGTTTGTACAACCACTATGATTGCTTTTCCGTATTCTAGGGTATTGTTGTATGATAAATAGCATTTACATGTATCTGCTGCTTGCCGGAAATCTAGATCATGACTCGTCACTCGCCGTATTAACTCTACCTAAATTCCGCCCCTCACTGAGTAGGTGGTTTCGATATTTGCCGGATGTGCACATAGAAATATTATCATAAAAGAAACTATTTCACTTGTAACTCTGACATATCAACTTCCTGTAGCTTCAGGTCATGGTTTGGGACCTGCAGAAAAACGATTTCCCGGCGTATATGAACGTTACTTTCCATAAACAGCTGCCCCTATAGTAAAACAAGTAACTATAGAAAACAGAAAATTCAAAAGAAGTTCAGTGGAATCAAATAGAACTCAAAAAGACAAAATGCACACCCATCCATATAAATTACCCTTTCATCCTCAACTGCCACGAGCAGTGAGATTTATCAGCTGACGCCAATCTGTACATAAAAAACGATCCGTCGGTACGAATCATGGAGTTTTCCATTGATAGAGTTAGGTAATTCTACTGAGAATAATTAGTATACGAAACGTAGTTTAAATTCTGAATAATTTATTATATATATATTTTAAATATATTATATATACATGATGCTACCACAAGTCTTCCGGAAACCGCGCAAATCTAATGTCAGGATAGATGCATGTACTCCAAGCAAAAAATATAATGCCAGCAGGCGTTGTCCAAAATTATAATGGCTGTCAACAGAAGTCGGTGTCAAAATCTCAGCGCTCGGCACAGCAACATGTTGCGGGAGGGCCGCTGAACAACGGAACTAGCAGGTGCCCAGTAGCACTTTTAATTTGAGACTGACGCTGAGATGTGAATATGCAATATAACTAGGCACGTAAGAACTTAAAACCAACAAAAACGGGAGAAAGAAAGAAAGAAAAAAGCAGGCGACCGTAACAACCATATTGTCAGGTCTTCAATCTCTTCTTGGGTTTATATCTCACGGACCACGTCACTCAAAATCGAGTCCGGCAATTTTAATCTACAGCTTTGTGAGATTTGATCTTGCTAAGTTTATTCATGTATATAAATCAATCTGGATTCATGATACAGACAATGATCTTGAGTGTACATGTACATAGGTTTTATGACTTGATATATACTTGGGTTGCACCTAATCCACCATCTAGAGCGGCAGATGCTTACTGGTAGCAAAACCCGCATATCTCCAATAGAGTATTGCCGTGCTGCAAAAACTAGATTGCACTTACGGGTCTGCATGCAACGGCAGCACAAAGCTCACCGACTATGTTACATAAGCCTAACCCTCGGGTTAAAGCATTAGATAATGCCGGTAGGTCTTCTTTCTGGAACCGCCAAACTGGAACCGGGATGTGGGAAACCGTGGATATACGTGGTGCTCCGCGTATATCCCGTTTATCTCCGTTCTGGTCGACCCATACCCGCGACCCTTTGGGCTCCCAGCATACTAAAGACGAATATTTACCTCCTTCTGTCTGCCGCGCGCTATATCTTGACCGACTAAGCACGGAGCATGCTCGTATCCTTTCGTCCCGCTCCCAAGCTCAGGAAGTCCTAAAATTATAAAGTTCTTCTACAAAATAGGGAGGCATTATCTAACCCCTCCGAAACCTCAACCAGCCCGAATATGACTGAATTCATGAAAAGGATTCGAAATCACAATGCTGTATTATCGTCATTGAACATTGAGCATAGAGTAAAGCCTGCAGAGATCATCATGATATCATACCAACAATTTGCTTATATAGGGCGTGTCTGTCCAGGGCTCAATCGATAACTCGGGGTTCGGTCCAATCAGGCGTTAGGTATGTCAATTCGGTTTTGCCAGCAATTTTGAGAATTGGTGATTAATCCTCTGTGATGACTAGATAGACATATACTAGCTTAATTATAGACCTATCGATATCTAGGAATTGTAAGATGTACATATACTAGTCGATTATCTCCCTATTCTATAAATGATCGTTGGATACGCAGGCACACATACACACGCGTGGCATCTTACTTGTAAAAGACAAGACCCGGTTTTGCGAGCATGCAGCGGCTGTGTTCAAGGCAGTTTCTTGACAGACATGTTTTGAGAATCATGCATGGCCAGTTTCGGTCCCCGAAAAAAAAAAAAAAAAAAAAAAAAAAAAGACGCCTCACGAACCATGCCGCCTGATATGCAATGCAGGTGCTTATACCGAAATATTTCTCGATCGATAGAGCAGGCCGAAGTTGATGGCGGTAAGCGGACGGACATTGTTGTATGTCTCTACCCAGCCCTATCGATACTACTCAAACTCTAGGCACGGCACATGTCAACAGCAAACTTTGTTGTGGGAAATTCAATCCTTAAACTCCCGTAGTATTCCGATGGACTTTCTAAATGCGCATTATGAGAGTAGCCGTAGTTTACACATAAGGATAATTAACAGAAAGCAATAAAGAAAGAAGCAAAAACCCCGCGCCTAAAGGAAAAATATAAGCCACATAGAATTAGTACCTGCCTACCATACCACCGCATATACCGGCTGCTTTTCAACACCAAAGTTTTCTACATCCTCAATAGCTAAATATAGGGAGAGTCGGAATTGTCGCTTTAAACTCATCGTATTATATCGCAAGAAATTACCGATAATGTGATCTCACATCTGTGCGCGGGTAGTTTTTTCGTATTGCTCGATAAGAATACTCGAGAGTAGACACGGGATGCTATTTCTTGCCATCCAAAACGTACACTGGTTTTTGATCTCCCTACGGAACATACTATTAGGCCCACCAGAGACCTTCATCGTACCTATTACAATTAAGTTAGTAATTTCAAACACGTTAATACTCCTGCAGCAGTCCATCCTCCGGCTCGGTAGATCACAGGGTCTACCGGTTTTACAGCTTTTGGAAGACGGCATTTCTCGAAACAAGTTTAGCTTACCTTTCTCTCCATCAAACTCGATGCTTTGTTCATCGGAGTTACCAGCAAACATATGCGTAACCTTAACCCTACCATTAGGCAAGAAATCCAACTTCCATCCAAGTAGTGAAAAGACTGCTTCGCGAAACTCCATCGATTTTGCTGCCCAAATTTCTTTCAGTCTTAGCATTCTTTTCTCCTTATCCGCAACGGTCTTTTCCATCGCCTGTATCTCTTTTCGTGCATTTTCAAGAGTGCGTAATGGTACCACTTTGTTATTATTGCTGGGTAGAGTTTCGAGGCGGTCCTCGAGGTGTGCCAACAGCGCAGCATTTTCTTCGCGAAGAGCTATCAGAGTTTCTGTTTTGATTGCTTCTTCGCGGGAGGTGGGATTATCCTTCAATTGGAGGATACGAATGGAGGTGGATGATGCAGAGGCTAGACGGATGTTGAGCGACTCAATTTCTTTCTTTGACATATCCAAGGATTGTTGAAGTTGTGTAATATCTAATAAAAACAGTCAGCAAGAAGAAACCAAAGATATTGGGTGTGGTTGGGAAGGTATGGTACCCTCTTGTAACTGCCTATTCTTTCTCATCATTTCTCCGATCCTCTTGTTCTCATCCTCATCATCCTCCCTCGATCTCTTTCTAGGGTTGAATTCATTTTCTGCTACCCCCTCTTTCTTTACAACATCCGCAAGCAAACTTTCATTTTCCTTTTTATATGTCTCTAGCAGCACTTCCAGCTCTTCAATGCGCTTAGTCTTTTGTTCGTCGAAATTTCCTTCCATATACATTTTCTCCTCCGTCGAGAAGCTTTTCAGTTGATCCCTTAGAAACTGTGCTTCCTTCACAGCTAGCGCGCGTTGCCTTTCTAGCCTTTGTCTTGCCCTTGAATCCTTCGCCAAATCTTCTTTTGTTTTCTCCAACTCTCTACCTATGGTGCTCAGCTCTGACTCGAGACGTTGAATAGCCTCCTCTTTTTCTGTTATTTCTGGGTTGGTACGTCCTGCTTTCTCGATTAAAGCAGCCTTTTCAACCCGCTCATGGACCAATGCTCTGGCAAGGGCCTCTGGAGAGTCGAATTCAAGGCCTTCAGACTCAAAGTAGCTGCTCCAAGAATTACGCTCGTCTTGCAAGATGGAGACACGAAGCTGGGCCTCCGATATCTCGTGGCGGAGAGTATCCATCATCCGAACCTTCGACTCAAGTGCCTGTTTCTCTTCCTCTAGGATTTCGATTGATTTGTTGTGATCCCGTAACTGTTTTAACTCTTGGATTTGTTTTCGGTTGGTGGCTTCGAGTGTTTTGATATGTGTCACTTGTTCTTTTTATTGTCAATGGGTCTGTATATGAATAAGGTTGTTGCTGAACTCACCTGAAAGTTCCTTTTTTAAAATCTTCAATGTGTCCAGGTCCCCCGTCTGTGCTCTAGCTTTCAATAGTTCCGTTTCTAGATTACCCAGCTCTGCTTCCTTCGTGCTTAGAGACGTCTGAGTTTGTTGTAGATCGAGGCTTTTCGCTTCTAATTCCTCGCCCATTTCTTTATTCATTTTCACCAAGGCTTCATTCCGAGACTTCAGGTCAGCCACTTGCTGCCGGTATTTACGGTCCTGACTTTGTGTATCCTCATCCTTTTCACAGACCGTTTCTTTCAACGAAGTATTTTCGGCTTTGAGCATCCGAATCTGTCGCTCCAGATCTTGCTATAGGATAAATTATATCATTAGTAAAATAATCATATCGACATAACCACTTTGCTGAAGCGAAAGATATACCTTGTGACTTGCTGCCTGGTCCTTGACCTTCTGTAGTTTCTCTGAAAGATCCTTTTGCTTATCGAACAAATACCGTTTGTCTGCTTCACTAGCCTGCCCCATGCATCAGTTCCCATAAGATACCACATCGCCTTTTACCAGGAAGAAAAACCGACATCTGATTTCTTACTCTGCTCCTCAAGTTTTGACTGCAACTCCCGTATTTCTTTTTCGTGTCGAATTTTTTCCAACTCTCGCTCCTCCTGTAGCGTGGAAAGCTCATAACGCACTGAGTTTAGATCGGCCCGAATTCCCTCGTTTGACAAGTCTACTCCTAGTCAGTGGTGAAAGGCCCACCGAGTGAAACCTTGGGACGAGAAAGTACCTGCTTTTGTGCCCACTCCCACTGGTAGGTATGACCGCTGCTGGGTTGTTTGCGGAGGTTGCGAAAGTTCAGGAGGCGGGGGGAGGGTGTAGCTCTGCTCTACTGGAGTTCGCCGTCCATCACTCTACACATCGCTCGGCAGCAGTTTAGTAAATGCCTTAAGGGTACAATGAGGATCACTCACCACTCGTTGATTTGCGAACAAGGTTCGATTCGGTGGAGCTCTCTGTCCTCCTCGATTTGCTGGTGAGCCGAGTGTTTGGTTCCCAGGGCCACGAGCAGGAGAATTCCTACTTGGGGTTTGAGAGAAGGGAGAAGAATCCATTATAGTTGAGGGGTGGGACGCGTTGATTCACGGATGTGTTTGGAGATTGTGTTTTCGCGATTTCCGCGATGGCGTATGACGTGTCATGTGATGCGGCTCAAATATCATCAGTCAGACTGATGATGTAAACTTATAGGTACTATATATACTTACGCACGTGCACCCTATCATCACAGCAGTACTTACTAGTAAAATGAATAAGAGCGTAAGTATTTATTAACCGTCAATTCTGACAATTGGCACTTCAAGATTTACGGTTGCAAAAGGCAAAATTGACACTCCCCCTCCATAGGAGGCTATAGCGCTAGCGGCACAAGGAAGATGTAATTGGGGTAACTCTAAAGATCTAATAATTCCTCACGTTATCTGTAATATACGCTGATATGACATGACGGGATATGAAATGCGTAGGCTGTATTTTGTATTCCTTTTGACCCAGCCGGACAAGTAACTCCGTTCAAATTTGACACTTGCGGATGTCGCTTTGAAGAATGGCAAAGCGACAATTGTCAGAATTGACGTCCTTTTTTTTTTAATTTATAACGAATGAGTAAGTATTAACTACATGAACTATCTCCGTACGTATATCGATGAAAATCATTGTCTTTTCGTACTCTCACTTTTGGATGTTGTTACCAAACCATTAACATGGTATATGATAGCAGTTCAATTTTGGAAACCACGAGGCTGGGAAGAAGCATCGTTCTTTCCTCCGTCCCCAGGTCACATGCTCGAATGGAAACATCAGGCATATTTGTGTTCTAGCAGAAGCTCTAGCTTCAATTAGATGCATGCATGAGGCCTTGAAGGGATATGAAACCTTGTCGACATCGATATTTCCTGCTTTTCACAGCTTTGGAACCGCGGCCAAATCATATATTTTTTTCTTCGGAATGGCTTGAAACCACCAAATTCCCATTTAATAAGATTCAGTGTGCATTGAACTAAAAGAACGCGCCCTGTATGGCCTCCAGTCGATAATTTTTATTGGTGGGATGGTCCTGTGGATAAATTCATACTTATTTACTTGCATATAAACTGAAAGATTTGAGCGTAAGAGTATAACTAAGGGTTATTCTTTGGAGTGGCGCTATTTTACCATACGTATACACATAATTATAACCCTGATTTTGGCTCTCCGCATTTTCTGGTTCATATGCTGCAGCTGGTAAGTATGTATTTCTGTGGTAGTCAATATGCAACATAGCTTATTATAGCTGAATTTGGAAAAGCTGTTATATAGCGTGCATCCAATGGATCATTAGGGCTTTCCGGCGGCCTCCAGTTGCTACATGCATCTTGTGTATCCATGTCAGTCAAGTACATGTATTTGTATGAACTTACATGAGGAGCTTTCACCCCTCATTCATAGATCGGAGACCGAAATATTACTTGGGCGCTAATGGCGGTAAGTAGATATTCACAGGTATATTCTTGTTACTTGTCTCATCTGCAGGATCGGAATATAAATTCCGGCTTCACGCTTCTGTCACTGATTTTAACATGACGTCCTTCTGCTCTCCACCCTAGCATTCGACATGAATCACATTAAGTACATAATGTAGTAGGGTCTTGCATCAAATTCTCTATCTATATTTTGTCCAAAGCTGACCCAGTGTACATTACCTACAGACTAGCGTGCCGTAGTAGTCCGCCTCTTTTACTGCAAGTTCTACCAACATCTAGCAGGGATCAAAGCATCTGCAAAAGGTCGTGTATTACATTCGTCATTTTAGAGACTCTACCCGATTCTCAGATACAGACGACATGCAAAAGTATCCCACGATCGAATATGTCCACCAACAGTTTTACTTTAGTTTGAACTCGCTCAGCATCGTTTTCCGTTCGTTTCTGTGCTGTTGGTGTCTCAAAAAAATGGTGGGGAGGTACTGGACCGGGTAGGTGCCCATTGAGCTGAAAGTATAATCAAAGTCGACGCTTTGGTAAACTAACACTAACTTGCTTCCTTAGTCTCTCTTGATTTGTCAAAGAAAAGAAAGAAACCACAGCTGAGTAGACTCTTATGGAAATATTCACGACCGATAGTACCTTTAGTTTTTCATAAGGAAAATAACTAAACAAAATGAAATAGGCTCGAGAACTGATATATGCTCAGTTTTGTTCTTATTTTTATACCAGCTGTCAAGGCCTCCAAAACGATGCATCAGTGGGTGATAAAGCTACGTAAAGGAATATGCGGATTAGTCCAATAGGTAGCTATTGGTGAACCGGAACATTCCCGACAATAAATGCATGCTATATGGCATAGTCGATCACGTATCCTGCACCCTGCCACCAATATACATTGAATTAGTGGAGAACAGAATATGCATGCTTGTTTTGAAATTTACCTTGCTTTTACACTCGAACAAAAGAAAATCAGTGGTCTGACACATCCAAGACGTTTTTGACAATTGTTCTACGAGTTGTAGCGGATCAACAGCACAGCATGCTCGATGTTTTTTTTTTTTTTTGTTTAATCTACCAACCGCGCGCACGCTCGGTGCTGGAAGGATGGGTCAACAATCATGTTTTATCACTCGCCTTATCGTCAAAATGCTAGATGATCACAGCCAACATCATTTGTTTTGCCAAAAGGGTTGAGGCCATTTCAAAGGCTAGGATTTATTCATATTGTCAAACATTTTTCATCTAATACGAGATACGATATGTTACGGCTCATCCACGAAGTCGGTTCACTCAGGAAGTTTCGTGGGTGAGGCAGTCTCTAGGAGCAGAAGTGACTATATCGTTTAACATATAAATGACTATGTACTTCACCAATAAATGACGATGTCACTTCCTATAAATGACAAAGTCAGACAGAGACTAAATTACTGGGTCTTTTAAAATCGTCATTTATGTGACCACCGTTAATAAACGACTTGGTCATTTATCAAGTCATTTATTTTACTTCTATGTTATTCCACTAGCTACGGTACATTTCTGGTTGCCATTGCTTACCGCTGCTTGCTACTCCACCGCTGCTTGTTGCTCTTGCCACCGTTGCTGCTGCTGTCACCGCGTTACTGTTGCTGTCACTATTGCTGCTGCTGCTATTAGCAGTGTATATTCTGATGAGCACGATGGATTAACTTACCTTAGTACTTGTGGTGATGATGACGGTGCCGGTGGTGGTGGTGGTGCTGGTGATGGTGACGAGGATTGAGAGATTTCGGAGAGAGAGGGGGGGGGATACGTATATTTATAGCTAGGGGATCAGAAATAAGGTTTCACTAGCGTAATGCTAAAAATTTCGCCTAAGACCTGTAGTTATTTAGTACATGTACTTTTGTGCCCTCGTTCTGCACAGGCTGGGCAAGAGACTGGTCATTTAGTAAAAATGACCAAGTAACCTTGCTAAACCACATTGTCATCTATTCCT
Source organism: Morchella eximia (assembly GCA_024713935.1). Lineage (NCBI taxonomy): Eukaryota > Fungi > Ascomycota > Pezizomycetes > Pezizales > Morchellaceae > Morchella > Morchella eximia. The sequence goes on along the minus strand of JAMGZG010000011.1, from coordinate 1,429,080 downwards.
ATCCCCTAGAGAGTTCAACCACGAAGAATTCACTATTACGGATGAAAATAACTGTCTCCTTGTGAGCTGAGTCCCAGAAATGAGTATATAGAGAGACCGATCATAATTCCATCCTCTTGAAATCATCCCTACCTACCAAACATGTGATAAATCTAACAAAATTTGGAGACCGCGGGGATGTAATTATTATGGCTCCTATGGTATCTGCACATATAGGAGATCACGGTCGGACCTTTTCCCTTATTAGTTTACTTTATAGCCAACTTCGTGAGTGGACTGAAACTTCTTCACTGAGCTGAACCATTCCGTTATATATCTCACTTCGTGAATAAACTAGTCCAGTTACCGAACTTCGTGGATAAACTGGCTTCGTGGAGGAGCCGTAACATACATCATGTAGATTTCCACCACTAATGTTGGGTTGCAACACATTGCCACGCTACGCGCATTAGTTGAAATTTATATTTCTATACCATCAAGGAGCAAAAGCCCGCTATTTGAAGACTACAAGCTATTTGACTTAGCCCGGTGGAGTTACATAAGTCATCCAGGCTCAGTCTGTAGATTTATGCTACATCTTTTTATATGATCGTGGTCTTGGTCTAAGTGGTACTCACATAAATGTTTAATAGATTATGAGGACTATCTATAGGATTGATTCTGTTGCACTATTTACAGCGTCTCTCTCTTTTTTTTTTTAGAAATGCCTAAGAAAGTTTATATAGAAACATGAATATATTAATAACATAACTTCATCATTAGTACTTGTGTTAGGTGTTACTGTGCTTAGATCCTGATCAAATTCTTATCGTATTCAAACGTCAGGTCTAGGATATTATTCGGTCAGAGTCGATGAAACTCCTTTTAATTTTAGAAACTTTACGTGCGCAATTTAAACAGTGTTTGACCCTTGCTTGACTCATCAATAAATGTCCCACTTACCTATACATACATGTACTTAGTATAGCGCTTCGTTAGTTATGTCACTACAGTTTAATCACCCTATATATAAGGGTACCTCTTACAAGGGCAATCGCCCTATAAGGGTATGGGTACTCGGGCTATAATCGCCTTCGTAGGCACAAATTCCCCCTGTATAAGGGTACAGGCCCTATAACGGTACGACCTCGCGCCACTTTTGTACTCATATAGGGAGATTGGACTGCAGCTGTGTTTCTAACCGCACGACTACCAATGAGCGGATATACAAGCATCATGGAATATCACTCGACGTCCACGCAGAACCCAGTTGATAGATTGATTAATTGATTAATAATTCGTTGGAATATGGCATCCAAGCCTAGTAAAAGATCTGTTGTCACTTTATAAATTCAGTATTCGGATTATGAGTAGTGTGTGAGTAATGGAATTAGTTTATATAAGGTAAATGGCCATTTTAACATCCTAGTTTAATTTTCTGTATGTATATATATATTTGACTGCCGGCGCCCTAAATTTTACATATTCATATAACGCAGCATATAATCAGACTGTGCGGCTAGCTATAGTGGCACTGTTTCTATTAGTGAGAGGGAAACCATCAAATCGTTGCACTAATGTCAATGATGCAGATTTGAAGATTATTTTATTTATTCTCATGACCATGTCTAACACGACGCCCGAATTCAGTATGGTGGGGTTTCAAAGACATAAATATCTTTTCTTTACCAGAATCGCCATTCTCCAACGTCCTGGTCATCACTTTTAACCCTCCCTGGGCTCTTACCGATAGATTTTCACTGTGCACTGGGCGTCAGGTATATAACAACAGAGGGTGCCTTAACCCCGACCCCCACTATATACATTGGCATTTGTCATCTATTAGTCTATCCCTCCAACAATCGGGACAAGAGTCGCATAATTAAACCTGACAGTTTAAAGATGACAACGATTTACGCCAATAATTTCCGACTAGATATTGCCTGTTGTTTTTTCTAGACGCAAAAAGTCGATAAAAGCATCATTGACATCATTTATAATTTACGGGCAAGTAACCGAGTGATATCTCGTGCGTTGCATATATCGGAGTAACGATTCTTTTAGGGAAATCGGGTGCTCAATGATTTAAGAATCCCATTGTTATTTTATGCCGTTCTAAACAAACCCTGTGGTACAAACGCCCGCACTAGCGTAGTTTAAGTCAAACAACGCCGTAGTTTAAATACATGTATGCCATACTATAGTTTAAGTGTCGCAAACCAGTTTATATAAACTACAGTATAGTTTATGGGCCCGCCATGGTTAATTTAAACTACGTATTTCAACTAGTTTAAATAAACTATTATTGTTATTGTTTATTTTAAACTATATGTTTCAAGTGTTTGGTTCGGTTTTTTTTTTTTTTTTTTTTTTTCGAAGTCGATGAGTTCTCATATTACTGTGACCTTAGAGAAAGAATACAAATAGATTAAAACATCTTGCAAAACAATGAACCTGAACTGCTAGCTCAGTTGGCTGTATCTAGGCTTCGTTATTCATAGTCATTATAAGAGACTCAGGGTTCGATTCACATCGATTTTGTATTTTTTAATTTTGTATGCGTGGAAATCGTAGTTTAAATTTAGTTTGGTTTAAACCCTTCTGAAGTTTAATCATGGTTTGAGTAAACTCTCCTGTTGTTTACTTGTAGTTTGCTTGTCGTTTACCTATAGTTTCATCGTAGTTTAAGGTAAAAATCAACATACATATAATAGGTTGTTTAACGCAAACTTTGTAGTTTATGGTGTTGTTTAAATAAACCACCTCGGTTTTGTACCACAGGGAAAAGAACAAATAAGTATTATTGCCAGTGAAGGAGGAGGGAGGGAGACGGGAGGTGGTTACATGTGAGTGTAATTTCAATTTTTCAGTACATCGTCTCCCACCACTTGCCAGGGAGCCTAGGATATCATTGTGTAAATTACATATAGTACGGCTCGTTAAAAATGGTCTCTTGTAGCATTTTTGTGAATATAAGTATGTATGTCCAATTACAATGGATGAATGCATCTGTAACCCGACGTATAAACATTAAGATACTAGTATATTTAGTGAGGTCAATACATGTATACAGTCCAGTTAGCTTTATAATTTATAAACATAGCTATGCACCTAGCTAACAGCTCTGATCCACATGTTAGTACTAATTCAATATCCGTCATATCACAACAATATTCTCAGTACTGGTCACCGATGCCTGGAGCTAAGGTGTATACTGCTATACCCACTTAGTATTGTATTTGTACTTAGGACCTTATTTTTACACCATAAACCGATATTTTCACTTGTTCTCGGCGTGCTCAAGCCAGCGACTAAGCAACAACTATATCACAGCTTCAACCCATCTACCATCACATCTACCACTTGCTCCCTAAACGCCAGCCCCAATTCTCTCACCTGCGCATCAACTCCCACGACTCCAAAATCACCTTCCAGGCATTTCATCACCGCTTTCGCATACCTTCCCCCCATGACAGGTGGTAGCTCGTCCTTTGCAATCTTGATAAGAGTTTGCCTAACATACTCTGGCGACGGAACCTTTCCAAACTTCTTTGCTTGTTCAAATCCCGGCCTCAGTCGCCCCGTAACTGTCTTCCATGTACCGATTTCCAGGAGTACCACACCAAGCGCGTATAGATCGTGTAGTTTGGTAAAGGTAGCCGTTGGATATCCTTGCCTTGAGGGGTGACGGTAGAGGTTGCGATCAAGGTCAAAGTCGAAGCCAACCTCTGTAGCGGCCATAACGGGGCGTGAGAATTCGAATCCAGTTACGTAAGGTATGAGCTTCAAACTAGGAGGCGGCCCAGGAAGCAATATTACATTCGTGCTTCGAATACTTTTGTGCACCCATCCGGAGCCGTGTAGATTCAGCACCGTCATACAGAGGTTATGGGCGATGGCAAATCTTTGTTCGAGGGAGAGAATGTTGACGGGCTTTTTCTTGCGTGGGTCTACCTCTTCTATAAATGCGTGCAGTGTCTGTAGACTTCCGAGGTTTGCTGCTTGTGGTGGGAGCCTGAACACAAACGCCATACGGCTGTTTTCAGGCTCATCGATATATCCGATACATTGGAATGCGTTCAAAACCGGTGCATTGAAAGTAGAGGTAGTTGTAGTCCGGCCTTCTCCTTCCACGAAGGCAGAATTTAGAAGTACTGTCGCTAACGTTTTAATGTTTGACTTTACCTTGAGTAAATTCTGCCGCGTTGTATCGTCCGTGGCTGGTGGTACGCTATATGCTTTGTATTCAACCGCGACAGGCGTCCCATATGGCTGTTCAATCCCGGTAACCAAGCGCATAAGTCTTGTGGATGAACCCTTGGTGTTGTCCGGAGTTTCGATAAGTTTTCCTTTCAATGGCGATGCTTCTTCGACTGTCTTACATCTGTTCAAAAACTGTCGCTGAGCCACATGCTCGAGACCGATTTTCTTTGCCGTCTCGCTGTTTTGGAAGTCCTTCAGTGCTGCAGGATCTTTAAAACGGATAGCAAAGAGCATGGAGAACTGCATGATCTCTTTTAACTTTTCGCACCATTCTCTGAATTGTGTCACCACCTCTTGAAGTTTTCTCTTGTCAAACAACGACCAATCCCACGCGCGCAGACTCAAGCTCCTCACTCTCGCTCTGAAACCCGTCTTGTCAAAATCAAAATCTTTCTTTTTCTTGCTAGAATCCCCTAGTGCCGATGGCCCATCAGCGCCACTATGCTCCTCCACACCATCGCCATCAAGTATCAGTCGTTGATACGGCGGATAGTGCTTCAGGGCCAGCTTACTATATACCCCCAGGCAGTCCCGTAAGTTCTGTAGGATGGTCAAGATACGGAGCGGGTATGCGGCGGGAAGGTTTGGGTCGTGGATGATACCGCCCGATTCCGCATCGAGAAAGAATTTATTGAAGGCATCGAGAAAGAATATCTCGTGCTGGAGTTTCTGCCTGATCTGGTCTTTGTCGCTATCGTATTCGTGGACATCCTGCACTACCTCATAGACGAAGAGGACTAGGTTGTAGGTCTCGCGGAAAACAGTTAGAGAGAAACCGACGATGTCCATAGCTTGGTCTAGCTGGATATTATAATAAACCTTTACTTGTCTCGCAAGGATCGCTCAACTAGCGGGGACACTTGTGGCTAGGGGACCTACTTAGTACTTAACCAAATTTAAATAGCCTTGCTATGGGAGGGTTGGGAAGAAAAATAAAAACGGCCCCAGTGAAGAATTTTGGCTGAAGAAAGTAGGTACATCTAATCTGGTATGCATGTTTCTTCTTTTGCTGAGATAGCGGTTTTTTTTAGGACAGCCTACGTAGGCGTGGACGAGATACTGACTAAATAGGAAGGGTGCATGGAAAATTGTCGTTCTGATCACTGGTCCTGTAAGAGTGAAAACCCAGACAGTTGCCTGGTCCCCAGCCACAAGTTACATGCGGTGTAACCTAAAGATCTTACAATTAAGTATATCACATGTACCGCCATAACTCGAAAAATTGGCTAGATCAAAATTACTTGTATGGGAAATTTCTAAAGCAGATCAATGCCATTCAACCAATCACCCAAGCGGTAATCCCTGGACGGAGATAGCCAATTTTTCGAGTTTTGGCGGTATCATGTATGTGTATGCGTGTGGGTGAGAGTACATGTATGTACCTACCTTGAGTATATCACCCGTATCTTGACTCACCCTCTACCTAGTTAGAGTGGCCGCAGTAGGGTGCCGTAGACATAAAATGATATAGTACATGCATACGTGCCCCCACGCGTGAGTGGATAATACTGTATATACTCATCGCGGGGAAGATCAGTTGAACCACAAAAAACTCTAAAACCCACGGCATCGAGGTACCATAGCCAAAAAAAGTCTTAATCAATGTCGGAAGACCTTGATGACACAAATCTCGAATATTTCCCCCTGGTATTCGAGACTGATGATGATCAATATCAACTTAATGCCTCAATTGAGAACTCTGCTGAGAATCTCGTTCATGAGGCCATCACCGACACATCACCAGCTGGGGGCGATGATGAATCTGACTGGTTCAATGTTGCGGACTTGACTTTGGAGGTAAGAAGATATCTGTTAATTCTGTAAGATTTCGGGGAAACCTCACAACTAAACATCCGTCCGTAAACAAGAACGGTCCTAACGATCTTCCCCGCCCGTCCCCAAAAGGAGGGCAAAGACGAGCAGAAGAAGATTGGTTCGTGATCTCCGATACCTACACCTCCTTCGGCACTAGTTTCGATGGCGGGCACCATACACCCGATAGCAGTATCCTCGATATGGCTATTCTCTCAACCCGGAACGGTAACTCACACCGGTTCATGACCACACTATCCGATCTCTTCTCTATACTCGCAGAGATGGGTGTCGACGGACCTAAACATCTAGTTGGCGGAAACCTAGACCGAGTGGGAACTGTCATTGGCAAAGGAGCTCAATTTACAGTGTTCGTGGACGGCATCCATGACGATTTTGTCTTGAAGCGAGTCAATCACTACAACGCACCGGCAGGCCTATCGAAGTCCCAGCAGACCTTTGCCTATTTCCGCACTTTGGAGTTGGAGATACTGGCACTCTGCCATCCGCCGCTGCGAGAGCATCGTAATATTGTCAATCTGATATATTGGGGCTATGACCATCAAACGCCTGAGCTGCTGCTCCCAGTGTTGTTCATGGAGAGGGCGTTAACTTCACTGTCTAACTTCTTGCAAGGGGATAATATGGCATCCGTATCAGGGCATCGCGAGATAAATATTAGACATCACATGTGCCTCGATATCGCAGATGGCCTAGAGGCGCTGCATAACGAAGGGATCGCTCATGGTGATGTTAAGCCGGACAATGTGCTTGTATTTCGGCAGGATAATCCAAGGGTGCCATACCTGGGCAAGTTGAGCGATTTCGGGGTCTGTATCTCGATGGAAAGTCGTGCTAGTTTGAGTTTTGCTTCGTATCGAGGGACCCCTGGGTGGGCGCCGCCAGAAGCGGGTGTGTATGATAAAGATATACATGGGGATTTCTCACCGGAACTACTTTTTAGGTGCGACGGGTTCTCTTATGGTCTTGTAGTGCTTTCCATTCTACTGACCCATGGGCGGCTACCATTTCAATTCGAGGGGCAGGAAGATGAGGAATCGCCGTATGAGAAGGCGATGGGTTTAATCTGGGGACATGAAGACCGGAAATTTCCGAAATCCTTACGAAGTAAATTATTGAGTCTGTGTAGAGCAACTCTTGAGATGAAGCCGCAAGACCGGGTGGATATTAGCTATAAACTATTAGCGGACGATAGCAAGGGATATAACGATTGGTATGGGCTTACATTCCACCTCTAATATTCCATTCATCCGTCTGATTCCACCCCAGGATCACTACAAGAGAAACGACCACAAAACAAAACAGAAAGCGTACACATATTACAGGAAGGAAAACAAATGAGACAAACAAGGGCGTCCTTTACTGGATAGGATTCCAACGCCTGGCTTTAAAACAACTTGAAGAAGATTATCAAGATACCAAAAGGGACATCGGCCCACGATTCCCCGGCGAGACGCTCTTTGGGATGGCCATAGCTTCCATGTCCTCTATATCAGAGAGAAGTTTCGGATTTGAACGGGTTATAGAATACATGAGTGAAGCAGCCAAAGGATCATGTATTCCCGCCCAAGCCATCATAAAGAGACTTTACGAGGCACAAGGACTTTCTATTAGTGCCATTGCAGACGAACAGCTGCTGGAGACTTGGCTCTTTAATTCTGTTTCCACTGGGTCATTTGTTGCTGCAGAGGATCTCGCAGAGCTCAACACGGCCCTTCTCCTCAAGGCTCAAGTAGCATTCCGTAAAGTGGGAGGCTATAACGCCGAAGCCTCGCATCAAACTGCGCATCGGTTTTCGAGTTTGGATATTAACATGGCGCGGTTAACGTGCGAAGGTGGAGTAGAATCTTTGCAGGATCTCAATGGAAACAAGGTGCTACATTTTGCAGCCATGTTTGACAAACCAGCGGTCATCAAGTATCTGGTGGAGGAGCGCAGAGCTGCTGTGAATTCACAGAACGATAGAGGCGAAACACCACTACATAAAGCCTGTCTCGCCGGTCATCATGCAGCCGTGGAAATGCTTATTTCTTTGGGGGCGGATGCATCTATTGTCTCTACACAATATCAACTATCGCCGTTGCATTGGCTCTTCACCTTTGAGGAGCAGTATATAGATAAAATAGCACAACTCCTCGTATCCAAAGGTAAAGCTGACGTCGGGGCCATTGTTGCGTGCGAGAAGGTTGGGGCAATAGAAATGCATCCACCCTTCATACACTTCCCATTTCACTGGCCTTTTGGTACACCTCTCCACTGGGCAGCTTCAACACGCTGTACCACCGCTATTGACTCTCTCCTCAAGCTTGGCGCTGATATCAATGCTCGCGACTCCAAAATCGACCCTCTTGCACAGACAGCACTAGCCATGGCAGCGCGACGAGGTGACAGCAAAATCGTCCAATACCTCCTCAACAAGGGAGCAAGCGCAACTGCAGTCAGCTGTAAGGGACACAATGCGCTCCATGCAATGGCCTTGGATTACATAGATTGTAACCGGTTTTACAGATTCTGGGGGGGCTTTGATGCCTGGATCTATAATGGCCCTTATGAAAATCATCTTGCCAAGGTCCGGGAATGCATCCTCGCACTCCTCAGAGCTGGCTGCGATCTAGATCGCCGAAGACCCAGTTGGGGTGGAAAACTGGGGCATACACCCTTCTTGGATGCCTCAATCGCTGAGAACTGTGTGGTTGCCCTGGCATTATTAGAAGCGGGTGCCAATGTAAATTGCGAGGACTCTAGTCATCAACTCCCTGTACATCTCTGGGCGGGCGTTGAAGATAAGTCCTTAGCATACCCGCAAGGATTCATGCCAGTTTTTCAACAGCTAGTAGACCGCATGGAAGACATCAATATAAAGGCCGGATTCCTGGAGGAGACAATTCTTCATTATGTTGTTAGAGCCAGCAAAACCCTGAAAATATCTGTATTCGAAGAGAGGATCCGATTTTTAGTCACACATGATCCTCCGGCAGATATTAACATCCCTAATAAAAAATGGGGCACCCCGTTACAACTCGCAATCTCGCACAGGCACCCGGGGCAAGCTGTTGAGCGCTCTGAAATCTTACTCCAATATGGCGCGCGTGTTCATTACGGTGCAGAAGTGGACAGAGACTTCCTCTTTGACCTTACCTTCAACCCCATACTCACGGACGCCGAGACAACCTATCTCCTTAAACAACTCCTAGAGGGCTATAGCGATGCCGAGAAGCTCCAGATGGCCACTTCCTCGGTAACACGAGTGTGGGGTCAAGAGTACACTGCTCTCTCTGCGGCCATCAAACTGGGAAAGTTTGAATGTGTCAAGTACCTCCTTGAGCTTGGCGTAGATCCCAATACGATCGGTGATGGACGTATCACCCCACTTGATTGGGCGTTGACAAGTGGTGAGCAGATCAGGCGTTCGTACCTAGAGACCCTCGCAGACTACTTCACTCGCGACGAGCGGGATGGGGCAAGTGAGAGGGGCGTGGCATTTGGGTTGAGGTTCAGAGATGATGACACTAGTGAGTTCAATGCCAACTTTCCCGCTTACTCCTAAGGCCTTACAAACTGACCTTTGTAGTTTATGGCGATGATGGCATGAACCGTGAGTATTTTTCGCACGCACCCGAAAAGAAGAATCATCAGAAGACTAACCTATACTGAGTAATGGTATCAGGCGGTACTTATTTCGGCATCACAAAAATAATAGCCCATCTGGTTTCGATGGGAGCTAAACAGGCGAGACATCTTGTCAAAGATGGGTACCGAATTTCCAATCTCAACCAGTGGGATGATGACTTCATTCAGTATACGGATGGATGGTTTACGGTGGATACTCAGCCTTTCTATGAGCATTGGAAGCTGTCGTATAAGCTACGGCGCAGCTGAAGATTGATGGGTCAAGATTCAGTAGACAGATAGGTGCCTCTTGTAATCACATGCAAGTATACGTTTGGAGTAGATGTCTTTTGCCAAGGGTGGTAGATGCACGAATCAATCATTGTGCCAAGGGTGGAAAAAGGACTAGCGGGAGAAAGCCGAGTGATAAGCCATGTACATGTAGCTATTTTTATGCCAAGATTCATTTAAACACTCTAGTGCCCATCAAGTGATAGCAAGGATTGGAACTCGTTGCCATACTCTGGGATCTCTCTGCTAGGGAATATTATGTCACTATCCCGATACCAACACCAACTACTCCTCTCCGCAGCACTCTAAGGTTGCAAGATTGCAATGTACAGTATTGGGCGCCATGTGTGTACATTACATGGGATAGATACCCAATGACCAGCAGCTATCCTAGGCCTTCCTATCAATTGCAAGCAATTTTGGAAGGATTTCTCCACCTATCTGGATGATCCTTCATAAACTTCTGCAGCATCTCATAGCACTCCTCGCTGTCCATATCCACTACTTCCACCCCTCGACTCCTCAATATATCATGACCTCCGCCACCAACAGACCTGGCCTCTCCCATTACAACCCTCCCAACACCAAACCATAGAATCGCTCCGGTACACATATCACAGGGCGTCAGGGTCGTATATAACGTTGCAAGACGATAGCCTGCTTTCGAAACGTGCCCCGCAGCGTCGAATGTTGCCATCTCGGCCTGTCGAAACGACGTGAGCTTCAAACATGATCATCAGGAGGGGTTGTAACAGTAGTAGTAGTATTACATGTAATATAGGGGACATCTTCTGCCACGCCAGATTATGAGAACGCGCCAACACCTCTCCGGTGGAGGAAATTAACGCTGCGCCAACATGTTTCCGATGTTAGCTTCCTCTCAATTGTTTGTTTGATATGACTAGCGGCACATACTGGAACACCATTCTCGGTGAGACTCTTTTTAGCCTCCTCGATTGCGATTTTGAGGCCGATGTTATCATCCAACTGGGTGTTTGTGGAGGTTTGGATAGACATGGCTTCGCTTTGTAATTTGATAGTAACTACAAGGACTTGTATTAGCTGAGGGCCGTAGGCCCTCAGGTCTTAAATACAAGCGCTATCTACTCCACGGCCAAGGACACGTAGCATGACGCCCTCATGACATTAGGTATCACCCCACTACGGTCACCAAGCCATGGGAGTGATGTTTTTGGTGCGAAGACTGCGTGTAATACTGTTATAATGATAATATACATGTATATTATCATTATAATATATGTTATAATGTTACAAGGTCTAAAGCGATTTTATGTGTTACCAACTAGCAATAAGACCATAGCTGGTCTTACGGGGCTCATGACATTAGGTCTCAAGACGCGAATTGGGTTTAGTTATTCTAGACTCGGACTCACTACTGGCAGCTATGCCAGAGGAATATTATTAAGTACATGTCTGTTCGAGACGTTTGGTCAGGGTTAGGATTCACTGGGGGCCTTGTCTCATCTCAACCATTGGAACGTCCTCTACACATTGATGCACTTAATCACGTAGGTAAGGGATATGCCTACCTACATCATACATGTAGTACCGAGACCTATCACCTAGCATTGCATATAGCTTCTATATAACTGGTGAGGTTTCACAGAGCTATCAGAGGCAAAGGTCGGGTGAGGCGAGGTCGCAAATGACAGAACTAATTCCCAATTGAGTTTGAGTTACACATTGATCTATTGCTCGGAATCGAAATGCTTAGGAGGCCGTCCTTTGGGATGAGCTGGTTTATTTGGTTGGCCACTGCACCTGATCTAAAGATTTTGCAGCCTTGCGTGTGATCAGAAGATCGTGTTTGGTTTGCTGGACCGTACTGCGTAGGTAGTGTATGTAGCTGGCCACTTTTTCATATATGTAGGCAGCTAAGAGTAAGGATACCGAAGGAATATCGAGTTGTGAACTGTCTTCGGGAGGTTGGATGTGGAAATACCGTTACGGCCCCTACGTGGGAGGCTTGAGGCTCTCGGCCCGAGAGGTACACACAATCCTTTGCGAGATGCGGGCAGAATGCGCCTTGCCCACACACGTATAGCCGCACGGCTGATCATGCGATATTTAGACATGACTAGTGATCACCTTATCTCTGTTTTAATTAACTCCGTTACTAACTAAGCGTCGTCGCAACAGAGGCCAAGAAAGCAGTTGGCGAGCAACTACATCTAGGTACGTTGTCTAGAACACGTACCTACGGAAACCCTCCATTGCACGCAGCCAATATGCAACCCTTCATGATGACCGAGTTAACAAAAACAACAACAACAACGACGACCCATCAATTCCTACGGCAAAATACCTAATTAAAACCCCAAAAGAAAGATGCACCTGGCGTATATTTTCCTCGGCCCATGCGAGCTACTGCAAAATGTCCCCAGCACCAGCCAATGCAAGTAGGCCGATGCACTGAGTATGTACCAGCATTGGAACTTGAGCCGCCACGCTACAGACGCCAATGAATCATCCAACAGATATTAGATCTGCGTAGGCAGAAATTACACCATCCCCCCCAGTCCCCACTCAATGGAATTGGTTACATACAGAAATCAATGGCTTGTTGGGTGCTGTTCCCTTTAAATTTGTACTTCACAATCACAGAATCAGGTTGCTGTCACAAGGCTCATATCCTGTACTCGTTTCAGGCATGCCCGAGTTTCCGAAACGGCCTGCAGCTTGGCTTGCTTAGTTGTATCCATAGACATTATAATCTGCTTGGAATGTCTATGGAGGGTACTATATACACTCAAGCCATTCTCTACACACGGGTATCCACGTTTATGTTGTTATTGCACAAACCCGAGTTTGCAGTAGGGCACCGGCTACTATGACCTTATTTAGTGGTCTAAAGTACGTGTTGGCACCCTCAGTCATATGTGCGCACAATTTCTATATCAACTTCCCTCCCAGAAGGCATGCTGCTTAATCTGGGAACGTTTCTCTCACAAGTGCCTACACTCGCTCACCTAGTGACGGCGGATCCTGTCTAATGGTCATGTTTGCAGTAGTTCAGCCTTGGCGCTCCGAGGTTAACTCTGTAATATTGGCCCCAAACCCCTGACCAACAGACAGGATCCGCCTTCACCCCGTGAGTGAGTGTACCAGGTAAGGGCTCGTCGAGTGATAGGCTGTGAACTTAGCTTTCGGTTCGCCAGAACGCCTAAAACGTTCGATCGCGATTTCGCACCCAATATTGTAGGTACATTGCATGATGACGTCAGGCAAATGGCCCATGATGGCGATCTCCCGCGGCTATTCAAATCCCTCCCTACACCTTTGTCCCCCCACCTTATCTTTCGTTCCCCGGCCACATCACTTTTTTCTTCCCCTTCCCCACCACACGCACACCCACAGACGGTCTCAATATCCCCCCCCCCAATATATAAATTTTACAAAAAAAAAAAAAAAAAAAGGTTTCGTGCATGCTCTCCCATTGTCCAGGGTTCAACCCAACTCAACAACTCAATTAAATGTGGTTTTTCGTTTCAGATCCACCTCTCGCCCCTTACTCCTCCGTTTAGATTTTTACTCAAACCGTACCAACTCCAAAACCCCCCTACAAAAGAAATTTAAAAAGATGAAAGACAGGACCAAAAATACACAATCATGTACACGAATCACCAATTGGTCAACTCACTCTACCTCCTCTCCGGCTCGCTCCCGGTGACATTTGGAACATATCTGGTGTTCGCATGAGACGCAAGACTCTTGAAGGCCTACTACATAAGGACCATCTGAACAAGGTTGACACTAAATTGGATAAAGGCCACAAATCAGTACTATACTGTGGAATAATATAGGTTAATGATGGGAGCGAGGGACCATACACAATACCAGTTCATACTGGACCTACTACTAGACTTTGGTTTTTGTTGCAATGGAGTTTTCGTGGCAGGGTCGCCAAGCTCCTCTTTTGCCATTTCGATCCCCACCTTTTCCCCGTCTGGCGCCGTACACGCAACGAGCGTCTTTACATTAGTTGCGCCAAAATCATCCAGTACTTCATCTACCCCAGTTGGCTGCGATCGGTTCCCCACTACTGACGGTTCACCCACTGTCATCTCTTCCTCCTCCTCGTCCTCTGAGCCGCTATCGTGAGAGGGGCCGTATTGGTCGTCGTCGTCGTGAAATTTGTATTTACCGATCTTCAGACCTTCATCGATAAAATGCTTACCCAAGTGATCAAATCTCTCGTCCCATCCACCGAGCCCTTTCTTCTCTAGTTGCACAACCAGACCTCTAGGTTCTGGTTGGTCTGGAAATGTCGGACAGAATCCACACCAGAAGGTTTTGAAGTTGTTCCTCCCAATATGCGCCTCGTTAGTTTTGGCTGTGATTTCATTCTTATCGGTGATACCATGAACGCTACGCAAATGGGTGGTATGTGATTCTCGTCGGAACGAAAGTTTCCCACACAGAGCGCCTGTATTTGGGGGGAGCACTCCACATTTCCATAGCTCTAGTTGAAAATGTTGACTGTTCTCATGACGTTTCCAGTCGTTCTTACTACCAAAAAGTTTCCCACAACCACGGAAGGTACAAGCGTATGGACGAGAGTGTCGTTTCATATGTTTTCTGCTCAGAAAAATCACAATTATCTGTTAGATTTCTCATTTGCTTACCGTTATATGCACACAAGTTGGATAGTAGGTAAGTTAAAGCCGGGAGGTCTTACTTAAGTTTGCTAGGCATTGCAAATACCTTATCACATTCTGGACAAACTGTGCTTTTTCCGTTTTGCGGAAGTAAAGTATGTGTGGATTGGGTACCACCAGGAGGCCCGTTCTTCTGTGAAATTGTGCCACGCTGCGCTACCTTAAGAGACCGCACTGGTGGATTCATTGGCTCATCATCCGGTATCACAATAGGGTTGTGCTGCCCTTGTTGCTGTTGATGGTGTGGATGTTGAGGATGAACCTCCCCTGCTGTTGCTGCTGCATGGGGCGGTGACGCAACTGATATAGGTGGAGAAACTAATTGTCGAGTATCAGCCTGGGCCGTTGTTGAAGACGGCGTCGATGCTGTCCCGCCAGATGATAAAAGCCTAGACATTGGTGACTCCTCCGCCGGGTCCTGTGTGAGGAACCTTCCTAGACTGATATTTTGAGGAGAAGGTTCGTAATGGGCCCCATGATTATAAGGTATGGTATTATCCGAGTCATCACTGGCGGAAAATGGAATAGCAATGAGCTCATATCTATTCCCAATGCCCCATTGATCTTCTAGATCTTCATTGCACAGTTCGTTATATTCAGCAAGCAATATGCGAACTTCTTTAATCTTCTCATGCATTTCCTCCAGTTGTTGGTGTCTTTTAAGTCTGGCTTCGGCTTTAGCGTAGCTCTCCCTACCTTGATCTTGTCTCTCTGGGGGCACATTAGGAACCGGGTGGCCATGATAGTGGTTGCCATTGATCCTAGCAGTATCCAATAAAGGCTCCTCATCCATAGGCTGGGATGTGGCCACCGGTATCTCATCAATCTCCATCCGGTCACCGGAATCGGATCCAACATCAGGATGAGGCCCTCTTGAAACTGGGGATATTGGTGCGTGTGCCATTCCAGATTCGGATGCAGATTCCCACGCGCCGGAATTGTTGAAGGGGGGAACCTGTGGTAGAGGTCGCGTTCTTCGTGTTGGCCGTGCAAAATCTATAGACATGGCGGGACCGGGGCTTTCCATTGCGCGATTGCTGGAACATTCTGGCTCGGACCGGGTGTCTATGGAGATGGCCATGGAAGAACCATCACCTCCGGCGGGTTGGATCCGACGGCATTCCGCTTCCGCCCTTGAAAATTGAAAACAAAAGATAAGAATAGGTAAATTACAGAACGATTGTTCGTTCCGTAACTACGCATATCAAAGACACGGGGATAATTTCAAATCTAGCGCATAAAAAAGGGATACCAAGTGGAATCAACATCAACCCCGGTAAAAGATATGTGAGTTTATATCCATAGATTCGGCCGTTGATTGATGTTGAATCCAATTCGTACGCACTTCTCTTTGGGACGATATTTGGAGTGCAAAACTTAAAGGAAGTAATGAAAGAACGTGTAAATCACATACCTCTTCAAGAAATCCTCCATCGCATCTTTTGAGCCTTTTGGATCATGTTTTTTCTTCAAGTGATTCCTGAAATTATCCAATCTCCAGAAGATCTTTCCATTGTCGCGACAATGATCATAGCAACAATCGTACCCCACAGCTGGTCGACTGAGGTGTCTCTTATGGACGGAATTCATGTGCCGATCTCGGTCGTTCATTGACGTAAAGCCCTGACCTTTCCGTTTGCAATCCGGAAATTGACACTTGAATGGTTTTGTATGCTTCATCTCATGTTTCCTTCAAAACCAGCCGACGGGAAAAAGGCCAATAGCCCAGAAAGACGCAGAATCAGCTATGTACTGCCACTCATTTATTTATTTCTTTCCTCTCCATTTCTTGTGTTTTTTCTATGTGCAGTTAGACTAGATGCAGCCCTGCCCCATTGAAGTGGGCATGAAAATCTCAACGGTGCGCACAAAAAGATTGCGTACACCTGATTGAGCTACATCTAGTCTACTCTTTTCTGGGTTGGGGAAGGGAAGGGGGGGGGGGCTTTTTATGCTTTTTTTCCCTCCCAGTGGTTCTTTCTTTCTCCATAATTTCTTTTTCTAATTGACTTGACAGACGGGCTGTTTGCTCTTACCGTCGTAATGAATCGCATTTAAACGTGGATTTGCATGTCTTGCAAGAAAACTGCCTCATATGCATCCCTGAAACTGTACTCCCCGCCTGACTCTGCGTATCACCCATCCCACTATTGATCTCCGACATTTCACCGGGGTCCTCCGAGTATATCTCTGTTCCGGATTCAAAATTACTATGTGTGTCCATGGTCGTCTCTGTTGTCGGGCTGATAGGCTGTGTGGAACGGTCCAATGATCTATTACGGTTAATATATTCACTATCCCAACTGGCCGCGCGGCGGCTATAGTCTGGGAATTCGCCATTGTTACTTGGTGAGCGTTGTGAAGACTGCTGCTGATATTCGATGGTTTGGTGGTGGTTGTGGGTCCCTGGGTATTGTACCGATGGAGGATGACCCTGCTTGTATGTCCCCCATGGGTCGTTCTTATGATCTGATAGATACTGCGACATTGCAGGGGCTCCTCCTGGTGCCCTCATGGCAGTGGGGGACTCCGGCGAGTAGCCGGAGTGCGGCGGAGGGCTTAATCCGCTAGGTGTAGTTGGTGGGGGTATTGGGCCGCCGGGGCGGCCAAGTTCACGCCCAAACATGGATTCGATTGAGGGGAGTATGTTGTACTCTGGTCGGCGGTGGTAGTGTGGGTAATAGCCCACCGGCGACGCAGGCATGTTGAAATTATCTCGCTCCATCCTATTCTCCACAGGATAATGAGGCGGCATAGCTGATGTTGTGCTATTTTAATAATGCATACAATATTAAGCACCTCACTGTAACAGCGGTTAGCCATGGGACGTCTTGAACTTGGGAGTATGAAAGGGAGAACATTAAATGAACACAGAGATGGGAACGAATGGAAAGAGTGGGAAAGAGAGAGAAGAAGCAAGTCGCTAATTTCTGCTGCGTGCGCAAGACTGAAAATAGATTGAACGTGACATCAATATTGAAATCAAAAAAACGAACACAAGGAAATGTCGATAAATACTGGTAAGAAAAGCCACACTCCAACTTTATGAATGTAATGATAACCAATTATAATGGAACACTTGCTTACCTTAATTGCGGTACAGATGTAAACAACCCTAGGTGTTGATTTCTAAGACTCGATGGTGGAAATTCACTAAGTAAATCCTTGGTGGGAGTACGTTTGGGGAGGGAGAGTTCGATTTGGAGCTAGTCCCCTAAATCCGTTGCGCACGATCGGTGTGGTCAGTCAGCACTCTCCCTGTTTCAATATTAACACCCAAAGCCAAGTAGAGAGAACTTACAAGCGGGGAATCTAAACGCGACGGCGGGGGCACCGATACTGCGCGAGGGGAAGCGCGAAGTGACGAAAGGAGGGGGGTTGTGTGTGAAGGTGAGGGGGGGTTGTGAAAGAAGGCTCTTTGTCTTCTGTCTTGCAAGCTCAGATCAAGGGACGGCTCGGGGATTCTACAAAGATCATGTCCGTAGACCGTAGATAACTATACCACCGATCTACAATCTACGTAACATTACTCTCTCTTCAACTCTCCCAATGGAAAGCGCTTGGAGAGTACTATTGACTGCTCGGTAGTAAATCTCGGCTACAAAGAAACTTGTACGGTAGGTAGGTGTGGTTTGTATTGTAGAGTATCATACGTCGTCGCCGCCCCCCCAGTCCAGTTCAAGTTCAAACCAGGTAAGTGGTTAGGGTAGTAGATAGGTAGGTTGGTAAGTGGTGGTATGAGAAGAGTGAGGAATAGGTATATCGTTAACCCCAAGAAGGGTCTCCTTCCTACCCCCATGCGGTCTCGGCGTGGGCTGCTGCCTTGCCAGGGCGTCCAATGGTTTGCGACTATGGGCTGCGTCAGAGTGTGCATGCGCCCAGTCTCAGGAAATATCCCAACGTCGCACCTATGCGTACCTCCCTTCCGCCTGGCTCGCCTTGCAAATCAAAAAAAAATTCCCCTTCCTTTACTCCCATCCCATAAAGACCCGAGCACCCCCAAATAAAATTTGTTTGAGTCTTGCAGGGCAGGTCCACACCAGTGTGGTGCGGCGCAGGAAGAGAAACGGAATGCTTGGAAACAGCCTGTTGGATGGATCAAAAAGAACCTATTGCGCACATATGTGTTGTGCTGCGTTCAACCACTACTTACTCTACATTAATCAGACAGGTACAAAAGCACTGACTTTTTCTGTTGAATACTCACCAACCACCTTGTGCCCTTTCCCCTTCACTCTTCACATATTCCAGGTTATTTCTTTTCGGTTTTCAGTATCTACTAAACTACATATCCCCTATTGTCACGAGAAAAAGCCACCGCAACGCATGATCAGGATGGCCGCCTCTAGATCTAGTTAACCGCCGGAGGTAACCGGTCCATATGGGGGGTGTGTTCGACATTTCGGCGGCTATCATACCTAATTCCCCAAATCTAGAATTGATCAGCTGGAATATCACAATCATATTTGTAGGATTAGCCAGCTGATTACATGGTTTGTTCAGACTCCAAGCAGGGATCATTATCGGCACTCAATGTAACCTTTCCTCCAGGGTTAGGGTAACTTGATTTCCAATCTACCCAGTAAGCATGACTGGGAGTTATGGAGTAGTCAGGTTTGGGCACGCGGGATGCGTATTCAGGCATGCCGCGGATGAGGTTTCCAAAATAGAAATACCTGGCCTCGGACACTCTTAAGATCAGATGTTATCTGAGCGGGCGAGATATTCGATACTCTCGTGTCGGGCTGGGACAACTGCATGCTTTCTCACTCGGTCATTAGTGCAGTTGCCTTCCAGGAAGGAATATACGGTTTGAGTTCCACGCATCCTCCAATCCCTTCCTTTTGCAAATCGTCTTAAAGAGCTAGAGTGACACCGGGAATAGCAGCGAAATAAATCTGGTCTCTAGCATCTCAGTTTGTATTCCATAGAGTGTTGAGATCTTTTTGGCTAAGGCGGTATCAGACACACATACGTATACTTGGTGACTGAAGGTAAGAGTGCCAACTGGGAGTTTTCTCACTTAACAACTAGATATAAGACGAGTGTTTATCTAGAAAAGGTTTTCAGTGAGTTGAATGATGGATGTGGAGAAAACATAGCTGGAATGATATTGATGACGTTGCTTGAGGTAACCGTGTTCTCAAATCACGGTAGAAAACACCTACATGATATTACTTTTTCGTCATGTAGGTGCGTAAGCTGAGAGTGGTTGCGTTTTGCACACATTCGATTCAGTTCTGGACCTTTGCCATCGATTGTACGATGGAGCTTTGACGAGTGCTCTTTCATGACTCTGATCGTTTCCTCAAAAAGTAAATACGAGTCTCTAAACTACGACACATCATCATCGCCATCATCATCACCACTATCATCATAACCAACGCTGCAGCATCCCTATAAATTTACTGTCATCATCATTATCATTTCTAGCAGCATGGTCTGCCCAGGTACAACGGCATCCTGCACCCCTTGTGATAATTGCGACCAGTCACTAACCAAATTTTGTTCTCTGTGCATCTGCATGTAGCCTTCAATGGAGTAGTCCCATGGTCTAGCTATTGCCCATCATCTACTCTAGTTATCGTGTCTCAATGGAAAAAATTTTCCCCATGTACGAAGAGGTCCTAGCTAGCAGGTAGCCGCTACGGTCTAAGCAGGGCTTGAGCACAGATGTGTACATGTATGTACATGTATGTACATACATTGGCTCTTGCACGGTCCCCTTAACTTCAAATCGAATTACGGCTCCACACAGTTTAGAAACTAATAGGTACAGTCGCAACTCGATATGCCGGATTGCCAAGATTCGAAGGATTTCGTACGGGATAGCAAAAATCCGGGATAGCAAATTGATTTTGGAGTAAGAAAATTAAAATCCCAGAGGATTTCGTACGGGACAGCAAGGGATCCGGCGTATTGAGATCCGGCATATCGAGTTGCGACTGTAAGTGCTCATAAGAAAGACGGATGGCGGAGTAACTTCTTCAACTTCAAGTAGTGTTGTTCATGGCGAGCCGAGAGGGAGTCTCAGATATGTAAGCATGTCATAATATAAATTAAAGAAAAGAACTCCTGCAAAATTCAGATCCAATACCCCTTCATAACGCATCGTAAAAAAAACCAAAGGAAAGGCAAAGGATTGACGCTAACGAGCACAACAAGACAAACGATATGAAATGGAGGTGCGGGAATAGATCGATCGATCTACAGACTGGGCACATGCTGCACTCTTATCACCAAATCTTTCCTAATCGATAAAGCACCACCCTCTTTTTTTTATCCAGCCAACTTTCTCCTAGCTTGATCATTAAGATCTCTGGGCGAGGACTCGACACGACATCACCCAATCCAAATTATAGGACAAGAACAAATAGAAAATGCAAAGGGAAAAGAAAAAAATCCGTCCCTTCATAGACCCTTAAAAGGAAATCGATAACCAACACGAAGAAAAAATATAAGTAAACGAAAGCCAAAAACACCTCAAATCTAGAACCGTTTTTAAGTTACGATTCACGCAGAAATATACCCACCTCAGTGGATAAAACTGTAATTCTCGTTATCTAAAGGTGCCATGGCTACCCCCATCAAGGCCATTGGGATTTCCCCACCGGCGTAATACCCGTACTGCCCGTCGTTCTCGATCAAGTTATTCGCTGTAGCCACTGTCTGAGTATGCATTTGCCCAATCCCGGAATTTGCAGGGAGCTGTCCAGAAGCATAGGTAAAATAGCTCTGTTGTTGCTGTGGCTGCTGCTGCTGCTGCACCTGTAAATGTTGCTGTCCCGACATTACAGGGCCCATTCGCTGACTCGCCGGACTGTGCGGTGGTGGACGTTGTGGATATGTTGGAGACGGTGAATATCCACTATTGATCGACGGTGCGCGTGCTCCTGTCATAGACGAGGGACTAGGATACATATCGTTCCCGGCGTACTCGAATTGATTGAGCATGGGATGTAGTCCTGAGACATTTTGCATGTTTTGGATACCATCCGGACCGAACCCTAGACTTCCGGGTGTGGAGTACTGGGGGCCGCCTTGTGGGGGTGTCGATACGTTGAAATGATTATCCATTGGTATGTGCGGCGAGCTTCGCGGAGGGGTGTGATGTGAACCATAATTTGTGTTCCCGCCTGTATATTGGATGTCATCTTCGTATTGCACACCCAGCGTATGATGCCGTTGACCTGATGCGTTTCCACCACCAATAGAGTCGATATCCATATCGGTTGATAGATGCTGAGCCATCGGCATCGGCGCGACTGGGGCAGTATTTGCACTTCTAGTGGGTGCCTGCTTACCAGAGCCCCTTGTGCTCGGCGGCACTACGGCATCATCCGTAATCAGATCTAGGACCGGGAGTGAGATTTGCTCCATGTGTCTAGCCAAGTGCACGGTCAATTTCTTCCATGTGGCACAGGTCACCCCACAGAACCTGCATTTTTCTTCCGTCGGGAGCTTCAATGTCTGCTGGTGACAGTCGTCAACAATCTGCCACACCTTATCAAAATCTTCTTGTGTCGGCGCCCCATCCGCTCCCGCGACGGCCTTGGCCGCCTTTCCCTTCTTCCCCGTCGAATTTCCGGCGGCTTTTGCGGCTGCTTTCTGAGCTTTGATCTTGGGCTCTCCCATCTTGTGTTCACGAACCAAGTGCTGAACGAAGTTATCCTTACGATAGCAGGTATGTGTACAATCGGGTATGTTGCATGTCCACCATTCGAGATGTCTGTGGCGTTCATTCTCATGGCGAACCCAATCGGCCTTGCGCTTGAAGGATTTTGGCTCGGTGCACTCAGTAAACGTGCAGGTAAAGGGGTGGACGTCTTCGTGGACGTGCTTGGTCCAATCAGAGGGCTTTGTGAACTTTTTGACCTTGAAACAGATGGGACATTCAAATTCAGCTGGCAATCGAGAGACAGGAGGCTGAGGAACTCCAGAAGGGAATTGTGTTGCGGCCACTTTGCCTTCCGTCGGAGAGTGGTCGCCGGCAGTCTCATCGGATGAATATGCTATACTTTATGAGTCCAAGCTTCAAATGAGATTACAGGATCAATTTGCGAGCCTACCTTCACCTTCAGGACTGCCTGTAGAGATATTTCTTTTGTGTCCATTGTTCTCTTCTTGTCCTCCCGCACCAATAGAACCAACTTTACCTCTGCATTTTGCATTGTTACCACACTTGCCACCATTCTTGATCGCTGCAAGATGCTTTTGCCTGTGTTCAACCAATTTCTTGTACCGCTTTCCCTGTTCGTACACGATCCGTTCGACCAACTTATGATGCAATTCCGGTGTCTTAGACTTGATATGGGCTGTAAAGCCCTCTACGTTTGGTGTGATGTCTAGTTTCTGCTGTCTTTGCCCGGGAGGCGGTGCTTGTGGGGGTCTGTTCGAGGTGTCATCCATAACTTCATCGTCACTATCATCATACCCGTCATGTCTATGTGGGTCGGGAGGGCTCAGTAATGCTTGATTTGCCGCTGCAAGTCCCCGCTTACTTGTCTCCTCACCAAAGGTAAATCGGGGTTTCAGAGTACTGTCGGGGGCGCTATCAGTGCCAGACGCAACAGGAGACTTGATGGGCAGTAATGGTGGCCCGCCATACTGGCCGAGCATACTGACTATACCAAAGGAGGGTTTGCTGCTTTTATGGAGCCTTGAGCCTGTGGCAAGCTCGCTCTTGCTCCGAGCCCGACGGATTTGTTGCATTACATGGCTTCCCACGCTCAGCCCAGTGGTCCGTTTCTCGACCGGCGTAGGGCTGGCAGACTTTGCTGTGCTGGCGGTGTGCCCGGAGCTCTGGCCGATGCCCGCCGTCATGCCTGCCATGCTCACAATTGCGCCATGGATATTCGTGTCAACTTTCAGAGTCCCAGGCTTTGACCATGATGTGCGCGTTTTTATGGGAGCGAAACTAGCGGTGGATGCAGAAGAGGCAACAGAATCACCCCTCTTTCTGCCAAAGCTAACTGCATCTCCAACCAAGGTCTCTTTTTCAGCTTCGTCCCCGGCAATCTCAGTCTTATTTTCTCTCAGTTTGTCGCTGGCGTTACTGTGCCCTCTCTTGAGACCTGTCCTCATGAGCGATTGCATGAGACTGGGCCTTCTTGAGTGTCCAGGAGGTGATGATCCGTCCTTATCTTGACCCTTCTCTTTGTTTCTGAAGCTCAACCTCTTTAGCAACCCACCGTCTGCGGCAATTCGGTCTACATCGTTGGCACTGAGTCTTCGGTTTTTCGATGTCTCGCTGCCGAATGTGGCGACCCTTGATGCGGTCTCAATGTTCTGCGCATACTCGCGAAATCGTGTTATCGCCGCATTCGCAGTGTGGGGCTGGCATTTCATAGCGGCCGCATTTGTGCCACTGGGTATATGCCCGACGGTATCAATCCATGGACGCGCAGAGTAGAACTGATTCGGATTCGGAAGCAGAGCAGGATCATTGTCAATCCGCATCTGCTCTTCCTCTTGCTCTTTCTCCGTTCTCTTCAAGGCCTCTTCAGTTGGGGGTGCTTCAGACGTATTCATTGACTCGTCATCATAATCGAGGGATCCATCGTTGGACAGAGATCCATCCGAGCTGTCATCATCTTCATAGTCATATTCCCCTGGCCTGATATCATCGTCATCTATAATCAGTACACCTGTGATCGCCCCGGCGCTACTCTCTCCAACCTTCACAATTTCTTCCTCCTCTGCACCCTTGGTCGACGAGCTCTTATTCCCGAAACCCGAAAAACTTTTCGCCCTGCCCCTCTTTGGAGCCTTCACCGTCAAACCACCAGGCTTTCCCTCCTTCCCATCCTTTCCGGATATGGTGTCACCGTTTTTCCTCAACCAGTCTTGAATCTCCAAGGCTTTGAACTCTCGCTGTTGGTTGATTGTCTGCTCATTCAGGCTGGGGATCTCTGCAGCATCTTCACCCACACCCAGCGCAGCACGCATTTCCGGATCATATCCACCGATCCATGCCCCATCCTCACCACGCTTATCGACAGTGAGATCTACTACTGGCGGCGGCGACTTCACAACAGGATTACTAGAGGACGCAGAGGACGCATGTGAGATTGGTGTTGGATGCTGGATATGCACGCCCAGCCCCTTCACAGGCCCTGAGGGGGTGAATTGTTCCACCTTGATCTGCACGTCCTCATTCCCACTACTTCCAATACCAGGGCTTGGCGAAATAGTAGGTCTGGGGCTTGGGGGAAACGTCATGCGCCCACCACCAACGCCAGTTGCCGGCGTCGAGTAGGCAGTCCCTGAAAGTCCATCATCTAGCTCATACACATCATCGTCCGCCAGCGGCGGCATCTCTACGTCGTCAAAGTTTGGCGTCGTCGTGAACCTATCCATGAGTGTTGGCGACTCATCCTCCAGACTGTGGCGCCCGCCAGTACTCTGGTCATAGTAGCTCGGGTTTGGGGAGTAGTGCGACCCGGGTCCACGCGAGAAGCCTATGTTGTTGTAAAAGCTACTGTTTGTGATCGGTGAGGTGGCCGATAACGTTGAGGGAGAGTTAGTCAGTAATGAACGATCAGGATGAAGCGACGGCGGCGACGCGGGTCGTTTGCCGTTGGGTAACCTGCTATTATTATTCCTCACAGCCGGTATAGTGGGCTGGTAGGGTTGTGAAAGTGATGGTGAGCCTGAAGCATCCATGGAGAAGAGGGAGCTGTCGAATGTGGGCCGTGATGGCGGGGACGCAGAGGTTTTGAAGGGGTTCATTTTTGATCTTCGCGTCTTTGGTGAGGGGGTGGAAGTTGTGGAGGTAGTCATGGTGCAGCGTTCTGAAGAGGTCCTGAGCCTGATAATATGGTCTAATCTAGGTCAGGTTCTTCTGGTACCTAGAATCGCGGGATTGTCAGCTGGCATTCCTTGACCTGCTCTTCTCTGATTCGCTAGCTAGATGGTTGAAGGATTGGATATGGGCCACCGAGGAGGGGTATAGATGTATATTCAACATGCGGCCCAAAAGAGCACAAGAGATGAATAAGAGGGAGGGTATCCTGCAATAAGGGCTGTGCGATAGCTATCCAGAGGGGAAAACAAAAATGCCCAGCTATTCCAAAGAATGGAATTGATTGGACAAAAATGAAAAATAAACCAGGTAGTACGAGGGTGCCAACATCGAATAAACGTCCCAGCTCTTATCCTCGTTCAGGCCAATGAAGGAAGGAGGGCTCCATGTCCTTGTCGATTGGGCTAGTGACAGGTACCGGAGCCAGAACCAGAACCAGAACCGGAACCGGAACCAGAAACCATCAAACCACGGCCAGGTAAAGTAAATGTGGGCAAAAAAGGACGTGGGATCGGATGATATAGGGAAGTTTGAGGGAATTGAGTGTGGGGGTGGGGGAGTAGAGGGCAGTTCGCGCAATATAATTGTGAAGTAGAAAGAGCTCGCATGCTCACCCAGGTGCACAGAAACTTAAGGAAAAAAATAGAATAAAAAAAATAAAAATAAAATAAAGTCCCGTTCACTAAATGTCCCTATTTCTTTCGAAAAATTTGTCGTGTTTTTTCTCCGGGCCTCTCTCTCAAAGACTGTTTGTCGCCGCCGCGGCCGCCGCTGTAAAAACACTAACAAAAAAGACAAATGGCTATCGCCACTCAAAGTTCATTCCCGCTTCCGCCGGCCGTCGGTCTCTCTCCACCCAAATGTAAAAAAATTAATAGTAATAATCTGTGCGATTTTTTTTTTGGCCCGGCCTTCTATTGATTGATTGGTTGGTTTTTGATTGACACGAATAAAAAAAAGTATTTTTATTTCTCTTTCTCTTTCTTTCCTTTCTGGGAGGAGAGATATAAAAGAAATTGGCAAAAGCTTGTATGTAACAGGAGGAGAGGCAGTTGCGGAGAGGGCAGACTTGCACAGGTGCCTTCTTTTCGAGCAACCCAGGTGAGGCGACCAAGTAGGTATAAATAAACGAAGTGGGGGGGAGGGATAGCCAGTCAACTGATCGGGAGAGCCAGTCGAAGTTCTCAGTGGTAAGTAGTAGTATAAATGATTGACCGAATTGGCTTTGGGAAGCTGGGCGCAGTAGCTTCGTAGGCGGCGGTGCTGTATATATTTTTTACCCTTTGCAACGGCAAAGTGTATATTTCAACCTTAAAATAAAATGAGAGCGTTTCCCTCTGTTTCGTTTTGTTTTGTGACGGAGCTGCGGACGGAAGTGTAGTGTAATGTGAGGTGACAGAGTAGTAGTTGGTGGTGGTGGTTGTGGGATTATGGTTTTTAGTGGGTCCACAATCCAAGAGTCAGTCAGTCGCAGGATGGTGAGTATGTAATCGCAGGGTATAAGTTAATGCGTGGGTACAAATCGAGCAAGGAACTTATTCCTGTCTGTCAGGCACACACGGGATATTAGCAGGGCTTTCTTGGACGAGTTTCTAGAAGACGGTTGTTTAGAGGTACATACATACGATATGGTAATAGCCGTCAGTAAGTAGTAGTAGTGGCAGTAGTATGCAAAGGCCTTCTTTGGGGAGGATCTTTAGGGCTAGGTTAAGCTTTACCGCTTTTTTTTTTTTTTTTTTCTTGCACCACTATCTTTTTCAGACAAGAGGTAGCACCGTATTCTCGGGTCTGTCGTAATTGGCAATGTGCAAGGAGGGTCGAAGCTGTGCCAATTGTCGAATCACTAGTGATAATCTGCTCTGTGCACAAGGCGCAAAGAACAGAAAAAGCAGGATGGGGGAAACGGGAGCTGGAGCTGGAGAAGGGGGTGGGGTGTTGAGTAAGGAAGGGAGATATTGGGCCCTAGGTAATCCTATTGGAGTGTGTGCGTTGGTGGGTGAAGGTTGGAGGTGATGATGGCCAGATTTGTAAAATTCTAATCGGATTCGCGTAGATTGGTACGGGATTTGCGTGTGGCCAAGAGGGCAGAGAACTGGCGAGAGAGTCGAGATGTCTAGCCTGTCTGCCTTGAGAGAGAGAGACCTTTTTGGAGAAAGTTAGGTTGTGAGAACCTAAACCTCGATGATATTTGGGGGAGGGGCTGAGAGCATATCGGAATGGCTGGGCATTACAACATGCCTAAGTTCTAACAATCACCACTCGTGCAACCCAGTTGACAATCGCACGTTGCACTCAATCGGGGACAAAGAGCCCTTAATTCAATGCGGCTCTACGAGAATATTCCCAGGGAAAGTTATATTAAGGGTGATTATTTACCTTTTATTTCCGCTTTCCGATATATACAGCAAGCATACCGGGGTCCTGAGGGGGAGGGTTTGATAATATGCATGATGACATGCAAATCAACGTGGAGATTGAATGCAAAAGCGTCGCAAGCTTGTCGCTTAAGGTGAAGTGGGGACCTTAACCTTCGAACCGTACGCCAGTAGCCAGTAAAAAGCCTCCCTTTTCCCTTTGGGATCCTTCCACCATCATCATCATCACCCAGACCCTGAACCCTTTCTACCCCCTTCGCGCCCTCTCGCTCACCGTTTCCCGTCTTCCCTCTTCGTTAGTTAGGCGCGGATGCTGTATTTAGGCGAGCGACCAGACGGTAAGGCGTTAGTCTACTACTCTGGCTGTTTGTTTACCCAGCTCTCCCTGTTAGAGACGAAGTAGAGTGCCTGTGGTTAGTGTCTATAGATAATCCATCGTCCTCATCTTCATGGGAATCGGTTCATCAGTCATCATCCATCATCCATCGCAGCACACAGACAGACACATGTCACGATGGGAGATTCCAATGCATACCATGGAGCGAGTGTCCATATCGTGAACAATCGCAGCCTTCTTCCTTTTCCGCCTTTGATATGTAGCCTACATGGTACATGGTGCTCTCGAGACGCAGACTGGGTGGACCCGCAGAACTGTGAGTGAGTGTACGAGTAGTACGACTCGTAGAGTACCACATACACCCATCCATTTCTGCAGAGCCGACTCGTAGAGTACCCATACAGACAGAGGAGCAGTTGTGTATGGATGTAGAGTATGGTGTATGTAGCACAAGCCCACAGAAGGCCGCCTTGTGAAACGCTCGTCACGTCACACCTCCCTCCCACCACCACCCATCCATCCATCCATCTCTCAAAAGGTACGGTACAATTCCCCATCCATCTCACTCACCAGACTCACGGATCTAGGGATGGAGTAAGCACTTGTACCTAAACGCAACTCATCTCGCTATTTAAATGCTGCTGCTGTATGTACCCCTCACGCAATTGCCCGGGCTTCTAGAAGGAAGGGGGGACCGAGTGTACCTGAGAATCCCCTACATAAGCTCTCTCGGCACAGATAGAGGATACCCAGAGTATGTAGAGAGATTGAGCAGCATAGTCAAGGAACACCTATGTACCTACATAAATGCGCACACCTTATCGCATAGATATGACTGTGCACTGCCCCACTGCCACAACCCACAATCACCAACCACACAAGTTAATCATGACACAGACCCCCTTCCGTATCAATACCTCCTACCCCAGGTACCTACATACAACAACCACAGCATCTTCAGTTTCCCCGTCCCTCTATTCATCCATTCTCCCTCCCCCATGTCAAACACAAACGAGCACCCACGGAGTACCCTCCGCGAACAGCTCAGTGGCTTACACCCTCCTCCCCACCTCCTCCCCCCCGTGGCAGTGCACACGGGAAAAAGTCACCTCTCCCTCCACCTCCTCTTGGAGTACTTTCTCCGTCCTGTCGGCAGTTCCGTTTAGTTTCGTTTTCAAATAAAAACCCCACTACAAGATCGAATTATAAGGTTGTTTCGTGTGTGTGTGCGTGTGGGTGGGTGGGTGGGTGGGTGTGATATTGCCGGCCGCCGACTGACCCGGACAGGCATTGTGTTTTTTATCTCTTTCGGGGAAATTTTCTGCCCTGGTGTGAATCTTGCTGAGATCAAGATTGGTTGATTGATTGATTGATTGATTGATGTTAGATTGATACCCATAATTTGGACCTGGCCGGGGGGTGTGCATGCGAAGAGATGTTAGGATCAATGTGAATCAGCTACTCTAGAGTACAATACAGAGAGAGTCGCTGCATTATCATTGAGGATATCACTGGCCATGGTCTGGAGTACTCTTAATTCGCTTCTCGCAGGACTGGAAAAATAACGCAGCTAGCTAGCTGCACGGCTGACTCAAGTGACGGATATCGAGTTTTTTTCTCACTCAAAACTCGTAATGGAACCATCCCAAGTTACGAACTCGGAGGTACCTAAATTATAAACTATTAATCTCTGAAACAATACTGTCCTCAAAACCTACTATCAGCCACCCGGCTTGGTACGAAGCTACACTAACACTAGAGTAGTGCCACTAACTAGCAATTGTTTGTTGCCAAGACCCATGGCGTGCGGGCCAATGATCGATTGGTAGCATTATTGGTACCGGCCTACCTACTAGTAGAGTACAGTCATAGAGGGCTTTAATTGTACGGGATAGGGAACATCGTGAGAGATTGTGTAAATCACGTGGATATGGTATTATGGGGGGGCTAAACACCAAATTTGTTTATCTACTCTCGAGCCATATATTCCTGAAGGCTATAATTAGCACTAGCTACTCGCCATAACCGTGTAGTGGTCTCCATGAGAAAAGACGTCTTGAAGGCTTGTCTCGAGCAGCTCGACAATGAATAATTTTGGTCTCGAAACCGGCTTGAAAGCCACCAAGATAGACCAATAGCATAGATCATATTAGGGACAAAATGGTATATTTGTTTGTTACACATTGTGGTGCGTGGGCGCTTGGCAAGCTCTCGGAATAGGTGGCCAACTGGGGCAGAAGGGAAACGTAACAAGAATGGGCACTTGGATTGCAATGTATGGCTGTCACTCTTAGATCATCCATCAACACCTCTCTCCGTCACTCTTAGAAGATCATCCATCATCATCAATATCTCTACATGTATTGTTACGTCCGCGTTCATCATCGGTTTGAATTTGCATAGGTTCTGGACAAGGCTCTAGGAGATACGAGAGCCTGCCTGCAACGTTTGTCGGGTAGAATTTGAGCAGTTAATGGCTCACAACTTCTCACTTGATTTTCTCAAGACTGTTTTAGAATAGGTAAGACAAGACGATACCGGCGCCCTTATGGGACAGGACAAGACAAGACTGGGCTTTGGTCTCGTCTTGAACAGTGTCGTGGAGAATACTACATGATCAGTTTCATGTTTAAAGCTTCTACTTCGAATATTTGTTACAGTACACTAGTGGCGAGAACGCTGGCCCTTGGAATGGTTTAAATTCTGGAGTATATATAACCCTTGTGGACGATTATAAGTTATATATTCGGAATACCTATTGTTTGCTCAAACCACCTTACGAACTGTTATGATCCTATGGGCCCGTCTCTTTACTTATACTCTACCGCGGAGGCCGCTTTCACACGAAAACCCGAAAACTTGGTATAAACATGGTTTGTAGAATTGAGGTTCTTTCAGGCGACTAGACGACCTTAAACGGTTAGCACTGACCTGGCTGCTCATCATATCAGATCAGCCAAGCCAACTGGTGCTCTCTAAGTTAATGGCCCCTCCCTCTCTTACCTCAGATACATATACATTCCTTTTTTATTCTGTAGTGCCAGAGTGCACAATTGGAGATAGCAAACACCTATCCACTCTGTGTCGACTTTCTGTCTCAGCAGTAGTCCCGGACTGCATCATCATGTGATCGCGACCTCGGCACAACACAGCTCAGCTACAAGCGATCGAAGCTCCGATAGAGCTTCCCGAGGCAGCTTGAATTCGAAGACAACTCCAGAGTTCCCCACGAACTCTCACGACACTTCACTTCAGGATCGAACTCTCACGGCATCTTCTCTCCTCTACTCCCTCTAGATCTACTCACGATATATCTCTGCCAGACCAATATTTCCCCGCCCACAATGTCTGAATGGAAGAACAAGCCCACCTTCCCCCCCGGCTTCCAGTACTCCAGCTTCGCCGACGCAACCACCGTCACGCCCGCCGAAACCGATAACAGCCTCCCCCCGAACTCTGGCGTCTATACCGCTGACCTCAAGCGCGACTGGTGCATCGGCTTTGGTACGCACACTCCCACCCCCACCAGCTAACCCGCAGCACTAACATCCCCCCTCCCCCCTCACAGTCCCCCACGGCGGCTACCTCACCGCCCTCCTCCTCAAGACCGCCCACAAACACATCACCACCCACCCCGCCCTCGTACCCCTCAACCAGCCACACGCAATCCACATCTCCTGCACCTTCTTCAACTCGTGCACCCCCGGCGCCGCCCGCATCGCCATCACGCCCGTCAAGACCGGCCGGCAGTACAGCTTCCTCCGCGCCACGCTCACGCAGAACGGCGGCGCACGGCTCTGCTTCGAGGGCCTAATCCCCTTCACGAATCTCGAGACCCTGCAGACCGGCCCCACGCTGCCGACCGCGTCCACGCTGCCGCAGCGAGGCATTCCGGATCGGGAGACGGAGTGTGTGCAGGCGCGGAACGCGAGCGATCCGCAGGTGGATGTGAGGCCGGCGTCAAGGAAGCTAGTGTATGCGGTGCCGGCGGCGGGGGCACGCACGTATGGCAGCCTTGAGGGGTCGCCGAGCGTGCGCGAGCAGTGGGTGTGTTTGAGAGATGGGGGGAGAATGGATGTGCCCGCGCTGGGGTTCTTAAGCGATATGGTAGTTATGTCCCCGCGTCCCCTTCTACCGTGTCCCTTTTTAAACTGACCCGCGGTGGATAAGTTCCTCCCGATACCGGAAAACTACAAAGAGACCTCCCGGACGCACTGGTACCCGACGCTCTCGCTGATGGTCGAGGTGAAGCGCATCCCGCCAACGGAGGGGTGGAAGTGGCTGTTCTGCCGCATCGAGGCGCGCGAGATCAGGAATGGCCGCATGGACGTCATGGTGGACATCTATGACGAGGATAAGAACCTGGTCGCCATTGCGAGCCAGCTGGCGATCATTGTCAGCAGTGACAGGAATAAGCCGAGGACTATGGTACCAGCGAAGCTTTAGAGCGCGGTTGGTTGAGGGGTGGCGTGATTAAAATGTAAGACTAGAGTAGAGTAGATGATCTGCGAGCGATCTTTATTTTATATATATAGTACATTGCCGCTTTGGCTGTGTGCACGAGAGGAAGATCGCCGTGCATCGTGATCGGCCAGAAGCCCGTTTCCCGGTAATGACCATCCTGACATGAATGTTTGCACGGGGTCGGTTGGGGTCATGGGATGTCACTCGGACTTAATTCTTACAACCCAAGTGCATTTGATTGATTACTTCAATTGCTTGCCACCCAACACATTTCCGGTACGTGACTGCATGTATATCTATAGCCATCCAGACTCTTCATCCGTTTTTCAATAAACGGACGTACTGGCTACGAGTCTTGATCCATCTAAGAAATGATAGATATGTACCAGGATCAAAGAAACAAGCACCAGCCAGGCTATTTAACCATCTAGAGAGCTTAATCTCATGTTAACCTAAGCTACCTATGTAACTAACTACATGTACCAATCGATCCCCCAGTCTATCAAGGAGGCACGAAACAGTAATCACACAAGACGACACCAGCAGACAAGATGGAAGTAAAAGCACGACACATGTATTCGACTATCCACACATCCATACATCCACACACACATACATCATGCAGAAAGAACACTCATACATAAAAACATGGCAACATCAAAGGCAGCACAAACAGTCATACAACATTCGCCAACGCTAAGCAATATATAAAATCGAGAAGAAGAAAAAGCTAGCTCACAAAAAAAAAAAAAAGCAATATACCAACCCAAACATAGAACAGAACGAACCAAAAAAAAGCGAGAAGAAAAAAATGAATAAATAAAATCAAAAACCACAAGCTAACGCAGCCAAAAAAAAAAAAAGAAAATACCAAACAAACAAACACCAGTCCGGCTCCATGATCATGAGAAGAAGAAAAAAATGAAAAATCCACATCGCAAACTCCAGTTTCAACTCCTAAGCACAAGTATAAAAGAAGATAATAATAATAATAAATAAATAAAAAAGAAAAAAAGAAACAACAATTGCAAATAAACGCCTGGCTTGCTAAATACTAAACTAGAACCGAAAGCAAAGAAAGAAAAAAAAAAAAAAAAAAATAACACCATACCACCCGGCCGGCCCAGCCAGTCATGGGAGCTACCAAATCAATTGCAATTGCAAGTAAGCATAAACTCCCACCACCCACCCCTCTTTAATGACCTTCCCTCTCTCTCTAACCATCCAAGCATGAGGCATCAAAAACAAAGACTAAAAAAAAAGGGAAAAGAAAAAATATAAAAAAAATAAAAAATAAAAAAATAAAAAAATAAAAAATAAACTATATAAAAACGAATCGAACTCCTTCCACTAGCCTCCCTAACGCCTAGCTCAAACATCACGACAAACCTCCACATTAATCCCCGGAAACAGCTGCCCCAGCTCCGAGAACCTTGACGCAACCCCAACCCCAGCTCCAGCAATCATGCTCTCCCCAAAGACACTGGTATCCGCCTCATGCCCAAAATAGGGCAGTTGCTGCTGCTGCTGCTGCTGCTGCATCATCTGCTGTGGGTCGCTATGCATCATCATCATGGCCTGATGGGTAGGCAGCAAGGTATTTTGTACCGCGACGTGCGGATTGAACCCGCCCGCGATGGTGAGGGGAATCGAGCCCGCACTAGCAGATGTCTGGATGCCAAACTGGTGGGAAAAGCGCCGCAGGACCCCTGGGTCAGTGTATGTGAAATTGGCACTGTTGTCCCACGAGGCCCACGAGGAACCGTCATTGGGGGTTTGGTGTTGGTGGTGGTGGTTGACGCCGCCGCCGCTCAGTGGCATGCCCTGCATCAATGAGTCCATCGCGTTTATCTGATTATCGGCGACTTGACCCTCGCCGCCGTCATCGTCCTCGTTATCTTCGCTGCTGTCACCCTCGTCCTGACAGGCCGCAGCTGAAGCGGCGTCGGCGGCAGTGTTGGCTCTTCCCCGCTTGCTATATGAGGTCTTATCCCGCGGCACCTCCACATTCACCTCAATCATCCACTTCCTCAGCTCCGCCATCTCGGGCACCGCATGCTGCTCCAGCGCACCCGCTGATGCAGCCGCCTTCTTACCATTCTTACCACCCCGCACCTTAGTCTTGAAGTGCTGTCTTCTCAGGTGCGCAGCAGCATTGTAGTCCACGCCGTATTTTTTCCCGCTCTGACAGGCTTTGCATTTGGCAAGGAGTGTCTTCCCCTTTGAGATGTCGCAGATGACATACATCTTTCTGGTCAAGGCATGCTCTCTGTCGGTGTGACGACGCAGTTCATGGTCGCCGCGGAAGCCCTCAGGATGGGCCGTGCATTGCTTACAGAAGACGCGTGGGTGCGGGGGGCGGACATAGGCGGATTTTGTGGTGGTGGTGGTGGTGGGCGGCGTGTTTGGGTTCTTGCCGGGCTTGATGGTTGGGAGAGGGCGGGAGGCAGTGGTGGTAGTCTTTAGCCGGGTTGTGGAGACAGGGCTTGAGGGCTTTTGCGACTCTGACTTTGGCACTTGCTGTTTAGCATCCATAGTAGTGATAGGAGACTGAGGAGTCGGCGGCACGGGAAGAGGACGCTGTAGTATCTCATCCATAAGCTTCTTCTCCTCCATCTCTTCGCAATTCTTCAGCTCCTTCACTGCTGTGGACATCTCCTCCTTCACATCCTCCTCTTTGACCCTCCTCTGTTTCTTCAGCCCCGCCGAACCTGGCGAATAGTAATCCGTCAGCCCCGCCAACCCGCCATCCAGCTCCTCCGACGACCTCTTCAATACAACCTGCCCCGCAACCCTCCCCAGGTCCCCCCCAACCCCCGCAAACCCACCAACGCCGCACAACATATCCCCAATATCATCGGGGAAAATGTCGCCGCCCATACTGCCCGTCGAGGACTGGACTCTCAGCATGGAGAAGCCCGCGTCGTACTCGCTCGCCCTGCTGCCCTGCCGGCTCATCTCGTGCTGGCCAAATACAAAGGGCTCAGACTCGGCGGAGCCGTGCGAGAAGCTGCGTGTGTGCTTGTTGTTTTGCGGGCTCAGGTCCAGGTCCGGGAACACAGAGTCCTCCGTGTAGCTCGACGACGGCTGCGACGACGGCTGCGACCGCATATGGGGTGCGCTGTACGGGTTGATGGTGAGTGCGGGGTAGCCCTTGTTGGAGCGGGACCCGCTGAAGCTTTCGGGGCGCAGGGCCAGCGGGAACGGGTCATCGTTCTGGTAGAGGTACTCCTGGAGGGCGGCGGGCGCGGCGCCGGTGTCGAGGTCGAGGCCGAGAGAGTGCAGGTCTTGGTAGGTGGGTGCTGTACTCGGGGCCGATGTCACGTACTGTGTGGGCTGTGGCTGTGATTGCGGTGGGTCCGCTGGTGTGACGGGCACCGTCTTGATGAATTGCGTAGGGGAGCGGCCGGAGCGGATAGCAAATCCGCGCTGAAGGCTGTTGTGCTGCGGGTTGGTCTGTGGAAGGGGGAATAGTAGATACACTCAGCGCCTGATTTCCCATAATATTATGCCAAAGGACCACCACCGCCAACACTCGCTTCAAGTTTTATGTGTATGGAGGAGAAATAAATAAAATAAAAAACAAGGGAGAATCATACCGAGTTTCCTCGTACCATCCGCTGGCCCCCAGCCCCACCTAGCGGCGGGAGATTCGATGTCTGCGGACACGATTCTGGCCTAAAGCCACCGCTACCATTATTATTATTCATACCACCACCGCCGCCGCCTATCATGATTGCCGAGCTCCGGTTAAAATCTATCGGAGACTGCAGCTGTTGCTGGTGCTGCTGCTGCTGCTGGGCGCTGAGGAAGCTCTTTACGACTTCATCAGTGCCGAGACCAGGATTGAGTTTTTGGAACTCTGCAAACTCCCTCAGCTGCCGCTGGCTGGCTTCCTCTGCCTCTACTTGATCTACTTCTAGAATCGAGTTTCCGTGAGGAGATGCCATCCGGAGGGCCGTCCGTTTTTCGAGGAGGAGGAGAGTTGGTTTATGCTGATAACGGCGCTGGTGCTGCCGCTGGTGCCGCTGGTGCTGCTGGTGCTGCTGTGTAAAAAATAATAGCTGCTAGCCTAGCTGGCAATGTGTATGTGTGTAGCTGTGAAGCTTGATACGGGGTGTAATTGTGTTTCCCACACCCCGGAGGAGGTTATAATTGGTTTTTTTTTTTAGTTTTTAGTTTTTAGTGTACCTGAACCAGCCAGCTACAAGGGAGAAATCTAATTTGTGCTTTTTTTCTTCACTAAAATATTGATCTCTCTTTTCTTTTTTAATTGGTTTGTTGTAGTAGTAGTTGACTTGATTTCTCTATAGCTAGTTCTACTAATTTCCCGTCAGCCGGTGATTCTTGCAAGGAAGCGGTGGTAGCGGTGGTGGATTGGAAGCCGGGCTGGGGTAGGTACATGGAGGTAGAGACAGGTAGTTGGGCTGGGCTGGGCTGGGTTGGGCAGGTGGAAGGGAGGATCTGGAGGGGTGCCGCAACGACGTCCCTCCAGGGCAATGGCGGGGCGGGCGGGTGGATTGAACACGATAAGGAATTTGGAGCAACCAACACATACTTTCGGTGGTTATGGGCTCGCAATCTTTACCTTACGAGCGGGGGGGTGAAAAGAGAGAAGGGAGAAGAACTCTAGCTATTGAAATATATATTCGGTATATAGTGGTAGTAGCAGTAGTAGTAGTAGTAGTATAGTAAGTGGGGAAGGAAGGAAGGAAGGAAGGAAGGAAGGAAGGAAGGAGGGGGACGAGCTAGACGGGACGCTATGTATGGCGGGCAAATCAAAGGAAGGAACTAGACTGTAGGGCGCTGTTTGTCGTTGGCAACGGATGTGTTTGTTCGAAAGGAAGGAAGGAAGGAAGGAAGGTTTCAAAAGATAAGACAGAGTCGAGTCGTTGTGGGGTAATAAATAGCAGGCGGCAGTGGTGGTAGTGTAGTGGTATACGTAGTTGTGAGTTCGTGTTCTGTTGTTGTTGCAAGCAAGCAACACAGATATGTAGTGGGATAAAGAAGCACTATGTAGGTATAGAAGCAGAAGCAGTATAGAAGCAGAAGTAGAAGAGAAGCAGAAGAAGAAGAAGAAGAAGCAGAAGCAGAAGTAGAAATAGAAGTAGAAGAAGTAGAAGAAGAAGTAAAAGCAAATGTATGAGCCAAGTATGGTACGTGTGTATGCAGTAGTGCTAGTAGAGAGTAGTAATAGTAGTAGATAGTAGAATGTAGTAGATAGTAGTAGCAGTAGTACGTCGTAGTAGTATTAGTAGCAGCAAAAAAAAAAAAAAAAATCAACTTTATGAACAAATCTCGGAGAATAAATAAGAAGCGTCTCAAAAAGGCCAGCCGGCCCTCCAAGAGATTTCCCAAAAAAGTAAAACCCTCAAACAGTTTTATGTGTGCGTGGTCGTTTGCTGGATAGCGCTGGTAGTGGTTTGGGGGGAGGGGGTACAGCCAAAAGTTGAAGCCTCTCTTGATTCTTCCTCTATCAGAGGTTCGACGTCTTTCACGGCACTGGTAACACTGGCAACTGGCAACTGGTACTACACTACAATGCACCTGTGCACTATCTCATACTAGCATGGGCTACACTTTCACTCCTCCCAAGACAAGACGTAAGTACACCTTTTTGTCAGCCTACCTCTAGATTGCCTGCCTGCCATGCCTGCCTACCTACCTGCTTGCTTGCTTGCCCGCTCTACTTTCCGCCATCATGCCCCCACAGCCCAGCCCAGCCCAGCCCAGCTCAGTACATTGCAGTGCAGTGCAGTGACAGATGTGACGGGCCCCCAGTCCCTTCCCTGGCCAAAGCAAAAAAAAAAAAGAACGAAGAACGAAGGAAAAAAAACCTGTGCGTCCTATAACCTACCTAACTGCTGCGCACCTGGGTGTGTGTATGTGTATGTCCTATGTGAATGTGTAGTGGGTGGTGGTCGTACAACGACGACGACGCTGGAGTACAGTACCTGTATCCCGCGGCCAATCACCACCCACGGGCAGAGGGCCAGTGGATCGAGGCGGACACTGCTGGCATGGGCTGATTGGGCGGGACGGCCGTTCGGTGTGTGTTCCGCCTGGTAGGCGCGAAGAAGGCGGAGGGTTCGAAGAACGAGACGAGGGGTGGATTGGGGGGGAGGAGGAGCGGGGATGGACGAATGGGGTGGTGGGGGAGGGTGTTTTACCCTGGGCTTTCTTGGTTTGGAGAATGGAGGGAGAAAGGGTGGACGAGAGTAGCTAGCTGGCTGGAAGGGTGGTGGTGGATGGATGGAGAGATAGATACGACTCACTCACTCATGATCACTCACTGCTCACCTTGCTCATTCACTCACTCACTTACTTACTCGCTCACTCCATTGCCAATGGGGCTGCGAGGGAACATGGGATATCCTGGATAGACAAATGTCATACAGGGACCTCTCGAGTTGAGCAAGTGAGATGGACGGACATAAGTGGGTAGAGGTAGAAGTTACATTTACATGTTCGTTGCAGTGTAGACCAAGTAGAGTAACCATGATATGAGTGCTCTAACTACTTGTGGATATATGTACTCTCCAGCTAATAAGTTGTAGAGCTTATAGATGTACGTACAACCTACATACTTAGCTAGAGAGCTAAGAGCTCTACCCGCGCGGTCAATTCGTTCGTCTATGGGTTCGTGGAGAATTGCAGCTGTCCAATTCATGGATGGGATTGAAAGTGTACTAATTGCAGTAGCTACATGCCTGGAGGAGCCGAGAGTTGAGAGTATGGCCGTTCTCTGGCAGGTACACGGGGTAACGTTCCTGCTGTCTGTAACTGGATGTATGTAGTACTACTCGAGCCGTACTCTCTCTCTCTCTCCTCTGCACTCTCCCCTCCGGCCTCTAACTTCCCTGCTCTCTTGCCGGTGCACCGTTTCCTTCGCACTCCCAGTCTCCAGCTAGAGCCTCACACACTTACACTCACGCTCACCTCCCACTCACACACCCTCACTCACGTTCACTCACTCACGATGCCCGATCTCTGTCCGCATTGGTGCACGCGCGCATCACCAGAACCAGAAACTCAATTCTGCCTTGCTTCTTCTTCCTAGGTAGCGTAGCTTCTCTGCTCTGCTCTGCTCTGTTCCCCAAACAGGAACGCCGCTCACCCTCACCACCGCTCAATCGGGATATATGATTATAATTACGCAAAAATGCAAAATGATACATGAGGATAGAACACACTCATCACTAAACATAAATGTCAACCTCTGCGAACCATTTCGTTTCTGCTTGACAATTACATGTATGAAAATGTATGTATGCCGCATACATACAACTAGAGTACATACAAGTGTAGACATACTCTCCTGCCATGCGCCTGCCATGCACTCACGATCCAACCCAGTTTTCATTACCATATATTCTCACCATCCCATCCACCCAGCTAATCCACACCTGTAATTGCACCACCACCACCACCACCACCCCCCGACGAAACAGAAACCAAAAAACCAGTTACATGTAGAAACAGTCTCTGCTTGCGCGCGCGCGCGGGAGCGAGCATGTGCGCATAGCGCAGCCCTCCGCATCCGCACCCGCATATGCACAGCACCCTTCCCTTCCCCGGGTTGAACTACCAGCCAGCCAGATAGGGCACTCTAGAGGGGATTCGAGCCATTCATGGGTGGGCATGAAGGCTGGAAACTGAACTGACTTGACTGACTGAACTGAATGAACTGCCAGCACATCATGGTGGTGCTCTCTCGCTAAGAGGAGCTGTCAGTTTACTGCCCCCCCCCCCCCCTATGTAGGTCCTCTACCCCTCTACACACCCACCCACCAGCCCACACACACACACCCCTCCCTCTCTGTCCGACCCCTCCTCACCCCAAGCCGGACCATGGCGCCGGGCCTTCTGGAACAAAGGTGTGGACTCGGAGGTGGGTGGTGGCTACGTAGCTAGCTCTACTTGATCTGGTTCTGGCTGGAGAGGGGGTGGACTTGCAAGAGGCAGGATTTCCTATCCCATCACATCCGATCTATACCGGGCAAGTTACGTATTCTGTCTGTCTGTCTGTCTGTCTGTACCTTTCACAAAAGTAAAAGTTGCACAGGCACAAGCACAAGCACAAGCACCCGATCCCTCCCACCCCCCGATAGATACACACACACAGAACAGCTAGAAGCCGGGCACAGCCGGGCCCTTCTCCAGATATGACAGATCAAGACATTGCCTTTGTGGTCTGTACTCTACTCCTCCGCACATGTCACTGTCACTGTCACCGCTGTTGCAATCAAACGGCTTGTCCTCCGGGTGGACAATGACAATTGACAAGGTAGTTACAGAAGGAAGTATTGTGCATCCCATCCATTATGACATGCCCTCGTCTCGTCGTGTCTTGTCTTGTCCGAGGCTATGAAAAATGCTCTCTCTACCTGATTGCAATATTGCACTACATACCTACGTAGATACTCTAGAGCACCCAGCTACCTAGCTAGTCGACTCATACTCATACTCATACTCATATCATAGTCTTGTCACCGGTGATCTGTGTATCCTAGCTATCTACTTGTCGTATTACATAAGAACTACTCTCCTATGATACCGTTTTACAAAAGTTGACACTCCCGAATCGGAGCCCCGATCGACCCGACGCCCGGCCCAGCCCATTACTCTCAGACAGTGCAGACAGACAGTCCCGCTCACGTGGCTGTCTTGACCAATGTCATATCGCCCAGCCAGCCCAGCCATGCCAGCCCAGCCAGCCCAGTCTTTGAAAAATCCGGTTGAGCACCCACTCTCAGAGAGCAGGCAGGCAGGCAGGCAGGCAGCCAGCCAGCCATCCAACATCGATTCCACCGGCCGGGCCGGCCGGGGAGTTTCTCCAAAAGGGTCATAGATATATGATATGATGCACTAAACACAAAACACTTTCTATACTTCCCTTCGTATCCAGACTGCCCAGTAGAGTACCCTACTGCAGTACCAATATACTTTACATACACTTTGATCCCATAGTTAGCAGTTTGGTGGCGGTGCAACTGCAGTAGAGTATATTTACATACCGTAAAAGTTGGAGCGTTGCACCCGGGTGTTAAATAAGATCCTGGTAAGTTTCTCTCACCAAAAACTGAAGGATTCGCCACAGTTCGAGCAATAATTGGTGCTTTTTACATACCAGGATCTTCTCTAACGCCCGGGCTTTATGCTCCAAATCTTGCGGTACCTCAAGCAGAAAAAAATGCGGGGGAGGAGGAAGAGGAGGAGGGAGGGTCGGTGCATTTGTCTCAGTTAATTACATTAGGTTTAGTTTCACCTTTTTAGTCTTTTTTTTTGCGGGGGGATCTGGGGAGACTGAGATGCGATATCTCGGATCGGGGGTACGGGGTGTGTGTGTGTGTGTGTTTTTACATGTATGATGTAGGTTTTTCAGATGAGAGAGAGAGGGTCCTAGCACATGAGGAAAGTCAGAAAGAGGTACCTAGGTAGGCGGGCCATGGGAGGAAGAATTTCAAGAAGAAAGTGGGGGGGGAGCTAGTAGGGTACAACATCTGGGATCGAGGCCGGCAGGGTGCACTGTTGATTTGATTTGCGAGATGAGACAAGACGAAACTGAAGATTGCCAAATCCATCCTTGGTACAGATAGATACACGCAGATATTGATATTGTGATATGGGTAAATATAGTGCAAATACATGTGAGAATGAGTGAGTTAGTGAATGGACGAATTAATAATGGGTGAGTGGATGAATGAACGAACGAATGCGTGAGTAAAAGTATGAATTAAGGCCACCATATCAGAAAATACTTGTAACGTTTAAACGTTTTCTCTGTACCGCAATGCTACATATTACATGTATCTCTCAGCCCCGTTTCCGATATTTTAAGGTCCAAACCGTACAGCGTGTATTTATATATCGAACATAACATATATTGTCTTTACCTACATACTTTACGTACGATACGATCGAAATAGAACACCCAAAACCGCAACGACACCGGCACCGATCACTACCTGAGCCTCGGCCTCGAGCTCTCGTATCACAATCACACCAACAAGTAGGTACTCTACTACCTACGTACGAAATCACTACCCGTACAGGACTGCAGACTTTAGTACAGCATACGGAGTTAAACCGGCATTATTTGTAACAAGAGTACCGCCACCTATTATATTACCAGTACTGTACAGATTCTTGCTACATTACTACATGTATGTAGTAGCGCACTAACGGCAATCCCGTAACGAATCCACACCCTTTTTGGCACTGCGGTTATCTACACCCCAACCCTCCAACCCGCCTGCCCTACACCATCCCCGGTGGCGTCGTCTCGATCTCCTCGTCGTCCCCCCCATCTCGCTACGTCCTAGCGGCTTCACAGGCAATCACTCGCCCACAAGCGCAATTTCCGCCCTTTGTCCAATCACCGCACGGGGAGGCAGCCAGAGGAGATAGAGCTAGAGTAGAGCATGGATAAGTTTATGTCAGCACCATCAGCATTTCATGCAAGGTGGACATGTCAGCCAGCGGAAGCAGCGGCATAATGGAAAAAATAAAGAATGAGACGAGGAGAGGATAGAGGAGGATCGAGGTGCCGGAGCCGGTGTCTGGGAGTCAGTGATCAGTCAGGTGCTCGCGGAGATGGATGGATGGTGGATGGATGGATGGATGGGTTGCCTGTATCGGTCAACACGGATCTTTTTTTTTTCAACTTCAACCGAACAGTTGTTTGGCATGAGCTTAAGCTTAATCCGCATGTCCCGCCGCACGCCCTAGTGATAAGCGAAGGCGGGAAGGGGGAAAAGGAACGGAAAGAAAAAAATGGATACTGCTCCGCCTGGTCGAGGATTTCGATATGGGTATACCTGGAGAACTCCTTCATCCTGATTCTGGACTGCTGGCTAAAATGGGAGCCCTTGAC
This sequence comes from Morchella eximia, assembly GCA_024713935.1. Taxonomy (NCBI): domain Eukaryota; kingdom Fungi; phylum Ascomycota; class Pezizomycetes; order Pezizales; family Morchellaceae; genus Morchella; species Morchella eximia. The sequence goes on along the minus strand of JAMGZG010000011.1, from coordinate 1,385,570 downwards.
CGGGTTTTGGGGTCTGTTTACCTATTGCATTAGATTTAATTACCTCGATTGCTACCTGCGGTTTCAGCAGATAAAGTATAATGTAAATACACACAACTGAGGCCTAGGTTGATCACCTTCCTTCTCTAGCCCGCTCGCTGCCTGTCGCCCATGTTCTGTACGGCGAACCGGGGGGTCGATGGAGCGATTGTTTGTTTGTTGAGGGCGATATATCTATGTAGAATTATCGAGAAACAAACTGCAGGTAAAATTAACGATCAATAATATAATGCGGGTGGCGATCGTAATTCCCGAGGTCGAGTAGAAGAGTCGAGTTACGTCCTGGGTAAACACGGTACATGTAGAGTAAGCTCATGCTCATCAAGTGTCAACAACAGAAGTTCCCCTGTAAATCGCATTAGATCCACCCACTGAGAGCGAGCTCTGCATAGCTGAAAGAGATGATCAGGGTCATGCTTGCCTAAACTTAAGACGTTTCCGCGTTATTGGCCCATAGACGTCATGAGAATGCTGAGTAGAGAGTAGCTACCTACCTACATGCAATATTAATATTTGGAGAAAAGCAGCAAAATAAACGTTAACATAACACCCAGCACCACGCTCGAGATAACATAATCACATCTGCATGCACAGTACAGTAGACCGCGAGATGAATCCACAGGTAATCTGCTCCAAGCGCCTTGAACAGAGCCTCAGCAGCATATTATTAGAAATCCAACAAGGATTTTTTTTTTTCTTTTGTGCGGCGCCGCCTGGTCGTCGCCCCAACATACATATTGCTATCATCCTTCCTTATTTTGCCATTGACGATGGAAACGAGCTCATTCTCATTCTTCTCTTCTTCTTCTCCTCCTCAATCATCTCTATACGTGTAACCCAAAGTCCGCCAGCGTAGGATAATCTCAATCTTATAACGCGCAACATGAGTTAGTAAATCCAACCTCCCCTCCCCCCCTCAACCCCCTTTGACTTGAATTCTGCAGCTACCCGTCATACTGACCATGTGCACCTCACCCAGCTACACGTTGGAGTCTTGACAAGTTCCCAACCTTCCCGTTAATCCAGACCGGAAGACACAAGACAAGCAGCGCGGTGGTAAGTTACAAGCGGTCAATGGTTCTGGAGGGGCGCCTGAATTGATGCCCCATATAGATTGCAAATGGCTCCTCACCGCCAGTAGTAGACGACACAAATGGCGCCCTTCAAGCCACCACCACCGCCGCCGCCGCCGCCGCCGAACCGTTAAGCCCACTCCGATGTTTTCGGGAAGATTGTGGAAGCTATTTCTCGGATGCTGGTTTATACAGGTACGTTTCCCAATTAGGGGTTTAGAGAACTAGCTCGGGTCCGGCCTCTACTAGTAGCCATCTACTAGCTACTACATCCATTATGTACATATTACATCTAGTAGTAGTAGTACTAGTGGTAGCATTAACACTTTCGGTCAGATGTGTTGACATTTCCCCCATGGTCTGATTAGAGAACACACCAAGACTTGCCGTATCCAAACCAGACGCTACCACTGCGCTTTCACCAAATGCGCCGAGAACTTCGCCGCCTCCAGCATCGACGCCTTTATCCGGCACCAAGCGACGCACCGGATCTGGTACTGCGAGGTAGAAGTTTGCGCCTTCAGGAAACGCGAGAAAGCTCTGAAGCATGTTACAAAGCACCACAAGTCGGAAGAATCACTGAAGATGACCTGGCTCCCAGTGCCGCCAAAGAACTTGAAGAAGGATGTAAGACCTTGCCTGAATATGGGTGTGAATCTTGACCTCGGCGACTTCTTGGCCCAGGTTGCCGGTGGAGGGACGTTAGGCAGGCAGGCGAGTGCGCTGCTAAGTCCCCGTGATAATGGAGGAGTGGAGATCAATGGTGTTGGAGAGTCGCTGCAAACAGCGGTATTGGCACATGTGCTTGGGCAATTGAACATGCTAGGGGATCTGCTGGAGCATCAATCGCTCTCACCCAGTGCTGCCGAACACGCCCAGATAGTGCAATCTCTTGATAGGATACGTGATAGATTGGGCGTTAGAGAACAGAGGAACGGATTCCGGCTCGGCTGGAATGCAGGCTTTGGATTTCAAGCCGGTCCCGAATCGACTCCTTCCCCCCCTCGAGGCTTCAACAGTCCGGGGATTCGACCCGAGATTGGAACTATCTCGGTGGACCGTAGCGTTCCGGCTGCTCCCCCGATGTCCCCGACCAGTGAGATGGTGGTAGGACGGGAGTTTCTTCCAAACATTGAAAGCGAGTCCGAGGATGATTCCGATGGAGATATCGAGGTAGAACCGAGTGCCGCACCGACCAAGGAACCCCAACAGGAGGCACACCTCGAAAAGGACCAGCAAATCAAGTATTTCGAGCACTTACAGAAGTGTTGTATTGAGGCCGCGTTCACGTTTTACAAACTGCACAAGTCGCACCTCGATACCATCAATGACAGGGGTTCAAAGCCGCTCTGTATAACCGCCAAACGCGAGGAAATCACAAGCCCCACCGATCTTAGTTTACCGCACTGGACACACCTTCTTCGGCGAATTAGCGATGCCCGGGGGTTGCAGAGGGACATGGTGTCGAGGATCGAGTCTTTTAATGGTGACATCTCGCCTGTGGATGAGATACAGCATGCATTCAAGAAAGAGAAAGTAAAGTCAGACAGAGATCTTTTGGCGTTGATTCAATTGACGAGGAATTTTTGCTGGCAATTGAAGGACTGGGAGAGATGTAAGCTGTTGGACGATCTCTATGGAATAGTTGAGAAGGATATCAAAGACTTGAAGTCTATCAAGAGGAAGAGCTCACAGAGAGAAGCAAGGCCACAAAGGCCGGGGCTGTATAATCCAATGAGGTCATCACAAAACAACGACGGAATACGAAACGGCCATAGACCATCCGCAACATGGCCACGGCTTCCGCCAGGTGAAGAGGTCGAAGCGTAGGCGGAAGTACTGACGTGAAGGGTGTTTTAAAGCGCTTGTCTTTGGGCGTTACTGGTACGGATTGTTTGTTGATTATGATTTTCTTCGTTAATATTCAATTTTGATATGTTGCGTTTTCACTTTCTTTGTCTAATATTGCTTTGGATCCAGAGAAGTCTTTTCATGTTAATCCATTGTCTTCTTAAATGGAGAGGCCCTGGGGGTAGGTTTGAGTTAATTCAATCCTACGACTGATCTTCAATAGCTGTTTGGTATAAATCTGTTTTAAAGTCTAGCTCGGCATTTGCTTTGTGGTGTTGATTGTACTCGCTCGTTTTCTTCTTCTTCTTCTTCTTTGCAGGGCTCTGTACCCGATTAATTTCAGAGAGATTCCAGTCTTTTGAGACTACCGCATTTCTTATGTCAACTAGTACTACATCATTTTATACACTAGTTAACTTCATCGATCCAGACCACACATATGTCTGTTGGGCTTTATGGAAGGGTACTAAGAGCTTTATGAAATGTATAAACATGATCTTCATAGCCTTCCCAATATTGTTTCCTTTTAGGGCGACACCGATGTCTTTATATCCGTGCACGTGGCTAGAAATAAGCCTTGCTATAAGCTAATTGGATGTCGAGCATTTCAGCCTGAAATATATTTGCAACTTATTGTGGGCCCATTCCGCTAAGCTTTACTGAGTTCTATAAATAGAGCAAGTAATATATAATAGGAGTGAATTGAAGGGGTTCGACGGAAGCAGAGTGACGTCAATGCTGGATCGATTATATTAATAAAGGTGTTTGAATCTCAAACAATATATATATGCTAGGTCTTACTCGATATTGATGATTTTCTAACTGCAGATCCTAATGCTTAAAAGTGGCTAATAGCGCAAATATAATATACCATATGTGTCTTAAAATGACCCTTCCAATACATATAACAGTTTAGAGTACTTCATAAGTTACATGGGCGTGCTCGATACTGTCGAGAGTACAACTTACACGTTTTGCCGGTATCACCGTGGCCGTATATTTGGTAGACTACATGTACATGTATATGTAGATTGAGTTATAGGTTAGTACATGCACTTTAGACCAAACTGTATATAAATGTTTTTTCTAAATTCTACAGCATACATACAGACAGTAAAGCTGTAATGTTAGGACTTCAGTTCTGGTCAGCACCGCGCTGCTCCTCTACCCCATCTCTTAGGGTTATAGAATCGGGTCACGTCAGCAAAGCAGTTGTCTCTTCATCTTTGACAGTCAGCGCCCCAGCAGCTAGCAGCTTGTCAATAACCGACGTTCATCCTTTCATTATTAATTGATCATCTTTAAACTTGCACTCCATGGGCCCAAAGTCCCTTGTCAGTCTTAACCAGCTTGTGCCGTGGACAGAAGGTCCGAGCTAGGCTTCAGTACTGCATAGGTAGGTACTTTAAGAAGTGCCCCGACAAAAGGAAGCCTAACTTCCTAATCGCAGCGAGGATCGAGGGATCTATCTAGACATGACTGAAAAATTATGTTTGTGATAATATCTTGCTGCTCATGGCATTGGGGTTGGGCTAACTGAGATGCGGAATCGATGCTTTGATCGAATAAGAACGTTATACAGCACCCTGAAACGGCAGAACAAAACAATACCCGAGAGCTTGGTCTAGGCTACCAGTACCCCTTTCTCAGAATATGGATTCGAATGTAAACTGTACTGCCACTCACCTTTCGGCAAATGCGCAGGGATGTAAAGCTCTTCCCCTGACCTACATCCATGGATTGAGATCTGATATCTTGCTGGCTGTGTGACGGAAAGACAAACGTCTTCGGTTCACGGCGAGTAACCGACTCAATTGAACTTAACTATGTATATGCAGGGAATAATCACCAGGCGGGCCCGTTTTATGGATCATGGCCGACCCTTCTATCGCGCGATTGGTCGATAGACCGGAACTTATATTACCTAGGCAGCTATATGTAACATGTTGTAATACTTCCCCTATATACTATATATCAATCGAAGAATGCGGCTGCCCTCTATCTTTTCTCCTCTTATATACTCTGGTCCTTTATCAGCGCCGTAGCTAAGCCTATCTAAGGTAAGGTTTACAGTCTAGATCAGGGAATTCTCATTGAAGCTAACCCATTACACCCTGCGATGCAGTATCCAACAACCTGCGCACAATATTAGGCACGGGGAAAAGTACAAAATTGATTCGTCGATATGCATATCCTTTTTACACCAAAACATGCACTGGCGACCCCCTCCCCCCCGCAGGCAGTGCTTACTTGCATACCAACGGTCAGCCCGCAATTGTATCAATCAGTACTACCCACCTCTTTGTGTATAGAAGACTGGCCTGCGTATATATAGCGTGCTGCCTTATTTGAGGTGTTGGTTCTTGGAAAATTAAAGTTCAACTGTAGGCACGATATAACTATATCATTATATACTACAGCAGCAGCAATTGGTACGTAACCCAGTACATATCATGAGATAACTGGAGGTTGTGGTATAAACAACTTGATGTTCTTCTCTACTATCCCGTACTAACTAGCCAGAAGCCATCTACAGGAATGTCCGAAAAACACGCATCTCACGCCTGCCTCCATTCAGAAAATGGAATCACTGAAAACAACGGAGATATGGAGAAAAACAATTTCCGGGAAAACCAAAATACGACGAAAGCTCCGCAAAGATCAAACTCGATGCCTGATGCTATGAGAAGATATCTTGGGCAAACACCAAACGAAGAGGGTGTAGTGGTATATTCGAGGTCCTGTGCACGTGAATGATTGGGCATATGGTATGTTTTTCAAAACCACATATATACAGGCGACACATCGTTGAACAGCTTGGGAAAATGGATTAAGGCGTTAACCAATAAATCATAGGTAGCGAAGTTATTCTTATATAGATATATATCAATATCTAGATGAAAAGTATTTGGTTTGCGCGCGTGGTTACTTTTAGTTCTAGTTTTTGTTTCTTTACTTGTATCTGCATATTGTAATCTACAAGTGTATTTGTGTTATGCTACATACATGTGTATGCATGTTTTTTTTTTTTTTCTATACTACGACATGTCACTGTCGATCTCTGCACGGCGCTGAATATACAAGAATACGTCAACGTGAGCTTAAACCTGCTTCGATTCATGATCTATAATTCTGCACGCAAAGTCACGTCTTCAATAGACCCGGCCAACTGAATCTTTAAGCTTTTTGGCATGTGTGCGTATACACAACCAAAATTTCTCTAATCTATAAATTAAAGATAAAGCCCCCCCAACCGGCAGATGGAATTTGGGTGTCCAATGATGACTGCAGTGAGCAAGGTATCAAGAGTACATAAAATTACAGTTTATGATAATATCCTGAGGCGGGTAAAGGGCTCAAACACATGTATCCCTCTAAACAACTTCAGACGCTGGCTCAGGTTCGATGGTCGTACAGCATCATGCTCATTTCCACGTGGTTGACAGGGTTCAGGGTAGAGCGAGGTTAATTGCTCACGTTGCTGCCACGTTTTGTGAGCCTCTTTTCTAGAACATGTGGGATTGGGTAAGGCGCAATGCGCTACGCACCGATCTGAGCCGTTCAGAAGTTTAGAGACTACAGTCTCAATATGCCGGATCCCTTGCTGTCCCGTACGAAATCCTCTGGGATTTTAATTTTCTTACAGCAAAATCAATTTGCTATCCCGGATTTTTTGCTATCCTGTACGAAATCCTTCGAATCTTGGCAATCCGGCATATCGAGTTGCGACTGTACATGCACCTAACAGGACGGTACGTACTTCTCCTTTCCAGTTAAACCTCACATGTACCGAAAATTAAATCCCCTTTGAAGTGATTCGGAATCTGTTTCGCTCCTAAACAAGGCTCGCCTCTCTCTATCTCCACGATCGAGATAGCGCGATACGGGCCTAATCTTCTCCCATTGACCTGGAATTACGTTCGATTTTTATGTCAGCCTAGAGTACAAACAAGATCATTAGGTGTGTGCCCCACATTCTTACTCCAGGTTTTTCCAGGGTTGAGATATCCAGAAAGGCAATATATCGAGCCCGGGCTGTGCATGCAGTGCTTACCAACTAGAGTTAAATCCAGGTACTTCAATATATATCGCACAAAATTGCTCGCCATTCAGTTCGACCACCCACTAACCACCGGTAAATAAATAGGCTGCCATATTTACGGCGAACCCCTCAATCAGTCGGTGTGCATACTGGGTCCCTTCAGAAGGTTTTTCGAGCGTCCGAGATTAAGGTCACTAAAATACTAACCTCTCATGTCCAAGCCCCTTTTGAGCGTTACGCAGAACACGGCTGGATGATTCTTCAAAAAACGTGGGAGGGTCCCTGAGATTGAGCACGCACATCAGAGAGGTTTGGGAATGTCAACAGAAACATGTCCGTGAACTGTGGTTCAAAACCGGTTCATGCAGGGTAGGCCACATGGCTGTGTGAAACCATGCAAGTCTGCGCGGCATCTCAGACATGGAAACATCGACTAACTAGAATTTAGGTACCTTGAATTTGCCTATACTATATACATATTCTCCCGAGTATTGCCAACTAACTCTAGGCGTAAATGGTTTGTTTAACGTAGCTAAATGTATGAACTTGATGTTAGGTACCTTTACCATCATCGTTTATGATATAAATCGCAAAATACGATCAAATTATGGACGCCAAACTTCCGGAATAACTGGCGTCCCATACCGGGGTTTAGATCTAAGAATCTATGTATAAGTTAAGTCTAGATTTATTTCCTCTCGCATCTAGCTGTTTCAAATCCTTACTCTTCTTGAGTAACTCGGTACTCTAGCTTACGCAGTGTTAGAACTAACCAATTAGGCGTGTCAAAAGCGCAATCCATGAATTAAAAACAAGGCGTGCCAAGATGGTAGGCTTTATCGAGTGATATTTCATGACTACATAAATACATCGAACGATCAACGCTTTTGATCGAGATTAATTTTGGAGCTATTTAGATAGGGCGTAAGATCATAGACATGAAAAAAAGGCTGAGAAATTTCTTGGCGTAGCCTTCTTTTCTCTCCTGGTCGTGGTGAAAACCCTATTTAGGCTACTTTCCTATCATTCTTCGACACATCTCCTTTTTTCTTTTTTCTTTTTTGTTGGTGAGTGAATCTAAGAGCCCTGTACGAGGCATATAACTTCAGGATCTAACCGTATGGTATGAGTTAGATTACATGATAAATTTTACATGTTGATAACTTACAAGGTTATATCCGTAGTAATGCAATGCAGAGGAACCGAGGCTTCCGTAGACAATCACGTGCGGATCAAGGCGAATTCTGTATACGAATAATAAGCGGGTGGGTAGACAAAAGATGATGCATCTGCTAAAGTATGTAGCTATTGATTTATACAGCCTCGCGGTACTTCAATACTAAATTGTTGACATGGATAGCATTGGGGAGAACGCTAGGGTTGTACTCAGCGAGAAATATTACCTGGGCTCACGGACGCCGTTCCCAGTGACTGCTTCATTGGGCATTTGGTAGTTCATTGACCTTAGATCTCTCTTCGAGGGTGCAGGAATCCTTTGGTCTATGCGAACTACATTTAGCCATCCTACCAATCTCATAATCGCGATGATCAATCTTCGAGGAGCATCAAGAGACGATATGATAAATGTGGGGATAACTAGCCCTACATACGCTCTCACCCTAGATAGCCATGTGGTATTTACCGATTCTAGGAGACAAGGCTACGCGGTCCTAGCGTACCAAGAAATGTAAGTAAGACCTCGAAACCTCTCTGTGCGTTGAACGATTTACCCTCCGATGGTATCCGTCCTTCTTACCAGGGAAAGGGATAAGAGATCTAGGTTTCAATCAAGTCTACAAGGTGCTCGATGAGGCGCCGCCGCCGTGCGGCATGACCACCCCTGACTTAAGTCAAGTAGATCTACAACATTTTATTAATCAGAAGGGAAAGGGACGTCAAAAATGTGAAACCTTTATTACATCTATTGATGTCGTCAATGAATAGTTTTTAAGGATGTAGGGTACATACTCGTAGCTTCATAGCGTTTCCGAACACGACCAATATTGCATGCATACAAAAAGGTGGATTTGGGGCTTTTTTGTATGGTATGCAATAGCAGTCGTGTTCGGAAACGTCATGAAGCTACGAGTATATAGTGGGTTTATTCTAAGCCCCCAAGATGCAAGAGAGGAAGCCTTCAAATCTCTTATTCTGGAGTGGACGCCTTGCACAGTACTGCACTACCTGGATACCCGGTCCCTAATCGATTTCATGATGATTGGCTTATATCTGTCGATGAGGATTCATATGGCCCCGAGTAGAGGAGATGCTGTGCTGCAGAATAAGCTTGTACCTCACGCTGCTGGAAGAGCGGACAGGTCAAGATATGTAGAGACGTAATTAAAGTATCAATGCATCGGGGTGTTTTGGAGAATGCGGTAAGAAAGACTAGAGCCATGTGTCTACAAAACAACTGTTCTCAAGCAAGGCTTCGTAAGCTCTCACCAGCGCTAACTACCATGGGGAATCGTGCATTATTATTCTGCGCGTATGTACGCCCTGTGGCGCTTCATTGGAATGTGAAACAGGTAGGTTTTGAGATTCTTATTGTGACTTACTTTCCTTCTGTTGAATATTCGACATTAACAATGTAATTGAATCACCAAGTCCCTGTTATGATTGTTATATTGCACTCACATGTATGTAGCCTAGATTATTAGGATACCCGATTAGGATATCTTTCTACTATCGCCAATTGGGAAAGCAGCAGTGCAACTCAATTGCTGAGCCGATGACTGATAGGAGTGCAAGAATCGAAGCGGGGAGGCTCCGTAACGATGTCTTGTTATTGATTGCAATAGGTCCAATAGGACGTATGTCAAAGCTCGCACGTTCAACGGAACGGAGAGCCTCCGGAGCTGGCCGCTGACTCTTAATGGTGCATTAACCGTGATACATACATCTTTGGTACAGACAATACATGTAGTAAAATTTAAAATCCAGGTACCTACATACATGTACATACATATCTACATACTTCATTCAAGCCCTATAAGAAATCACCTGTCAATGTTCAGTACATATCGGGTGTAACATCTATGTTGAGTTTGTACCTACTCTGAGTACTACAGTACTGGATCAGATTGTATGTAGTTTCCCCCGTTTAGACGAGTGAGCCTCGGGGCTATTTAGAACCTAACTACCCCGGAAATACGGATGAATGAGGCAAGATGGATGAAGGAACAGAGCCTTGTTATGTAACTCAGTGATTATATGTAGTTATAATCTACTCTACATACTCAAGTCAGTTATGTCTCACTGAGTTATCCTACTCATTATTATACAGTGTAGGCGGGCTCAAATCCCTCCGAAACCCCTCCGGCCGCTCCGGAATATCTACTGTCTAAGCACACTTCTAAATCTAGTGCAATTTGTATCCCATGTATGTACTTCGAATAAGAAACATCCTCACCTGGCGTTTCGATGATTTTCAAAAGATTAGAAGATAGACTTGATTTCCCAACGTCCTCCAATTGCTAAGAAGTATGAATTCGTTCAGCTAGTCAAGGTTCATTCAATGATTCATGCAATCCAGAATAGATATTACACGTTACATTATCAGTGTACCGTTTGGTTTTGAGGCCTTCCAGAAGGCAAAGCTTATTTTTGGATGACAGAATCGTCGTAAGCGTTCGAACAGACGCTGGGTACAGGCGAACATCCATTCGCGTAAATAAGGTTCTTAATATGTATATGTAGTTATTTATTCGTGTGGTAATGATTCGCTAACCCAGACGGTGGCAAGTCCAGCAATTAATGGACAGAGTAGTGAGGGAGGGGGAGGGGAACAAGCCTATGGATATTGTGGAAGTGCATGTATGATATCAGCAGCAGTGCAGAGACGCAGAGTATGGGCTGGGTTGGATTGAGACTGGTTTTGTGGAGTATGTAAAACCTTCTGATCTGGAGTACTCACGAACTTTGCTAGCGGATCTTATTAAAAATTAACTTGTAGAGGAAATATCTGAAGCTAATCTCTGCCTTTCAGCGAATCATCAATGAAGAAATCCCTGCACGGAGATAATCAAGTTGGCGAGTTTCTGCGGTACTACATGTACTCCACGTATGTGACAGTATGTATCACCAGGATACTTTCAGTACGCCCACGACGGGTAATTCATCCTTGAGGCTCAAAATCATAGAATAAAGCACTGGACCGGCCAGGTAGAGTACCACACCGTACTCTACCTACATCTAAGTCGCATGCAATTAGCCGGCGAGCTACATGTACGCAGCGTAGTGTCTACGCTGTCTGGCTAACAAGACGAAGACGTTGGAATAGGCTCCCACCTCAAGGCTGATATTGTCCGTCTGTTCACGGGTCTCTGTACGATCCATACAGCATACAACTGTACTTTGTTAATGTACTTTGTTAATATGATCGATTTTTGACCATGAAGAACAATCTCCAAATGGGTTCTCCTAGCCGGTACTAGGGACGATGACGGATGAGGCGGCTTTGATACCTCTCTATTGTATGCCCGTTTGAGGGTGTTCAAACAGGAACATCTAATTTGAGGCTGAGAAATGGTTCATGAACAGACAAATACCAGTACTCCGATCGGATCTGAAGCAGAATGAGCTCACGAGACCCAAACTGAGTGAAAAACCAGGTGAAGCTGCTCATCTGGTCGAGCTAGCAAGCACAGAGGAGAGGTGGTTAGGGATGACTACTGTAGGTAGGTGCAGCCATATTCTCAGGAACGTACAGCAGCAGCAACAGCAGCAGCAGCAGCAGCAGCACAGCCCCGCGACTTAGCTACTGGTACCTACTGCATCGTAGTGGACCCATAAACAGTGAAACAGCATAGCAACTACATGTAATTGTAAAACTCAGACGTATGTAAGTATGGAGAGTGCATACAGAAAAAAAAACAATGATATGCATAAATTGCTGATACAATGGTATTTTCTGGCTTATCGTGTAGAGAGGATCATGACCGACCGGGATTCAATCGACTTTGCTAAACTAAACGTTCTTTATGACTTTGGTTCATCTGAGTACCTACACCTAGATAGGCACTATCGTCAGTTCATCAGGTATCAGCTCGAGCGATTGTGTTACTACAACTGATTTTGATGCCAGGTCTCAGAAGGTGAAATTCGAAACGTTCCATCTTCCATTTATGTATGTACACGGTATAATGCTATTGTGGGTGCATACATAAATTCACAAATGGGCTACAGAGCCACAAAAGATGATTGGTTCAATTGCGATTCGGAATCCATGTCGCACTCACATAGGGTCCAAAAAAAAAGTCTGACCTAATTGAACCAAGGTAGGCTGATGATGTACCTACCACTAGCAGCGAAAAGGAGCAGACAGAAGCTTATCGTCCTCCCCCTCCAGCTCCCCATCCCTAACTAAGAGAAATCCTGCGCATGTTTATGGTTATGAAAACCATAAAGCTACTAAAGTCTGCTCGGGACCTGCACTCTGCAGCAACATTTCGACTTCGACTCTAGCAAAATAATCAATTTCGCACTGCGCTCCTGGTGCGAATTCGCACATTACGCACCGTTGGCGCATACCTATAAGTTATCGACGTCCGGCCCTCCATTTTTTACTTGAACTCGACTTGAAGAAGGTCGATACGATAGTCAACTACGGCCCTGTAGCTACGTCTTATCCTGCCACTGTACCTGTCTTGCTTTTCATACGGGCTTATTTAGTCGCCCGTTTTACCGTACCCCGACGCTTTGCGCAGCTATTATCCACTTTTGCTCTCATTTTTGGGGGGGAGGCATCTTTTCTCAAAATAAGACCTTATACCCTTTTGTTCGCTCAGTACGCGATCGCAAGCGCTGGTGTTTACTTTTGTAAGTGCTAGCTCTCTAGATATACACGCCTATCCGAGTACCAGTGCTAGTAATGTTGCCGCTATGATGCTAATGCAAATACCTATAATAGCATAAACGATCGATATTGACACAGAGAACAATCCATCATGGCGAGCGAAAGATGCCCCGCCTCCCGACTACAAACACTGCCGGTGTCATTGCAGCAGCATGCCAATCTCATCAAACCACTGATGAAGCCTCTAATCGCAAACTTATGCACCACATTCAATTTCGACGACGGGAATATCGTAGAAAATGTACCTGTAAACTATATCAATCAGTACTATCTACCGTCCGGAGCTCGCGCATCATTAGTGCAAGAGATCTTAAAGTGTATTGAGAACTACCTCAACTATAACACGTATGACTTTGATCCACCAATGAGCCGATTCATAAACGAAGATCCAAAAGATGCGCCCTGGGCACCTGGGCTAACTCAAAAGGATAACCACGGGGATGATATGGGAGCTTCAACCTCTAAGAATCTCATCCAGCAGGCCGTCAAAGGCGTAGGCGTGGAGGGATTTGGTTGGGAAGCAGACCTGGGTATGCGTATGGCAGAAAGATCAAGAGAGCAAAATGCCAATGCTTTTATGGAGAGATTCGAGTCTACACAGAGGATTATCACGCAAGGAGGAACGGAGTTCTTGGACCCAAGGAGAGTGCTCGTTTCAAAAGCTATGTCCACTACTGGGGTAACGGAACAACATGTACATGCAAATCCTCTCAAATCGCGTGGATGTTCGAGTTATATCGATGGCTCTACAAAACCGCGACAAAGTAAACGACGTACATCTCCTGGAAATAATGGCAAAGGACTGTCTACAATAGGAACAGGTACTCTGAGTCGGATGCATAGTACGAGCGCAGGTAGCACAAAATCGACTCGTCGGGAACCTAAAAGGCATAAATGCCCCGACTGCGACGAAGTATTTCAATTTGATGCGAGGCTAAAGTAAGTACTGCCTACCTGCTTTATTGTTTGTTCGATCTTTTTATTTGATGTTAATACATTCCTTAGGAGTCATCAAGCCGTTCATAGTAAGACTAAATGCATATGTCCCGTTTGTGGTTCGCTTTTTGGGCGAGACAGCTCCCTCAAAAGACATCAGAACACTCCTGGCGCCTGCCAAAAGAAAAAGGATGCAAAGTTACGGAATGCATCATTTCAGAACTCTCCTACGGCGAGAGCTGGCAGCCAGCATAACTACAACTACGAACTGGATGCTACAGCTTCAACCTCTAGTCTTGTTGATGGCAACTCAGTTAATGGCTCGCCGCTAGATACCCGGCAACCTACTCAAAATTTCGGCCAGCATCCAAATTATTCTTTGGGTTATATATCACAGAGCCCAAATCCTCATTCCGGAAATTATGAATCCGCGTACCAAGATTTAAGCCCCCAAAGACAGGAGGGGTTATGGCAATTAGATCCTTCAACCTACGCCTGGAGCTTTCCTTTCCTTAGTTCGAACGAGGCTTGATAATTGTACCATCCGCCGGTCGCGTTACGGTACGCCGCCTTGTTCTCTCACATCAACCAATTACCGACACATCAATGCAATCTAATGTTCAAACTTTTCATGTGGAAAATCTGTCGGTGGTCGGTACTCAAAAATCGAAAAACAAGTCAGTATTCTATTGAACCCTACCTTCTAGATTTCTCGCCACACCGAACACATTGCCATCCTGCCTCCGAGTCCGGCCCATACATGATCACCATCTGAATATATGTACATATCCTTGGTAAATCACCAGGGTAGTCTCAAAACTGACCCACCACATGTGATGACGGCCTGGACCCAATTTTCATTCCCTCCTCCGCTTTCATGGCTATTGGACGAGGAATACAAACTCTGCACTTCAAATTCTTTTTTCATTAAAATCTTACACCATTTTAATCGGTCACTTACTTTTTATTTCGTTAATTTTTGGTATGATTGATACTCATGTCTTGAGTTTTGCTTTGTTTTGTACTTGTGCTGTTGTACTTCTATGGGTTTTGGGCCTTTCCTTTTCATGTCTTCATGTCTGACAGAATTTATATCCTGCGAGAAAGGCTACTTGTTTATCTACTACTAATCATCTTACGGTCTCTATTCATTTTCTTTTCCAAATCCAGACCATATATATACCCATTCGTTTGTGTATTTGTTTCTCTTTTCTTTTGTTCTCTGATTTTATACATCACCCCGACTTTCGAGAGTCTGCGAAGAATCATAATTAAATACAGATGATGTACGATTCAACGTAAGCACCGTTCCTCGAATATCGTTAACTCTAAACGCATGCAGCTCTCCCTTGGCGACATCTCCAAGTAGCTTCACCCAATTCGCTATCAGACTCACGTTTAGAGTTGTGACGACAAACGAATCTCTCAGTCGCCATTATAATTGCTGTCATGGGATGTACAAGAACGATATCTCGCCATAGATGGTTCAATTGCGCACCAATTTTGGCAACTTGACGATGCAAATTTTAGCGGGTGGGACGTGAAGCCTTGGTCATCAGGAAGGCTGAAAGTCTGATAGGACAGTGAATTATGCGCACCTGGTGTGCGTATTTGAGGAAATGGAGCTTAGAGAGTAGAGAACTACGTGTAGCTGGCAAAAGATAACTCTACTGGTGGAATATATACCCTACTCTCTACAAGGAGTGCCAACACTAGATTTTTCCGTAAGGATTAAATATAAACGAGGCAGGTGGAAATTCAAGCGATGGGTGCTGTACTTGAACAGGTGCATATACATGTATGATATGCTGGTATAGACATACATGTATGCATGTATCGTGTTCCTTTTGATTGATCTAGGTCGGTCGCTTGTGGAGTTGGTAACATTCAAAATTCACGATGTTTTCCTATATTATATGGGGATTTTCTTTTTTGGGGGTATGGCTTAATTGGCTAGAAAGAAAACTAGAATTCATATCTTTTGGGCACGTTGTCTACGGTACTTACCTTTTGATTCTGTATTTTAGCCCCCGCAAGGTGAGAGGCTGTTTCCCCCATCTAAGTACACGCGGCAACAACTCGCCAAAATTCAGTTGCCGAGGATGGACTGGGTGGGCAGATGGCGCGCAAGCAACAGCTCGCCTAAATCCCAGGAGACCACTTCTCGGAACGTTCATGTGGGACATTACTAATGGAACGATTCAATAGTTCATGCACCTGTGCCTCAGTCGGGCGCTCTCGTGCCACTGGCTGGCGGTGCACACAGCATCAGTACATACATGTGGTTGAAAGCCTCAGTCAAGACTCAAGCAGACAAATCTCAATTGAGGAGAGTATCTAGAGCACCAGTTGAAGTATTCACAGTCCATATGGCCCGGAAAGGTTATGGAATGAAGAGTACATACATCGTCGATTCTTTTTTTTTTCTCTTCCAAGGCGTTCTACTCTAGACCAGAGTGTGTAGAGTAACTACTCCAGCTACATACGTAGAGTAGAGTACCTACTCTACTCTACACATGTACCATGCTCACATATTAATCAATTGTAGCGCCCCTATCATGTAGGTAAATTTTACTAGCCCATCGATGGAGGTGGTCGCCGGCCATGTTGGTTCCAAAGATGAGATAAATGCCTGCCCAGCTTGATTTGCACCCTTTGGCTTACTGAGCCTCATATGTAATGTTTTCTGGTGCTACTTCTTGTAGAGAGATAGAGATACCTTATGCTTTGTTGTCCAATCGGTCTGAAGAAACCTTTCATATATTCGGGTATGGCTGTTCCCGACTGTATGTACCTACACTAACTCTCGGTCTAGAACAGGTGGGATGTAGAGTACCCACGCTTTGACTCAAATATAAATGTGACATGTGCTCGGCGAAACTACATGTACCGGGCGTTAAGGGTAAGTACTGAGAACCCCGTTTTGGGTAATTTTCAAAAGTGAGGGCTCTGATTGGGCTGATTTAAATAATTTTGACACTTGGCAGCCAAGTAGGTATTTGGGTGATGTGCCCCGCAGCTTTTGCAAAGCAACCTCCTCAACCTCTTTTCCACTCCTCTTCTTTTCGAACTTCACCAAAACCTCTTCGATAGCCTTAAAGTGATACCCGGATGGAGATGTGAGAAAGGGCTATTTACTGGTTATTTTTTTGTATTTTTAGGAAAATATTTGGATTTTTAAGCGAACATAAATAAAACGTCTCGTGACTTTTTTCCCCCATACCAATTTCAGCGCCAAGACCAAATTTCATTGGCTGCTTTTTGGTTGCTAGGGGAAATTCCCATACAAAATTCAGGGTGTCTCGGTATTTAACGTGCACCCCCGGTACACATGTACTCTCGCACGAGATAGCGCGGGGGAATGGGGTGAGAGATTTAAAAGCGATGTTTTTGGATCATCACCATCATCACTGTTCCAGTGCCGTGGGCGACATGACCCGCTCGAAATGTAAGTACCTTTCTGGGTTGTCAACAGTGGTAGCAGCGGGTGATGGACTATTATAAAAACGGGTTACCAGTTGGTAATATTTCTTATTCTTCAGCCCCTGTAGAAAAAAGAGTCTACAAGGAGGTTGGCAACCGACGTTCCCAGCCCACCATATCGTCGAGTGATGAGATTTTAATCTCTAACTTCTAATGCTAGCTAGTTTAGTATGCGAGGGTGAGATGTTTAAACAGACTTTGCTGTATCTAGTTAGATCCTCGGCCCGTACCGATTTTTTACCCTGAAGCAGCCAAGCAGAGGGGTAGGAGGTGTACGGACTACTCTCAAAAGAATTCCGGCATACCGGGTACAGACAGATACATGTACCAGGTGCTCACTGGTGATATATATATATAAGCTATGAATACCCACAAACCATCTGCCTACCCGCAGTTAGTTCATCTTGCCTTTGGGTACAATTTTTCCCCCAGACCATTTCATTCCATATACATCAGCCATGTCAGGAGCAGCAGCAGAAACATCAGCAGTAGAATTTGTACAGGACACGATCGAAGCTGATCCTCAAGTGAGTTGAAGTCCTTTAGGTTTTATGTGCGATCTGTAGACCTAACCAACCGGCCCCTGGACAGTTTGATGAAGATTCCGGATCTGAATATGGAACAGGATCGTGAGTGCACGAAACTTCTAATGACGGCTTATTGCACTATCTAACCTACCTCTAGGAGCGAGTACTCCACAGATTCATTGACTTCCTCCATCTATGAGTATGGCAATCCCTACAGCCGTAGCGAAAGATACAGTACTGTCGCGCGATTACAAGAGCTCATCTGTTCTTTATTGAGACCTGCGACAGAAACAACTTTATAGCTTACTAATTTTTCGCAATTAGATATCGTTTCGAAAACGGCCGCAGATATCACGCCTACAAGGAAGGCAAATATCTTCTCCCTAACGACGAAACCGAGCAAGAAAGGTATTTGGTTTCGCTCTCTTCCTGGCCCTGCTGTGTGTATACTAATATGCGATGGTGGTATGTAGATTAGATATTCTACACCATATTTATTTGTTGCTATATAAGGACAAGCTTCACTTAGCGCCAGTAGAAGAACCTCAGAGAATCTTGGACATCGGTACTGGAACAGGTATCTGGGCAATTGATGTCGCCGAGTAAGTAGACCACCTCCTGAAGCTGTTACAAGTTATTCGACTAACTCCGGGAATTGATAATAGGAAGTACCCAAGCGCCGAGGTCATCGGAACAGATTTGAGTCCTATTCAGCCAAATTGGTATGTGAGGTCTTCCCAGCAAAAAATCAACCAAATTTTGTTAATTAGATTAACAGGGTCCCTCCAAACGTTCAATTCCAAATCGATGATGCAGAGGTGGATTGGACATTTGCAAGGAACTCTTTCGACCTAATCCATATACGCCACTTGAACGGAGCAATTAAAGATTGGCCCAAGCTTATAAAAGAAGCTTTCAGGTTCGCTTTCATCTCCATCATTTAGTAATAGCAGCTTACTAATTAATATTCGTTCGTAGATGTGTCAAGCCCGGTGGCTGGATCGAACTCGCAGAATACGAATTCTTCCTCCACAGTGACGATGGCAGTCTTCCCAAGGACAGCTCCCTCTACAAGTACTACGATTTATGTAATCAAGCCGCGACCAAGCTAGGACGGGAATTTGTAATCGCCGCCAATCTCAAACCGATCATTGTGGAGGCTGGATTCGAATGTGCCACCCACCAAATCATGAAGGTCCCGTTCGGAACGTGGCCTGCGGACAAGTTGCAGAAAGAGATGGGCGCATTCTTATACATGACAGCTGAGGAAGGCTTTGCGGCCTTTGGTATGGCTCTGTTGACAAGAGTATTGGAGATGGATGTGGACGATGTCAACGCATTGATTGCCCAGGCGAAAATAGACATGAAGAACAGGAAGATTCATTCTTATTCTCGACAGTGAGCAATACCCTTCCCCATGATGTGGTTTAATAAATTAACCTTTGACTAAAATTGATTAGGCATATCTACTACGCACAAAAGCCTATGTGCAGCGATGATGAAGAAGAAGAAGACTGATACTAAGTAATTTGTATAGCTTTTCGAACGTATTAAACCATATACAGCCACTCAGAAAAAGTGTTTGTGATATAGTTTTAATGTCAGTGCGCAGTGTGGCGTACCCGTAACACTGATGTTATTAAAGTTGAGATTCAAAACAATGAAAAATATATAATATAGTTCGTGACTATATACAAAAAGAAGATAGGCGATTGATCTCATTCTTCATTAATTTGGGCGGCATTGGTCACTGGGAAAGTCTTCTCTTGGGGGGTTCTTGATGGTCCGCCACGGTTACATATGGAGAAATGTCTCACTCCGAAATCGGAATCACGAACAGTTTTGCAGAGTGGCTGTATATATGCCCAGACGATTGAGAGTAGTGGTTTTCCTTTTCTCTTCTCCTTGAATCATCTGTGCTTGTCAATGTGTTCATTTATTCAACATCGGGCGTAAAAAATGGCAATCGTGAAGATTCTCTCGCTTGTAGTAATTCACGTAACGAACGGTTGACTAGGAAAGGAGGAGTGATAGCCCGATTTTATGAGTATATATATATATATTGCATTTTATGTCACCATATATTAAGGCGTTGGTTGAGATGCCTTTTCAGTGGCCGTTTTATTTTTTTTTATTTTTTTTTTTGTTAATGATGTCTCCTTTTATAAGATGGCTCATAAATATTATTCCACATGCACTCCCACTGAATGCTACTCTCATATTCTACATACTTTTAACCTTAACCTTCCGAGAAATCGAAAGCGACATTGACATGTAGATGTTGTCAGCTCTCGGTATGATAAGGATAGGGAACTACATGATCTACAGCGGAATCCCAGTAGTTAGCTATAGTATATTCGATCAGAGTATGTTCGATAGTATAGTAGCATATTCGATATGGACGTTCAATACTTGATGGTAGCACACACTAGGTGACATTCTCTACCATATATTACTGTCGAGACTCTGTAAATTTATAAACAATTGCCTTGTGTAATATAATCGATACAGCGCTAACAGAGCGAGTGATATTTCGTGCTTAAAGCGCGTAAGTTAATGATTAACCATATAATAATAGGCCCTGGGCTTAATCTCACGCGCACGTATATACATACAAGTGCAGCTTAAAACCATTATACGGAACGCTTCTGCAAAAGAAAGAAAGGATTTAAAAACGAACAGCATTTGTTCTCGTAAATGGAGGGCTTACATGCCCTCCGGGGTAATGATTATTAGAATTCATGGTAGTAACGAAAGTTCTCATGATAAATAAGTATCATGATTAATGAAAGAAATGTATATTTTATTTTAGTGGGCTAAAAAGCGATTGAGTGAAAGCCTTCCCGTGAATATTCTGAAGGTGTTCAAACTTGAAGCCTGGAAGATAAATTGCAGACCTTGCATAGAAAGGGCTCACAACAACTCTGTAGACACCCCCTGGGGCGATCCACAGACCACATTTGAACGCCTACAAACCTTCAAAAATATCCACGGGAAGGCTTCCAGTATAGGCGTTGGGTGGATGAATATATAATATCAGTCAGATTGAAGGCTAACGGGTACGTGGGTTTCTTGTCCGTACTGTTCAAACCGTTCAAAGTACTTCGTATGGTGTTTCTGAGCAGAACAAACCATTGAGGAAACCTCACTGAACCGGGCGCCCAGTTCATGAACTGGAGAATTTTGGGTTATATATCGGGCAGAACATATATATGGCCACTAATGCGGGTCTGGCGGCATGGTGGGGAACCGAACAAACGTCGAACTGATAGAGCCGAACTACACAGCCCGTCCCATTACCACTAGGCCACCCAACACCCCGACACATACAATATTTATTTTTGGTAGCTTTGCCAGGGAGCATGGTTTGGCAATATTGGCGGGGAAATGATCGATACTTATGTTTAGCACACTAGTTTATAACCACACCTAACCCATCTACGTACTTGCACTCTCATGACTAATAATTTGGTCGATGCGCACAAACGCGCATACATAATATAAAACTCAATTTAACTGACCGCAGATTACAACATGTACCTACTTGTACCTTCTGTACTCTTATGTCACTTGTTCTTGGACGTATACGTGTATGTGGAGCTAAGAAACATGGTGCATCTACCTTGGGTAATTAGGTGCTAGGGTGAATCGTGATTCACTCAATACGTGTCATGTCTGCCGGTATTTTGCAAGGCCGGCCAGGTCTTATGAAATTATCCGGGAAGATTGATCAAGCGTGGTCCGGTTACTTCATGAATTAACCAATCAACCAATCAATTGTAATCTGGTACACCACATTGTTGCTTTTATCTGACCATGATAGTTATGGGTATGATGATCCATGATGTATGTAGGTTAGAGCCCCGTCACAAACTCGGCAGTTTTAAACTGGTTAAAAACTGGCTGTCGAAAACCTGGGTGTCATAGTCATAAACTCAACAGCCATTTTGGGAGTGGGCTAGGGTAATTTTAGGAATTTAGGGGTGGTTTAGGGTAATTTGGGTGGTTAAAATTAGAAAATTGAGTCTGAGTTTATGACAGTTTTCAGTTAAAAACAGCAGTTTATGACAGTCCGAGTTTATGAAGCAGTTTATAACTCCAGCTCTGAGTTTGTCACGGGACCCTAATGTAGGTGTTCCCGGCTTACAATTACAGTATAGTATAGGTTCTAAATACAAGCGCATCAAAACGAAAGTATTTAGTCAAAACACGAATGGGCTAGGGTTGCAGCATCCTTTTTTACAAAGTATTAAGGGCAAAGGTAAAGAAATTATGTTTTTAGCAGCTTGAACCCAAAGAAGTGCACAGCACCACTAGTGAGTCCCCGTGAAGACCCAGCCCATCTACCGCCCTCTTTCTCTCTTTAGTGCCGGCGCCCTCCTCCTCTGTGCCGGCCTAGGCTCAGCAGGCTCTGCATCATCCTCAGAATCCCGATTTTCATCTGCCTTTCTTTTCCCCGTTACCGTTGACTCCGTAACCGGGACCGCTGGAGCAGGTGGAATACTCGGAGTTGTTGTCTTCTGTCCACCTTCCAGCCCCAATGCTGCATCGAGCGCGTCCACCCCACTTAGACCAGCGACCCCCACCGGGTCGGGAGTGCTGCGAAACTCGGCGCCCTCTTTTCCCAGGACAAATCCCACCTTCTCGACTTCGCCTGCAGTAACATCGCCCCCGAGTCTTTCCACGAGTGCCTTAACTCCCTCTAGGTAGGTCCTGTATTCCTTTGCGTCATATTTGATCTTTTTACTCCAACCCTCGCGATCAGGAGAATACAAGATCCAGCGGTACGCTTCATCTGAGAACGGCGGTACGGTATCTGGAGCCATAATGGCTAGGATGTAGGAGGCTGTAGCCGGCCCGACTCCTTTGAGGGGATCAGTGAGCTCTTTTAACGAGGCGATAATATGTGCGGTAGTAGGCGGGGACGGTACGCCGAGGAGGTGATCGAATGCAGCAGTGGTTGCAGCGGTCACGGTGGAGGGATCATTACTAGAGATGAGTTTTGGGAGGGCTTGACGACGTTTTCCACGTGCCCTATGGGTTTTTCTTAGCCTTTGTATAGAAAAGATGTAGGTTAGGAGCTGTAGAGCTTGGGGGACAAACATTTTACAACCAAGTAACTTCTGGAGTTCCTCTTTCATTAAATAGGGTTTACTTCTGGCCTTGACAACCTCGGGAAGTGTGTTGAGCCTCCAAAGGTCGAGCTCCTCAGAGCTCAGTTCTGACGATTCATCTGGTTTGGCCAGTTTTGGCGCGGAATTCGTCTTTGAGAGGGCACTCATGGTAGCGGGATAGCGAGAAAGCACTTGGGCGAATTCATGAAGGGTAATATGACTCGGGATAGGAGTGGTCGCCATCGTTTCTGTAATATCTGCGTGTGTATGGGTGTTGGCAGCTTGCAATTGAGTGGGGTTGTAAGGAACGCGTAGCATACGGACATTTTCGAGGAGACGCGTTAATGATTAATGACGTAGACTTGGCGCTGGTGCGCGGTGACAGAGTGTCTAGTAAGTGTAAGGGGTGGAATAGAGTACATGCCCGTGGTAATTCCGATAAGCTAGATGCTAGTTAATCGAGTTAATCGATAACGTAGAACCTGGAATCGAGCTCTGCTACGCCGGGCGATTGCATTGAAGGTTTCACCACTACATATGTCTTGTCACGCAGGGTTGGTTACATCTACTAGTATTCAGAGTACTATAGATCTCCCCTGGCATGGATATATATATACTTGTACGTATCCAAGTACATCCTAGTACTCTGATTGATACATCGGATTTAACAATCACGATCACCCCCCGAGAATGCCCATTTTCAAGTGTGAATATATGAACGCGGGTTGGGTTATGCGCTCAAAACCTAACAAATTGCAAACCCAAACCCAATCAATCCGCCCAAAAGCTTCCCCAGCTGCTAGAGCATGTCCTAAAGGGTATATATTATATTTTTTTAGAAGTTCCTTTAGCTAGTAGGAGGCTCCACGTCAAATTGGCCGTTGAAACTTACCGTTTTGAGATACTAGATAAAGATTAAGCGAATGCTCTTAAGGGCCCGTTCGGACAACTCAACAATCTAGATTATTGGCGATAATCGGACGGATTGTCAACTTTCGGATTATCATAATTCTATGCTGTTCATGCAATTGAATAATCCAACCGCCTTCGGAGGTAACTATCCCCACACAACACAGATATCCTGAGAACCTAATGTTATTTCAACATTATCCGGACATGTAGATTATCTACTGATTATGGTTATCACCCCCGCTACCTGATAATCCAGTCTGTCCAAAATCCAAAGAAACAATCTAAGGTTGTCCGAATGGGCCCTAAGTCTTTTGTTTTGACAGCACCGGCCATGCGAATTTTGGCCATTGGCCTTGATATAGTTTTTCTGCCTTCCCGTAAGGCGATAGAACTCGTTCTATTGCCGAATAGACCACGTGCACCTTTTGAGCTTCTATCGAATAGAACGCTTGTTATAGACCCCCCCCCCACCTTTCGGAGGTGGGGGTCTATTCGATAGATATATTTCTACCGCTTCACGATGCCCTATTTGTATTAGAGACCGATTAAATCTTTAACAACCTATAGCAATCACCTTATGCTTACGGGAACCTGGTCTAGGTATTCGAAAACCATCCTCTATCGCTTTATACGGGAAGGCGTCCATTCACACTTGTTTTCCCATAAGACAAGTTTTCTCAGACCCGAGTTTATAATTCTACCATAGGGATAATTACTTATAAATTGACTTTCACACGAGTTGCAAGACTTTTGTAGGATTGAGTGCATACCTACGTACGTACTACATACATGTAGTATTTACAATACCTGTATTTTTGTGTCTGTGAACACAGCTGGGTGTGCATACACCAAAACCTGGAGCCTCATGTGCGGGTATGCACACCCAGTTGTGTTTTGGCGGATGTGATCGACATTTATGTATGTAGTTACATGTCATGTGCCTCAATGATAGAGAGATAATAACGTGACTACTAATGGCCTAAATAGCATCTTTATTGTGTCACGCACGACTATGTACCAGGTGCTTGGATTGAAAAGGTTGTGCTTGTTCAGTACAGCCAGAAATTTAAAAACCCATCACAATTCCTGATCCACTCGATCGAAAGTTTCCGCTAAAACGCTACTGCGCAGATTTTAATTTGTGTGATTTAGCCACCGGTATCCATTCAGTGATTGAAAAAGAAAAAAAAAGAGAGAAACGGTTTGGAAAAGGGCTTACGTATGCATGTAAGTGGATAACTGGACAAGCAGAGAGGGTGGGGGGGGAATAAAATGTAGGTTAGCAGCAGACCGATACGCGGTATTGGTCTCGCCCCCGCCTGTGGTGTGATGTTACCGCTCCAGCAGGTTCAACCAAGTTAAATAACGTGCCCGATGACTGTACAGGGTGGTCACGGTAAGTGTGAAGAACCCGTTTTGACTGGTCGACTGAAATGCAAGACCTGATTCGCTGATATTGGGGCCAAGACAGGACACCGCCACTGCCACGTCAAAAGGTTTTGAACTCTGCTTTAGTTGTGAACTCTGCTTTAGTTGTGAACTCCGCTTTAGTTGTGAACTTTTAACTGTTCGACACCGTGAAGTACCCGTTCGACGACGTGAGACCCGCCTTGACACTGTGAAGTGCCCGTTCGACCTCGTGGGACCCGTTTTGACACCCGTTCGGCCTCGTGAAGCACCTGTTCAACCCCGTTCGACGACGTGAAGTATCCATTCGGCGACGTGAAGTACCTGTTCGAATATTGGTAGAGATAGGTTAGATACTTTGATTAGGAGAATGCCCCGTAGACTAGAGGCAGTGATTGCTGGGGGAAGAGCTACCCCATATTAGATAGTTTCTTTCACCCATCCGTGGGTAAAAAGGGTTTTCTTCACTACTTTTATTGCACTCGGAATGGTGTTCTTCAGACTTCTTTCCTCCATACATACAAATAGTACATCTTGGCTGCATCTGCGCTCAAAAATCATTGGTCGCCGTCCTCCGCCACCTGTGGCACCCATACAAAATCGGTCCAATCAATCGGGCTTCTCGGTATTTAACGTGAATACCCGGTACATTTAATTCTTTGTGAGCAGTTACAGGCTATCGTCAAACGCATTAATTATTTGATTCATAGCGGTGGCAATATATATACTAGCACTTGAAGTCCGGCGTCCACGATTCATAAATCAGACGTGGCCGACATACAGTACATGTACCTTCATGTATGGACTCAGAGAAAATATCACCGTTAGCCTAGCTAGGCGCGCACTAACACCGTTATGTTAGTATGTAGATCTTCCAATTCTTTAAAACGCAGAAGTTTACACACCTGCCCGCCATAGACTATATGTAATACGGCTCGTTGACGGGGTTACAATGCTGGTTATCATGAAATCGATTCTGTTGGCCTCAATTCAAAATCCCCTGCTGGTCAATTGGTCTTCGCAGAGTAACAATGAACGAAGCTTGTCATGCAGCTACAGGCGAACCCAGCTGCTTATCCTGAGCTGGGCGTGCATTGGGCGAGAACCGTGCATGATTTGAGGGTATGCAGACCCAGTCCAGCCCGGAAACACCAAGAATAACGAGTACCGCCATAACTCGAAAAATTGGCTAGATCAAGATTACTTGTACTCGGGGCAGGCAAGAAGAACCTGAAAATGCAAGCTGCAAGCAGGGGCTCAATTTGGTGTAGCTTTTTGCCAGCCGCAAATCACAAGTCGTTACCATAAAAAGTCATTTTCAGGTTCTTCTTGCCTGCCCCGAGTATTAGAAACTTCTAATGCAGATCGATGCCATTCAACCAATCACCCAAGCGGTAATCCCTGGACGGAGATAGCCAATTTTTCGAGTTTTGGCGGTACGGCACATAGTTTACATACTAGGTACATCTACAACCGACATTTCAATTATTTTTTGGGATGCGCGGGATCAAGCCGCTGCCGTCCGGTTCCATACATGAGCCCGTTAATGGGGGAATTTGCATACCGTCATTACTCGAAAAATTGGCTGGCTTGCAGAGATCAGAATTACTTGTATGAGAAACCTCTGATGCGATGCCATTCAACCAATCACTCGAGCGATAATCCCTGACCGGAGATAGCCGGTTTTTTCGAGACCTCATTGGCCAGCTAAGGGAGTAATGCGTTGTTTTCATTGCCTGGAACATCACGAAGAACCTGATCATGAGCATTATGCTGCGCATTCTGATGGCGGCAGCATGTAGTTGAGATCAAAATTAAGAAGAAAAAATATGACTGAGCGCGAACAAGAAATGTTTGGAGTGGGTATCATATGTACATGCACTATTACCGTAAGCCATTCGACTTGGTATGGTGGGTAACATTGTGCTAGTAAGTAATTACTTAATGTCACCGCACGGGTTCTCACTCGTACTCGGATCAGCCGAAGTTGCATGTAGAAGCTCAAGCCAGTGATGGAGGGGGAAAAAGGGAGAGAGAACAAATAGCAAGACATAAGACATGCAGCACGCATGTTCTACGTGTGCAGAATTAAACGAATGTGTTGAACCTACAGACTACTCGAAGGGTGATCATGATTGGCTAGAAACGAGGCTCCAAATGTTGTGATAGGTCATTGACTGAATGCCACTAAGGGCACTTTGGGATCTCCTATCTGTTCCTCACTGAGGATTAATTTATGACCTGTGCCTTAATACGAACAATCAGAAGGTTAAAAGGAGGGGAAGGGAAACACTTGGGTTTTTATCAAGTTATATA
This sequence comes from Morchella eximia, assembly GCA_024713935.1. Classification (NCBI taxonomy): domain Eukaryota; kingdom Fungi; phylum Ascomycota; class Pezizomycetes; order Pezizales; family Morchellaceae; genus Morchella; species Morchella eximia. The sequence continues at coordinate 1,358,013 of JAMGZG010000011.1, read as the reverse complement.
TACGTTAGGTTGGAACATTAATTGAGAAATAATCGCTCATGATGATCAGCCAGCGTCTCATAGATCGAAACGTATGCAGAAGATATAAGAAGCCTTGAACCACCTGAATATGGGCGAAAACCATTCTATTTGTTTAGTATGCGATATGAGGGTTGTGGTGCCGGTGGGATGGTGTCTGGTGAAGTTGCATAATACATACATAGAGGAATTTGAGGCTCTTTGTTAGCCCACTACCCCGATCGATCCGGATCCGCGTACGCGGGGAAAGCCTGGAAAGGTGATTTGTGTGTTAGCCGATCCTGCAAGGCCTTTTTCTTTTTCTATCCGTTTTGAAAGTAAGTAGACGTTCAGAGGAAAGCTAAGATCAGAGTCGAAGGGAGGTGGGAGTCTGATCATATATAGGCATTGCAACATCAATTCGGTTAATTTTTCTTTTCTTTTCATTTTATTTTCCGGCTGTCAGTTCTGTATCCCTAATTATATAGTAGCATATTCTGCCACTGGCTGCCAGTGTACCCTGACGTCTCACGAATACACACGTATATGCGCTTCTGCGTTGAGTACGAACATGAACTGCTCTTTGATATGTATACCCGCAGGAAAAAGTGATGAAACAACGCCTGCACTTGACACCAACCCCAATGACGAGAAGTACTTGAGCTACAAAATTAACGAGAAAGAATGTACATACTACGGCCTCTGAAGTGTATTTAACACCTTTTATGGCCTCCCTTCAAAAGTCATGGTTGCTTAACCGCGTTGGTGGTCACTCGTTGTTTCGTCACTTTTTTCCTGCGGGTGTAGGTACATACATGTAGTTCGCTGACAACCCTTACCCAAACATATACATACATGTGCTTGCTTGCTTGCATCAATCTTCGACAGGCTGATCGCCCCCCCGCTAACTACCTAGCTTTCTCTCTCAACTCTCTGCCCCGCGTCTTACTCGACCATAGTCTGTCTTCAGCGGTACGAGAAAGGAAGAAATATTAATCGGTTACTCTCGCGTGTACATCGCTCTGTACGTATGTACTTCTAGAGAGTAGTCTAAGTAAATTGAACCAACCAGCGACCAGATAATTTATGCTTTCGCGGGCCTACAGGTGCTAAATATCGCTAGTTGTTTGGACCACGTCGACAGACATAAGTATTCAAAGGCGATCAAGTGTTTATAGCTTTCCCAAGTTACTCTTTGAACAGTCCCCACTCCCCAGACTCTAGAACCAAGCCTTTTTTTTTCCCTTCCCTACTTGAGTTTCTAGTTTTGAGGTGTTGAGCCTCCCGCAAACCCACAGTCTGACCCCCCACCCTGCCCAGTCACACCCCCCCTCACGCCTCGTCATAAGTTGACTGAATCTAGGTTTACCAGAATGGCATTAAAACGGAACGAGAACGAATATCTCTGGTTGAGCGACGAAGTTATCACAGATATAGAAAAAGAATTGAACCCTGGCGGTCTTGCGTTTCGCCCGCTACCTTCGTGGTCTTGCCCCAAGCTCGAAAGTCTCCTCAAGGAAGCTTATAGAAATAAGTTTCCGGAGGCGGCATACGAACCACAGTATAAGGGACGCGCCCTGGATATTGCGACAAGTGAGCTCAACAAAATCTTGGAGGAGAGATTGAAGAAGAAGAGGTCCATGAGCAACATCCCAATAGACAGTTGGAGAGAGGCCAGGCCCGTCGACGAGCCATTTAATCCTACGCTCGTCGGTAACAATATAAATGTTGGACGTTCACCACCAGCACAAGCACAGTACAAGAAACATAATAGCCCACCTGCGACAACACCTGTGACAACGCAGCATACATTGCCCTCACAATCGCAATACACAGCAGCAAGCTCAAGCACTAGTGTTAGCACCGGTCGAGGTACGGGAACTACGTTGAATGGCAATAATGGTGGGCCCCTCCTTCATCAAAGGAATACAAACAGCCCAGGCCCATCGCCCGGAAGAGGGGCAGTTTCGATTAATGGGGGCTTTCGTTCGCGCAGAGGCCGCGGCTCCCATCGTTCAGGTCAGCCCCGCGCCGGCACCCATCTTTGCCCCTGGGAAGGATGTGGGAAAAGCTTCCAGTACCCTTCGAAGTTGAAGTGAGTACATAACTCTGGCTAGTAGAATACGATGATTGTGAAATGGAATTATGCGTTCTAACGGCAATATTTCAACCATAGAGACCATGAACACACACATCAAACCGCAAAGGACTTTTCCTGTAGGCTTGGATCATGTACAAAAAGCTTCAAGAGAATGCGCGAACTCAAGGCGCATGAGAAGATCATTCATCCAGGCCATCCATCAGAACCAGAATCGGAGTCTAGGGATCAGGAGATGCTTGATGTTGGGGAGGCAGAGCTTGTGCAAGATCAGAAGAAATTGCCAGGGCGCCGAGATCAGGATAGCAAGGTTGAGATCGAGGATGAATCCGAGAAGGGTTCGCCTTCTCTACAGCTACGTCAGCCCTCTAATAAGATCTCCGAAGCCGAAGTTGCGAGCCCAACATCTTCACCTCCCACGCCCAATGCCCGTGGAACAGCTACCCCGGGACCTGAGCGGCTTCCATCCCCGGGGCCTGAACGGCTTCCCTCTCGGGGACCTGAACGGCTTCCATCCCCGGGGCCTGAACGGCTTCCCTCTCGGGGACCTGAACGGCTTCTCTCCCCAGAGCCTGAACAACGTCCTTCCCAACCTCCAGTCCGTCCACCACCTCCCGATCCTCCGACTGGTTCTGACCCGGCCGGTTCTGACCCGGCGCTGCCTGTTATGCTTACTAGGCCTGAAAAGAGCCTATCACCACCACCACCACCACCACCACCACCAGGCGGGAGGTAAGTCCATGCATTCCTGATCTACTCAATTCTAACATTAAGTCTGATGTATTTCGTCGCAGTGAACCTCAAAAGCTCGAGGATACAGAGACCCATATTAGAGATTTGGCGGCTCGTTTACTTTTGTTCCCATAGTGACTTGGTTGGCCAAAGGCTTGGCTCGTTTCTCGGTTGATAACCCCCTCCACTGCGCGCTGAGAAAACATTCAAAACTGATATTGCTTAACGGATTATCCTCAGTTGCAACAAGCCTCGAAACGAGGAAATTAATTTTCTCTCATGTAAAACTTACTCCTCTACAAAACTTGAATATAAATATTGTACCCATTTTTTCACCGTTTTTTCAGCCATGTTTTTTTCATACTCTCTTTTGTTTATTTCCGTCGTTTTGTGTTACATAACGAGTCTTCTTTCTTTCTTCACATGAGCGCGCATAAATTTGATAGTTACACATGAAGCGCCTAATAAAACTATGGTGTAGGATGATCTTTACAATCGAGGTATGTATATATACACTGACTGGTTATGACCTGACATGCATGGGTTGGATTCTTCTCACCGCGAATTCAAACACACGATCTTGGTCTGTTAGGTTCAACACCCATGTCTTCCATCGACTGCAAGCCTAGCTAGCTAGTCAACTAACTACGGCTTCCTATTTTCTTCTTCTCAGCCCATACAGCCAGCCTGGCGTGCTAATATAGCGGGTTCTATTTATTAATCTCTCAGTACACGCGAAGATCTCCAACATAGAGGCTGAGTGAAGCCTTTTGGTATGTACGTACCAACGAGGCTGTGGTTGTCAAGCAGCCGCGATGGGTTGTCCAAGCCCCAGCCAGTACAACCCGTCCGCTCGTGAGCCATCATTGCCAACAGCGTCAGCCCCATCGAACCCTCTCAAATTGGGCGATAGCCTCGTGAGCAATTAGATTGAGACATCTAATGCTTCGCCCGATCATATGTTCACATAAACTGAGTCCTGTGTATATGTACTTTTGTTCAAGCCTTGTTCGATGGGTTTAATTTTGGTGATCATGATTCATGCAGCGGGCGCGAGGCAACCACTATGACCCAATCGATGACTGTTCGCGAACACGAACACACACACCCCAACCATGCGAACTATAACTTCGCAGGAATATGTCTAGGTAGACACAGCTTGCGTTTAGGCTCCCAGCACATAAAGTCTGCCCAGCCCAATCCTCGGGGCTTCGAACAATTTCCCAAAGCTTAAATCAACCGAGTGCTGCAGCGACGGATGATCTAGTAAGCTTCAAGGCAACAAGCGTACATACACTACAGCTACATCATACTAGCCGCTATCTAGCGAGGCAACACAGATAGTCAGGTCAGGGCCAATCTCACTAAAGGATATCTCACTCCAACCCATCTTAAATACATAGTAGTAAGACCCTTATGTTTACCACCTCCAAGATACAAGGAGAGATAAAACAACAATAATACTAACTCAATGTTGGTCAAGTAGAACAAAGTCAATCGGTGCTTCAATATCTATCCATCTCTCTAAGCTTGTATACTTTCTAAGCTTATATACTCTCAACACCTTTCCGTAAAACACATACTTCAGTATGCAGCTCTCCGAAGCCACTCGACCCCCATGGCTCTACCAGAAAAATAAACTTGAGGAATTTGTTGAAAATCAAAACTGGACATTGAATATTGTGGAACTGCGGTCCGACCGAAATCGCTGCGCGCTCGTCGACAATATCCTTGAGAAAATTGCCTTGGTGGAGCAACTCAAGCCCAGCGAGTTCGAGAAGGGCCTCGCAAGAAACCACCTAGCAGTCGATCTCCAGAATATCCTTCAGCGATGGTGCGGTATCGGCTTGAAGAAAACAATAGAGGGATCTGCCCTTTTGGGAGGCCCACCAACCCCTCCCACGAACCGATGGGCTCCTCCTCTGAGCATGGAGAGGATCAATCATGTGCCCAAAGTAGAAGTTGCAAGTCCAGAGACAATTGTGTTTTCACCACCGGCATTCAATTGCCTTGGAAGTGGGGACGGTTATCAACCTCGAGCACAAAACATATTCCCATCCTCGCAGCAACCCACTTTGAGTTCCCGGCCGATCAAAAGACAGCTCGACGGTGTTGATCAATACGATGATATCACTAAAATGGCCAGAATAGATAGGACATCATCATTCACTTGCCCTTATTATGCTCGGAACAAACACGCCCCCGATCATGCAGACTGTGCAAACAAGACCTTCCCAAACCCCCGCAAGTTAAAGTAAGTGTAACCTTGTTACCCATTTCCCCACATAACTACATGATATCACCCACGAGGTCTTTTTTTTTTTTTTTTTTTTTTAGTATTTTAGCTAACGTACGCCAAACCTTCAGGGAGCACGTCTGGCGGTGGCTCAAACCTTTCAAGTGCGCAAACTGCGGCGAAGGTTTTGGCCGTGAGAAGACAAGAGCTATTCACTGCGAGCAGCGCAAAACCAAATGCAAGACGGCCGTGTCAACATACGAGAAAAGTGCCGAGTTTCGCCGCGATCAGCAAATAGAGACAGCAAAGAGTACTCAGGAGATGATCCGCATATTTGATGAATACGAAAAGGAAGTCAATGGTTAGTTACCTCACGGTCTTGACTGTTTTCGAGTAATAGGACAGGAGACCAGTTGAGGGGCTCACAACATGAATATAGACGTAAATGCACAAAACATCAACAACCACGAGGGGAGCAGCAGCTCAGAATCAGAGGGAAGCTGCTCAAGTCCTGACAACACATCGGATAGCGAAATGGGTGGTTCAGGGGATTGTTTAGAATACGCAGCGCAAGTGCGCGTAAAAGTACTAGAGCAAAGACCCGTTATGACCGTTCGACAGCGCTCAGAGAGTCTTCATCAGGCTCACATTTTGCGGGAGGATTCAGACTCTACCCTCGAAGGTTTGAGCCCACAGTACTCCAACCGAACAATACATGGACACCAACTGAGCCCAAGCTGGCAACAGGAAGGCGATCAAAACCAGTTTAATCCGCTACACACTCGCCGAAAAAGCGCGCCGTCGGTTTATTATACGCCATTACCTTCAAATAATTTCGTGCAGGAATCAAATATTGGGACTATGGAAGTACCGAAAATTACTGTCACTCAACATGAACCACCTCTAAGTTTTTTGAACCACAACACTAGTCCGATAGAGTTCGAGCCAGATTTATATCAGATGCAGAATGAAATCAGTAATAGAGAGTCATCATACTTGACGGAACCTATGGACGAAGGACCTCAGATGACAGAGAATGATTTTTCCAACATGACTCAGGGATTATCATTGGGCAATAGAAATATTCCGCAAACTGTTGTTATACAAAGTCCTGGATTCGGCAGTATTGAGCCATTTAATGCTAGATTCAGGTTTTAAGTTTGGTGGTATTTCATCTCGTTATTCCATGTTTTCATTTCCCATCTTTCGACTTCGACTTTCTTTCAACTTTCTTTCGTTTTTCGGATCATGTGTGCTTATGTGTTTCGTGGGTCTCTCCCCTTCTCTTATGTCTATAACGTACGGCGTTTTCAAGTTGGTTATTTTGGGGCGGGATTCGTGGGAAAGCAGGGGATTTTTACCTAAATATTAAAATAAATATTCAGATTATTACCAAATGTTGCTTGCTCTGATCCAGGAAATAATTTAGTTTGGATTATTAAAAAGCTTCTCGAATGACTTATATGTCCCAGAACACCTGGTGGATGCAGGTAGATAAACTACCGGGGGCAACCACTACACCTATTCACCAAATATCAGGCATGGCTATACTACGTTACTGGTATCTTGGTGTGTTTTTGGTTGTTCCCTTGTGATTCTTTCTAGGTTGTATGGAAGTGTCACTTTATAATAGAGTCCAAGGAGCGCGGAATCATAATATATCTGTAGGGTTTTTTTCCTTTTTTTTCCTTTTGTCTTGTTAACCATGACAAAACCAAAAGATCCGATTAACTACATGTAGTAAGTAACTAACCCAAGTATCTACATGTATCTCTTTCAACGACCAGCCACAGCTAAATTCGAAAAGAAGAAAGAAAATTAAAGAAGGTGGTGCACGAGTGATAGTTCATGACTAAGGGAGCTTTCTTCTTCTTTTTTCTTTTTTGTTTAATTCATTAATTGCATGACTAAGGGAGCGATTTTAGGTTCTTCGCACAGTACAGTTGACAATCAATTCTAGATAAACTAGAGATAAGTCTTAGCCCAGTGATATTACTGTGTCACCCTCATGTGATTAAACTTGCTGCCTGATTAGTGGAGGGTCCATTTACCAGGGCCCGACTTTGCCTAAAGCATACCTGAAAATCTATGCTCTGATAATATCAGCTAAAGAAAATACAGCTAGGTACCCCTCACTGTCTATGGTATTGGGCGGAAATGAGGCTCAAATCTTTTCTATCCGGCATACTCGAACGAGAGACTAGTTGCAGCCGTAGTATTCTTCCAAAGGTATTTGGTTTTCGATTATACCCCATCTTATAGCTTGAATCTTACTTATGGGTTAATTCCGTTTCCCACAGAGATATCGTCACTATTAAGATCTGATTTCTCAAGATGTGATCTTTGTTCCAGGCGTATGCGGAATTCTGCTGTAGACATAAATTGCCATAAAATGTCGTGGCAAAGGTTGATCTCGGTGTACCAACTCCATTATCTGCTATACTGTAGCAATTCCGAAGTAAATTTGTATCAAATAAAGTGCATTTTGATACAGTTTGCTATTGAGTTAAGGACGAATACAACCCGTGTTGCCACCGTTTTCAAGGTTACTCTTCTCGGATAGATGTCTGTGGAGGCTCCTTAGGTCGTGAATCAGTGAGAAGACCCATTGACAAAAGTCTCTGTAGATCTTGATATATATGTATAACGGTCGAAAGAGGGAATTTTCTGACGTGCTGAGTCCACATATGTGTCTACACACAAGGCTATGCGCACCGTGGCTATGTAGGTACCCAGCTTGGACTGCACGTGATGGAACCATGATACTTAATGACGCAGGGGATCTAGATATAAAAGATTCTTTGCGAATCTCGAACAATAGTGAGGGACTTGTGTCTGTAAAACCTGCCGCATGCACACCCTTGAAAATAGGGAAGGGGTCAATCCTCGAGGATGACAGGGATGAATGGGGGTGGAGTTAAAGAGGGAATGAGTAAAGAGTTGAAGTCTTCAAGAGAAGTGGTGACAAATATGCTTACTTCATCCTATATCATACATGTGACTATGTACTTGTATGGAACTATTTCCATTACCGGTAGTGGTGCCGGGAGAGTTAATATGTTGCTCAACGTCCGGTGAAGGCAGCATAATTATCCCAGCCAACGTGGTGTTTGCGTCTTCACTCTGAGATTTATGGGGTGTAACGTTGCAGGAGTTTGGAATTGCCCGCTGCTTCTCCCATGGTCTGGACAGGTATGTTTCCTTTACCCCCACACTTCAGGCTAGCTGCTTTCAGCTCGAAAAACCTGCCGAACTTCAACGGCGGGACACTAAAAGCCGCGGTCTGCCAGAATATTACGTATGCTACATCTATACTTCCATTTTTCTGTGTTATGTTCCACGGTAAAGGCTTAAACTAACATCATCCGGGAGTGACACCCTTCAGAATGCCATGTTGAGAGCAGAAATGCGGGGAACACTAAACATCTCACCCGTTACACGCCAATCTCATCCCGCGTTTATCAATCCTGTTCATAACTTGGAGTATATACTGCTCTCCATAAATGTCTGCGGCCTGGAAGAATAAGGAAATCTAAACAAGCAGCTCAGAATTGAATACATGTATCCATGGGTATATTCACACCGAAACCCCGAAAGATAATTTGGCAATGGGTCTGATTTCTACTATCCCAAGAAGTACTTATGACCAAACTATCACAGCTTTTGTGCTCGTGCCGCTAGTCCGAACATTATCTATCATTCGAGCACATACAATTGTCAGTGGTGAAGATAAGGCCTAGGGTAATTTGCTATTGATGCTATTTTATAGATTCATGATATATATCATCGATCTTTAGTCAGGCAGCTAAGGTACATGTATATACGTAAGAGTCTGTGAGACTATATACGGCGCTTCAATCTAGTGTATAACTCTTCCGACTTACTTTTTCTAATATTTGATGGAATTGACCTCGATCAAGACGATAGTTCATGGCTTGTTTCTATGGGAAGCGCTATATTTACCATGGGTTATTACATTCTCTTATATGTATCATACTGGACCGGGAGTACGTACTCATACTACATGTAGTCAAAGCTTGGGCGGATATATTGCACGCAAGAAAGCCCTCAGAACTCGGAGGACAACAAAATCCAGGGGCATATTAAGGCAAGTACATACTTCACTCATGTGTACATGTTCAATACACTTCCCGCTCGCTAATATTTACTATGATTAATTATATGTTGAGCTTGTACCTGGCCCTGGTTCTAGGGGGGAGTCGGATGGAGGGCGGAATGAACGGGTCGGGACTGCCTCCATCGGTATCAGTGATGTGATTGGCACATATACTAAAACCTTTAAGGTCTCGAGGAGTACAAGATCCGGAGCTTATTTTAAATTGATATACCGGTATTAAACGCCCATAGTGCGCCGATGGATTCGCCTATATAAACTCATACACATGTGGTTGATTTCGGCTAAGGTAAAGCCCTCAACTACTAACCAAAACGGCTACTGGCCGGTCCTCGTTTTGACGATCCAATAACCACGTTTGTAGCTAGGGTAGTATGTAACCGAGCCCTACGACGACGATTACTGAATGTCATTCTGATAACGATGAATTATGATGGGGAAAAAAGTACCGTCGTTCACGGGGTATTGGCGGATACTGGGTGATGGCGGACAGGGCAAAAGAGACAGCCAAGCCAACCTTTACCAATACCCAGTATCCACCAATACCCCGTGAACGACAGGTACGATACCCCTGTTTGCGGCTGTCTTTTGTGTTCTTGTCGTTGAAATCTTCGGTTGACGGATATAACCAACCCCCGTCACGCTCCTTTTCTTTTTCCTCCAGCTGGCCTACTAGCTACTCTGTACCTACAAGGCTCCATAGTTATGGCCTTTTGTCTGGCCTCTTGTCTTAGATATCCGGATATTCGTATCATAAATTTGGGTTAGACACGATCCATCGTGGTCACATAGCCCCCGGCTGAATTTTTACTGGGGTTATCTCTTTTTTTCCTTCTGACGAAGGAAGGAACCTTCAGTGGACTGTACTTTCTAAAGTCACATCAGACGGTAATGATCCTTCCAACATGATAGTTGTCATTGAATCAGAGTTATGTAATTTATGTGATGCGGTCATTAGCTCCCCGTTTTTCTCTGGAATATCACATCGATTCATGAGGCTGAAAAACATGAAAGCCAGATGACTCCACGTATGCGAAGATCTCGATGACTCATTTACAAACAGCCTCTACTGGTTGGTCATATCTGTCGGTTTTGATATTATGATCATTGCCTTTTTGCAGGTTCTCTTGCAATTGGACATACGTACCTAGATACACTTCCGCGGGGAGTTGAATGAATACATACGGTATGTATCTACCTTGTAGAATGTGATTGCAGTATTTTATTCGGCCTCTAAACTATGTTTACCGGTCTGTAGTTACCTACTGTGCTCTACTTGCTGCGCATGGCCAAAACTTTATCTTGCCCAATCTTGTTGATGGTGTCGCGATGTAGGCAACTGATTGAAAGACCATTTCGAGAAGCCTGCCTGAGAACCCTGTATCACCGTTCCGAGTATTATTAGGTCTTGGCGCACAACCTCCGGTGTGTGACGCATATATACAACTCATCCGATATCGGAACTACATACTGTTATATCCTAAGCGACTGATAGAAAGCCCACTTCTGTACTGATAATCTGTTAAGTACCTCAGGACCAAACATTGGCATCTACTGTTGTTTGGCAGATTTTGTTGTCGAGGCCTTACCACAACACATAAAGCTTGGGCAGTACATGCATGTGTATACTCGACCAATGCCCGCGTTACATTTAAAGAAGGCTACGATATAATTCTTTGCGTCCTCACTTCGCGGAAACTCGGCCGGCCCATTAGTCGTCGTGACCTTTGTAGTAGGTATGTACATCGGAGAAGAGAGGCTCGAGGGGGATGATGAGGATCCAGTCAGCCTTTAAAATTTAATTCCTGCAGTGCTAGGATCGGATTCATCAGCAATGCACCGCTGAAGTGTCCCGGAAGCAAAGAAACATCCACATTTTGAGCCGCATGTACCACGGTTCCACTACCACAGACACCATCACCCAGCAATCAATTGCCACACATGTTATGTCACGCCATCGGATAGCTTCCGAGATTATGGAACTCCCAAAAAGTAAAAAGTAGCGAGCTTGTCTAGATATCTGGATCGGCCGGTGTTGTTAACTATACGGAAAGGTACAAACTGAACATACGTGGAGCTGGCTGTTACTGCCAAGACGTCCAAGAGCCGCTGTATAATGTATTATTTATAGGGCTACCGAGGGCATCGGGACCCATCAACCAGCGATTACGATGAATCCATGTACGGCACTTTGCGGTTTCGGGTAGGTTTCCTTGGAACGTCGAATTCGAGAAGATTATACATTGGGATTTATGAAAATAAGTTTAATTATTAACAAAAAAAATCGACTGCACGTACCCGGAAACCCGTGTGACTTTTTAGGGAGCAAGGCAACAACAGTCCGCAACTCGCTGCATAGGAAGCACTCTTTTAACATTGATGATCATGATCGATAATCCTTTGGCCCTAAAAAATAATACCCATATGGCCATGCGTATCCCGAAGTCATTCTTTACCCCCACTCTACCTGAAGCCCAGGACTACCCGGTTGGTCTTTTTTATTCGGAAAAATCTACGAGCTAGCTACTTGTCAGTCAAAGAATATATGCAATCTGCTGCTTCAAGTGTCCACTCCGCAATGCTTGATTTTGGGCGCCGCCAGCAAATGCAATTTTAGCCGCTAGAGTGGATGCAGTGCGGCTCTTGTGCATCAAAAAATGACGAATTAGGTCAAGTCGCAGCCCCAGACGCGCATGGGGAAAAATTTAATTATTTAGAGCGTATCTGGTACTAGCAAGTTCGAGCGTTTCATGGGACCACGAGCCAATCAACGTAGAAGCACACCTTTTGAGGCTCTGCTACCTGCAGTCTCCCCGTGATGGAAGCCCTGCAATGCCCTTGAGCTCAAGTAGTTCTTGAACCGAGTCAAGTAATGTTAAAAAGCTTTCTTGAATCCTATCTTCAATACCTTATTCAAAATTCCCACCAACGTTCCCAAGAAATCCTCCTTTAGAACTCTCTTCTTCTGGTAAAAAGGAAGATAGTTACAACCTTCGCCTTATATACTCCGAAAATAAAATTACCGTTTTGCCAGAAAGCCAGTCGCCGCTGTGAAAAAAGCACATAATAATCCGAAACAGTATGCCCCCTAAGTCTTCAGTTGGGAAAGGACTAACTCACCTAGATATAGCGCTCAGGTCGCCAGAATCTAGTCCTCAAATATTCCCGGAAATCTTTTATCAGTTAAAAAAAAACTTCTTTCAGAAAGTAATGTCTGATAACCGGGGTAGGGGAGATCAATCCAAACAAATGTTGCCTTGTATGTATACACTCATGTCTCCATATCACGTTTTATCAAAACATCTTATAAACACGAAGTCTGTGTCTAAACCTTGGGGCATCTTATGAATAGCAGCCTCTCAAGACCCGCCATGGGAGCACATACTTCCGGTCGAGCACCCTGACCTAGCTTCCCGTCATAATGTCGAAAAGGGGACCCGTTTGCAATCTGAGATCGAAGACATAGATCACGCCTTTTCAGATTCCGCCTCCCCTGAAGCCACAATGGATCAACAGAAATCCCAAAAATGGGAACAGCTCAAGGGTTATGACAACACTTACTCCACCGGAGCACACGACTGTTACCATTCAAAATGTGATCGCAGTAATTCACTCCAAGGACTTCACTTTAGCAACGATACCAATACAGACACGTCTTATACTTTAACACTCGGTGGTGGGCCCGTATCTCACTCGAGCCCTGATGAAATGACCGAGTCATCAAGCACCATGGAGCCAAACTTTCCGGAAACAGTTCGAAGCAATAGTCCCCAATCAGACAATCCTGACAGTGGGCCTTCCGATCGCGGTGGAAGTTCAAGTGGTCAAGGCATTATGGGCAATCGTCCTCGACCTTTCTCTAGAAAGTCCAAGGCTGGAATCGAACATACTGTCACCCCTGCCCGCGCAGGCCCTGATGGCGGGTTTATCTGTAGATTCCAGGAACGGGGGAAAATTTGTGGACAGTCATTCAAACTTCCCTCCGACATTAGGTTTGTTTGAAACCCAATCTGCGTGTTTTTGTTGTTTTTGATTCTTTTTCTTTTTTTGAATTTACCTCTCATCAACGTTCTTCTATAGATTCCATCTCATTGAAAATCATATGACGTTTTCTCCCTTCCAATGTGATAGATGCAAACGAGTGTACACGAGAAAGTCTCTCTATACTCGCCATCTGAAAGAGGTTCCCCAGGATAATTCGACATCGAGACGAACTCGTCAATGCCCTCACCGACTTGTCGAGCAAGACGAATCCTATCGTATCCGAAAGACTACTTATGAAGCACTGTGGGCAATTCAACTGAGTCAGGAGCAAGTTGACAATGCGGCCAACATCATTTCTCAGTACAATGGAAAGCTTCCTGGCCGACGCAGACGTACTCAGAGTACCACTGAACATGAGATTCCCACCGTAGTTTCTGCGGATGCGTCACAGTCAGCCAGTCACTCTTCTCGGCAGTCTGAAACTGGTAAGATTCACACCCAAGCCAGCTTCAATGCCATATTCTAATTCATGGAGCTTTGAAGGGTTTCCTACTCACCAGAATCCGCCATATGTATCTCAGCCTGAGCCAGTTTATCCCCCACACATAATGAGGGTTTCCAGTGCCCCCAACCTTTACGCCCAAAACACAATTGCGGACTCGGCGGGAAGTCGTAGACCCTCCCCTATGCCGTGTTTTAGTACAGGCCCCAGCACCTCATACGAGGCGATATCTCCCTTTCACGGCCAACAAGATCCAAATGTTCTTTCCACAGGGACAACAGGCTATGATCGACAGTATTTGAACCCTGGGGACGCACTTTACTCTTCGCAGCCAAGGGGATCTGAGTTTTATGAGGCACCTAGGGGATTCTCGACTTCATCTGACAGCATAGCTCCTCACATGATACAGAGTCGCCAAACTTCCTGGGATGATCCAGGCGTCGGATCAAGTTACGAAACTACCACTTGGTCCTCCGGAAATCGTGCCGGATATCGTGAGCCCATGACATTTGAAAGCACTGGCCAGGCCTCGAATTATCAGTTTTCAACTGTGAGTAGTATATTTGGATTTGCTGGACTCGTTGGCTCCTCAGTGTCCTAATGAATGCCGAACCTCATCAGGCCCCCAACAACGACCAAATACACCACACAGCTTTCAGTCAAGAGCTTAGCCCAAGAAGATGCGATTATCAGAATGCGCATCGTGATAACAGTCCAAAGCGGAGGGGATAAATAGCAGCTGTTTCTGCAGGCTTACGGAGTCGCCGGTGAACTTGGGACGGATAAAGGTTTTTTTTTTGGCCACATTGTTTAATGATGGTCAAGTTTGAATTTATGAAAAGTGGATATTTTCGATTATTTGTATATGCTAGGCAAAGGTTCAAAATGATATAATAAGAGCTTGAGACTCCCCCAAATTATACGCCTATGGAGAAACACTTATGACATTACCGTTTGGTTCCAGAATCTCCATCTGTTTTATTAAAGCCAGCCGGAAGTAGCCGCTGTCGATGGAATTGGCCGAAGAGATTCTTCTTTTTAGCCTGCTAGACCCTCTGATAGTTAGTAACCCCACTTAGAGCTACCTTTCATTATAGATAGGGAGGAAAGGGGTTAGTACACGACATTAAGGAGTCGATAAGATCAGTAAAGAAACGGGGCGTGTGTAGAAAGAGAGGTTGGTAAGGGTACACCGCCTTTCCCGCATTTCAGTCATAACGTGTTGCTCTGACGCACCCCAGAAATATATCCATCTGCATGTTACAGTTTATGTCAGTTTGTGTATATATGTATGAACTTGAAATAAGTAATAATTGTAACGTAACCGCTGACTTTGATATCTAACGTCTCTGGCTCCTATGTCGCTATTCTTTTTTTCCAAATATTCTGTGGTGCTTTCTTCATATATGATATTGGATGAACGGTAAACATGTAGGGCATGAAAATTTTCAGTCTGTGGCGTAGCTTAGCCAACAATGTGATACGGGAGAAGGCAGGCATCTGTGAACTCGTGTACGTCTGTACATGTATGTACATATCTGGCTTGGTACATGGACTGCGTTCGTGTGCAGAGCCGGGAATAAAGTGCACATCTCCACATTGATTATTGGAACCTTAAATAAGCGGTAAGCAATCAGGCACGATTGGCTAATTGATCCCAGAGCTGAGAGATGTAAGGGGTAAGAGACATTGATGTAAATTTGTTCTGGAGCAGAGTAACCATGAATCGGGCTGCACATATGGCCTTGCCTGTGTGAAGGGGATCTGTGAGGCCTAAATCCGTGCATCCCACACATAATCGAGGTTAGCCTTTGTGCAAACCGAAGTTCTGCCTACATGTAGCATGCGGTTGTGGAGTCGAAGCGCTGAAACACCCATGCGGAGTTCCGAAGGTCTATCCTATTGAATTTCCATCCAGATTAATGGGATTATTTATGTATAGGTCGATACATACGTATATATAGATTGATTTCGGCGTAGAAGCATCTAGATACTTTTCACGCACAAGATAGGAGTACTGCGATGGAGTATGTATATATATGTGTTTATATACCTTGGTTGAAACTCCGGAGATCGAGAAGGTTGTCCCAAATATGATAGATTTACCCCCAAGATGCCGGGTCTATTGAGATACACTTGCAGAATGCCCAGGAACAACCTAAAGCTCACATACACGCTTATTTGGCCTTCTGCTGCTGTTCAGTGCAAGCACATTGGATGTTTTTTCCGTTACTGCGCGGGCGGCTGGAACTTCACATGCACAGCTACGTACATGCTATGCTACACCCACGTGGCATATCTGCCCTACCGTTCATCCGCTAAGTCAAGACCAATCTCTAGCCCGCGCTCTAGCCCGCGCTTAACATATCAAATTGCAGCTGTGATTATATGATTGGATAAACTTTATAATAACTTCATTTTGGTGCACTTCCATTAGGTTTTTACCACATCTACCTCCGAAGTCAACATGCATATTATACCAACTAAACTGAAGGACACTAGTACTTGCAGATATAGTCGCCGAAAAGTGGGCGAGAAACCACACTGTATTCACTATGGGCTTGATAAGGTATAGTATCATCCCATAGATTTTCGCAAGTGGACATCCAGACTCATATCGTACCATTGTACCATTGTAGAAGCCCAGCTGCAGGCTTACAACCTTAAGCCTGCTTAATCATTATTCGAGTGATAGCTCATGATGCTAATTAATTAATACCGTTTATAAAATTATAATTCCGTTGTACAGGCGCTCTATAAACGTGTTCGTGATTAGTTTATAATATCGATATCTAGTCAATTAATCTTACACAAACACCTTCTAACTAATATCATCTAGGTTTTTATAACTATGTGTAATAGACACAACATTAAGTCCACGGACCACACAATTGACGATATAGTCTAGATGGTTTGTTGGATGTAATTACATATCACTGCTAGAAATACCATTGCTTACTGAAACTTGTTAAGTAACTAATCCTAGAAACCTAGAATTGGATAAAACCGCCAAAGAAAATATTGTAAATATGGGGTTGAATAGCCTAGCCATCAGAGCAGTGCTCATATCCAGGGACAAGTAGATTTTTTATTACGGTGAACAGATTCTACTCGTTATTTCATTTCTAACAAAACTATTCCAGAGGAGTTGGGCCACTCTTATCCCCTAGGGGAAGGCATTACACTGCCAGATCACTAACACATTTGAACAATAGCTGTACCTAAGCATCGACCGAACTGGGAAACAATATGCAGCTTTGCTAAATACGGTCTTTTTCTATAAGCATTTATATAGGTTATTGAACTATATGTCAATGATTGATCTATCGTTCTAGTACATGTAGTAGTGAGTCAGTACTTTACTTTACCCAATGTGAAATAGTTCTATCATGACTAGTGCCTTGTCCCGAACCAGGCCCAATCCGGGCGGGGTGAATTAGTAATGCCAAGTTTAGCCAAAGTCTGGTTTAAGACAAGTTAAATATACATGTACATGTAGTTACCCAAGGAACCAATCAATCAATCAAAAACTAGTAGCATGATTGCTACTAGTACTTAGCAGTCTCAAATAAGGCTTGAGCCTGATCATAGTAGCCTCGACGTTTCGGCGTTTGGAACCCAGTCTCACAGATTCGAGCTCCTTATATCTATATAAGAGCTGTAAGTATATACATTAACTTATTATATGAGTTGGTGGTATCAAAGAGATAATTGGTGCATCCGAAAGAGTGCTGACGATGAGCTACTACACTTGGTTATAATGCCGATTTAATACGGCAGGTATCCGGACCTAGGATTATCCTACGGTGCGTCTTATCACGGATATCCACCATAAGTATGCCCCTTAACGCTGAGAATTCATGACAGAGCTACTACATGTATCTTTAATTCATGGATTCAAAGAAGCTACTAATATTATCATTACCCCCTGATTACCAAACCTTTAGGCTGCATCCTGTTTATCAAGGTGAGGTGTATTCCCTGCATATTTTAAAAGCCCTCAACCCTCCTTGCTATTTTAAAGAGCATGTGACTATGCATATTATGGGGATAGCAATACTCGCCTTATATACTCTACATTCAATAAATAGAGGCAAACCGCGTAAATATGGGTGTCGATCCGGTAAACGGTCCGCATAGCAAACCTCTTATTCCGAAGAGCCTCGTAACCGATAAACTTCAAATACTCCCGAGGCTCAGAGAACCATAGTGAGGGCCCCGAATGAATTTTCGGTCATTTGTTCCCTCAATTGGAGGCTGTAGAGTGTTGTAGTGAATTGGTGAGATTTTGTTGCGATGCCCCGCGTCAGATCGACACCCATATCTACAGAGTTCCCAAATCCCCCCTCTCCCGAGCCTCATAGTCTTTCTCATTAACAGAGGTTTAGCGGTAAGATATTTCTAATATACCGAAACTGGCACAATTGCAGGCTCGATTTCAATTCCGAGTTATCTTGTGACTTTATAATATATCTATATACATTGCTTACTGCTTATATCCACTTGCCAGTGCAGAAACCTAGGAAATATGCGGGCAATTGCATGCGAGTGATATTCTATGATTAAGTTCTTAAAATCAACTAACCTTGCTAAACTACCGAAGAATTGCCCGTTTAATGTTACGTTAAGTATCGGCAATAAGCAGCTGGATAGATGGAGTACACAGGATCGATATCGCATTTTTAGATGTTCGTTAAGTTCCAGGACCAGGTTTCGTAGAATGAGCGCGGTTGTGTTCTTGAATGCAGTTCGCAGTTTCACAGGCCGACTGATCAGCCTTACGTAGATCTCTGAGCTAATTGAGGGGTAATGCATCCTCGTCCATATAGCCCGGTGGAGAGGCTCCTGGTAGACGGCTTCACGGGGGTGTGGTCAACACGGGGGTATGGTCAATTCCAAGATTTTGTATGGAAACCAAAAGAGGTAGTCGATCAACTCCCTGCGTATCGTACATCACTCCGGCGTATATTTGAGATTGACCGTACCCCCGTGTTGACCGTACCCCCGTGAAAGCGTCTAGATTGATTCCCATGTTAGTAGGGCCCTGGTTAGTACTAGGATGGCTTAATTGTCAAAGGGATAATGTTTATACCACTTAAGAATTGAATCATACCGCATCATGAACCTTCTCACTGCCACTCTTCTGGAATGTTTGTGAAACCTAGATCAGATGATCAGCTGATACCACGAAGAATCAGTACCATGCCACCAAGAGGGTTTTAGAGCCGGTACCTGCATGCAGCTAGTTAGCAAAAGTCAATAGAAAGACGTTAGGGTTTGCAAACCCTCAAATACGGAGATCGGAGCGTTTTGATCAATTATAATCTCCACATCAAATGCCTTATTGCTTGACCTTACTCTGAGACAGTAGTTATGATTTTCTCTTATCCCACTACCCATCGAGGGACTCCACCTTGAGAAAAGTTACGAATGAGTGAAAGGGAAGATACCGAGCCGAATTGCCGGTTAAAAGGAGATGCCAGGTGTAATACTACTAGAACAACTCAAGACGGCTATGCCCTTCATTACCAGTGCATGCATGCATACAGTACAGCGACCGGAATGATCTATGGAAAAACAGGGGGGGTGAAATTGTATGGCGCACCCGTAATACTGATGTTATTAAAGTTGAAATTCAAAACAATGAAAAATATATAATATAGTTCATTAATCTAGGCGCCATTAGTCACTAGGAAAGTCTTTCTTAGGTGGTTCTTGATGGTCCGCCACGGTTACATATGGAGAAATGTCTCACTCCGAAATCGGAATCACGAACACTTTTGCAGAGTGGCTGTATATACCTACACGTTTCTATCAATTTAGACATTCGCTACGGTTGTACCTGGGAATACCGAAATTCTACTCCATCCGTGACTAAAACCTCCGCCTTCTTAGTACTGTAAGTAGTAACTCGGCACCTCAAACGTAATTTTCACATGACACGCATTTGAAGAGAAAGAAAAAGAAAAAAACGCACAAGTGATTCAAGTGGGTCTTCAACCACAACATCTCAATTCAACAAATCTTACCACAGCGCAATCTCCTGCTATTATGCTATAGATCTGCATACCCTCCGAAAAGTCCCCTTGTGAATCTTGAACTTCTTGCTTTGATTGAGACACAATAGCCGGAGCTTCGAGCCTCTCCCGAGCTCCCGATGCATGGCGCTTTATGCAACCCCGTCGTCTACCCATTGAGCTCTCAAGAAATGTTTCAGAATGACCGCGAAACAAACGGACCCTGTTCGTGCTCGCCAAGACACGGAACAAGATGACTTAGAAACTGCTTGACGCGGATGTGTGGCCTCGCTGGTGTGGAATTTAACAATATACGGGTGTAGAGAAGAAAATAAAAAGGAAGTCAACTATGTCACTAATGTTTCTCTGGTTAACTATACATAAGTAAGGCTTGAGGCTGAAGGAAGCCAGATCTTCGGAAGTGTACACAGGGTTTAGGTACATGCTTACCAGCAAAAGAACCAGAAAATGGAGTGGCGCCGTTCTCTCATACAAACAATCCCTGTTTCCGTCACTCGCGTTTTCTGGTTCTTTTGCTGGTAAGCAAGTACATTGTGTAGGTACTGTACATGGAAATAACTTGCAGCTAGGATCCTTACCAATACACCTCAGGACAAACTACGAGCACCCCTTGCCAGATTGAATGGTTTTGATTGGCAGTTAAGCCACACTTCCAATAAGACGACCTTTGGTTTACCAATGATTGATTAATAAATATTGCTCTTGCACTAGAGGTTTCAATGTCTCGGCTTCCATCAACTGTCTTAGCTAGTGTATACATGAGAATTGATCGTGACTGGCGATGAGGCGACACTTGCATATATTCTATTTGACGTTGGTTGTAGGGAAATTTCTTAATCCAAGTAATTTTAGCCTTAGTTCAGCAGGGCTACATAAGAAAACAATCTAGCTCATTGCTTTTCAATCGCATTGCCGAGAGACCGGTCTTCTGTCCATCAAGTAAGCTTTTGCATTTACGAGCCGCATGTAATAATAGCAATGCGTGTACTAGGAGTATACCGTGAGGCAAAGATTAGGTGTACCTACATATCTGCATACATGTCGAAATTACCCTTTTCAAAACCTTCTATCATCCTCTCACGCGTGAGGAGCACGTTAATCAGCTGCTGGCCGGTCTGAGTACCATATGTATATACCGCATGAATGTAAAGAACCCCAGAAGTTCAATAGTTAAAGGGCAATCATTGAACAAAGGGACCTTTTTTAGGAGTGCATAGCTCCAAAGGTACATAGCCCTAGGTTACGGCAATGCTTGCCAACCGCTAGCTTGGTATCCATCCTTGATCGCTCTTCATATGAAGACCCTGTAGACATCTATGTTTTTGATCTTGTGACTAATGTAGAGAACCAATCGGGTTACCAGGCGCCCAATAGCTTGGCAAGCCGTAAGCACCGCCGGTAGTGTTCCGTCTTGAGCAGAAGAATGTAACGTCCAAAACCGCAGGGCCCCTAGACTTCTGAGTTTCAACTCTGAGATATCGAAATGAATGTCCGAGACTAAATTCACAGGAAATTCATTCCAGCATCGGAAAATTCACGATTTGTGGATTCGATAACGGGCCGAAATGCGAAGACTCGATTATTGCTTTTTCCAGGTCTGCCAGAAACTATGTCTCAGTGCGGGACGGTACCCTGTGATCCCCCAGACAAGCGCAGCAGGGCGCCTATTATATCAGCGTTATTTGGATGATGTTTCTGATCGCTGAGAATCATTGAGAACCGGAAGCCGAGTGCTTGCTAACAATCTCTATGGGGTGAAAATTATAGCAGCAATATGACTGCATAACTTGGAAGACCCTGTTAAGGGAGCTCGTGCCTCAATTGAATCAGCGAGGGTGCTCGGCTGTTTTCTTTTCCGCGGCGTCTCTGGCGCTTGATAAACAGTAGACCAGCAGCGCGCGCATCACTATGCTGCCCATGGCAGATCTGAAATGCAGACACATGTTGAGATCAGGCCGAAATCTATTTGAGATTTGAATCTTTGCTTTGGCGCTTACTCTTCTCGTGTGCTGGTGTCATACTCATACCTGGAGACAGGCATAGGCCATGTCAGTACCAACGTGCTCCCCTCTTTTGCTCTTCAACGGTAATCCTCAAGCACCTGGATCTTGCGAAGATCATGAAGACAGGAAAGAAACCGCACCACGCAGAAACAAAGGTGAGAAATAACTGCACATCATTCCATAACCTTATGCCTCTGGGTAGAAACGGAATATTTTAGTCGGATCTGGTGTTTGATTCCGGAAACGCATAATATTTTTTTTGCACACGGTTGTAATTAACCGCCGACCCGCTGCCTGCTTGGTTCTCTCCCAAGAAAGAAAAAAACCACCCTACATATCATGCGGCTCCAAAACTATTACAGCCGCATCTGCAGCCCACTATGGCAATAATTCAGTACGGACCACTAAATTATGGGGACATCCATGCCGATTTCTTCCCTCCTTCCTCAAGGTATCAGTGCACCCGGATTTGATACCTGATGAGGCTGATTGAATTTGCATGCGGAGCCGAGATATGTGGAGAGAGAGCTGCAAATATAGCCCATATGTGCGTTGTGTGATGGATTGCACAGAGCCCCATTCCTACATGGTCAGGTATGGGAAACCACTCCCGAATTGTTAGAAACTGCATCTCCTAGTATGTTTTCAGAGGATGTACCTAGCTCTCGACAAGCGAAGATTCATGCCCCACACGGTTTCGAGTTCTTTTGTGTACCCATAACCCAGACATACTGGGAATGGCTATTACTTGGCCAATGCGCTTTGAGCATTGACATATGGTATTCTGATGGGGCTGAGAGATGTGCAGCTGTGTAGGTATATGGTGGATCTTGATGTGCCATGGTGCATCCATTCTTCATGATCCGTCAATCAATTAAGTCAATCGTGGGAATAGGGAAGCCAGATCAGCAGAACTATCAGTTTAGCTACCACATACATGTACTTACTACACATCAATGTACTCTACATACCACCTGGTTAAGCAACCACTATCTACCCGTACGTACCCAATACCGTTAAATTTAAAAGCCTCAGACTGTGTAAATCAGACTGGCCTTACCGATGAGCCGCCTGCCGACCTGCAGGGTACCAAATTTTATACTCCCATCGCCCCCCAAAATCTGGAGCGATCTGAATTGAACGTCCCCATGTATCTAAGTACCTAGCTAGCTAGAAACATATATTCCCATTACTATGCTGCTCCCCAACGCCCAATTCCTGAAACAATCCCCCCCCTCCCTCCCCCCCAATTGACAACCCATTCAAGCAAGACCCCTCCTTCTAGTTCTCATCATACTTCTAATTCCTCATCGATCATCTTCCCTGGTCATGGCTTCAACATAGCTAGGTAGCTGCCGCCATACCTTAACATTAGATTATTCTTTAAGAAGCCCTCAGTGTCTCTTCCCCCCTCTTGCCTCGTCGCACATATCTGCATGGCATTGACGCCTTCCCGCCGAACCTCATCTAAGCGAGTCAAATTTTTATGCAAACCCTCCACGAGGAAGGTCTCAAACTATTAAAGAACGTCTGTCGATTTTAGTGACTTGGTTTTTTTTGCTTCTCCTCAGTATTGCTTGACCACCATTGGACCCGCTGGCTAGAACATACAGGTTGGCCCCCATACATACATTCATCCTTGTGTGCGAGCCAGCCCCTTCCATCCAACTCACTGATAGCACTCCACCAATATCCATATCATCCCCTAGGCCCTAATTGCTTGCCCACGTTGCAATTATCCCTCCCTATTCATATACTCATTGATTCTTTTTTCAAGTTTATCTTTTACTTTAGAGTAACTTACCTGTAAGATACTGTGCGTAGTTCCAAAAAAATACTGGAATCCCGATTTCGCCAAATCTGTCCCATCTGTGCTGCTGGTCCGCAGGACATACATAAATTACACGCCGCCGCCCCATACACACAGGAAGAAAAAAGCCATTCTGTCCTATTACATACCTACTGATCTTTTACTTCTTCTCTCTTGACACTCGGTAACTGAACCTTACGGTGAGCCTCATCAACAAACCCCCTGCAAAAGAAGAAGAAAAAAAGAAATCAGCCTGCATCCCCATCATTGTAGCTTTGGGAGTTAAGTGTGGAGTAGTAGCCACAAGGCGGCAGGCATTTCATGGACCTTTACCAGAGCTCGACTACTTCTACTTTTAAGTACCCACGCTCCTCCGAAACCATCATGGCTGTTCATAATCCATCCAACCCACTATTACTACCACTCGATACTAGAGGAAGCCCAAGGAGGTTTGAAAATAGATCAAACTTCAATATCAAGTCTGACTTTACACTATTTCCTCCTTCTTCTCCACTTGACAACTTCCTGTGCCAAACATCCGATCCTATTTCGTCCAAACTATTTTCACAACCCACCACAGGCTCATATTCCATGGATACTACCACCTTACCAACAACTGAAAACAATTTAACTACTGAGAAATACAAACCTTACCTTCCATCACCTCTTTACGTGAGGGACCCTGAAGCCTCTTCGCCAACCTCCGATCACTTGAGCTACACTTGTAGCAGCAGCAATACAAAGTTCAACCCACCACAACAAGGCCAAGGTCAAGGTGGTATTCAAAATAATAGTCTCCCATTGGGAAGAATGAGAGATACGGACCCAAGTCAACGAATACCGTATTCACCCGAGTCTTTGGTCTCCGAATATCGATATTCAACTGGTGGTCAGGAGACTCAGCTCAACCGGACAACACCAAAAGTGAGGGGCACTTCTCCATCAGGAGGACATAATCCCCCAATGTATGGAATAAATGAGTCTGCCGGCCCAGGTTCATACTTTCCAGCTTCCTTTTCTCTTGAAAAGGAGCAATCTGGCTGTAAGTATTTTGTGAGATTGAGTTGCACATATAGCTACAAGCAAGATACTAAACCGTGGCCTGCTAGCTCGAAATATGTCTAGCAACCGTGGGATTCCACGAAGCAGCAGCCGTTACCATCCGTATCCCTCGACGTATGGGACACCGTCACCCCATGCAGATGGCACCAGGGCAGCCAGCTATGATGAACGAATGATACAAGGAGGTATTTCTCAGAGGGGGGAACCACTCCGTTCGTCCTTCAATGGTGAGAGCGAATACAGTCAAAATTCACCACCACATCAAAGCAGAGTTCAGGATGAGCACCGAGAAGCCGCCCCTCAATGGCCTCGAACTTGGTTGACTACAGCGGCACCTGATCTTACTTCGTCCCAACAGTCATCTTCTGCGGCCCCATACCCTACTTCGTATACGCCCTACGATTCCCCAGCAAATGTATATAGAGCTCCGTCCGTTTATGCACCACCATATGAGTCAGGGGCTGCTCTTCCAATTCAATTGCGGCATGGGGGGATTGAGACGCTCAATTCCAATCATCTCGCCAATACCATCCATTGCCCACATTGTACACAGAAGTTCCCCACTACTGAACAATTCACGTAAGCACAGCCCCACTTGGTTGACGTTTAGACAACGAATAAAAGACGCTGATTGTTATTTGTGTTGTAGGAAGCACCAACAAAAGCACCAAAAGATGTATCGTTGCAGATTCGATAATTGCTCGCGCACCGAAGGATTCGCAACTCCAAACGATCGAGAACGACATGAGAAATCGGTGCACAAGATTCCTGGTTTCTATTGGAGATGTCTGGATCCCAACTGCTCGAGCTTTCGAAAGGAGTTTGCGAGACGCGATAACCTTAAGGATCATCTCAAGCGTATGCATACCATGCCACCTGGAGTGGATGAGGCAGAGGCCAATGCTTGGAGGAGTCAGATGGCAGACAATGGAAAATATGAGAAGCCTGACACCCAAATGCCAGGGCAATAGTTCAGAGGGTTGGAAGTGTCAAGGATTACTGGATTTACGGACTATTTTATACGGATCTTTTTTTTTTTTTTTATTTCCTTTATTTTTCGTGGGATGATTGGGACTTTTTTCTTTATCTTCAAAAAGAAATTTCTTCCTTTTCTACGGGTGGGTTGGAGTTTGTACAGCGTGGTTCGAATTTTTTTTATTTTTTTTTTATTTTTGGCTCGTTTTGGTTTGGTTTGGTTTTGTTATTAAGATAGGAAAGACGGGATTCTGGAGTTAAATATTTTGACCTTTTTGGTTTAGTACAGGTTTTTTTATTTTTATTTTTACAGGGTTTTAGCGCAAGACACAGATCAGACGGAAATCGGTTAGCTTTGAGAGGGGTTAGTTGCTGTTTAAGGGCTCCATGCCAACGTCGGATGTAAAGGTTTCGTTTATTTTGATCTACCGATAGGCTATCATGATTTTTTACAGGGTAGATCTCTGAGTAAGAGTACTTCGAGTGCTAGAGCTAGAGCCTTTTATTGTATTTCCTTTCTCGTTATCTTATCACAAATAATTGCATTGCAAGCCAGCTGTTGCATGGCCATGGGGGGGTTTTATGTATGTAGCTACAATAGCTAGACTTGCTACATAGACGGTTACATGGTATCTCACTTCTTCACACACTCTCTTGTCTCCTTCACCCTCACTCACTCACTCTCCCCCAATGGTGTTGTATTGTTGGGATTAGTGATAAAGCAAAACAGCAAGTGGGCGCGCGCGCGCGCGGTTGCTGTCCTCTGTCCTTTTGAGAATGAGTGAGTGAGCGTAACCCACCTCAGGATTACGGCATGATTGGAATGATGATTTCCGCCCGGTACCATCCCATCCCATCTCATACAATACCCCCGCCCTCTTGGCGAAAAATAACCTACCATTGACCATTGATCCATTGATCCACCAGAGAGCGTTGGGGAGGGAGAGCATCAATTGACTGACACCTGCGCAGCTGTTGCTTGTTGCTGTCTGTTGGGAGCTGGATGTAGGTAGGTAGGTAGGTAGGTAGGTAGGTAGGTAGGTAGGTGAGGTGCATGTGTTTCCTCGTGCTTCTTGTTACATCCATGGCGTAATCCCGCGCGCGCGCGAGCGCACCGTACCCCCAGCCACGGCTCGTCGAAACATGGTACTCTCCTCTTGAGCAGCAACTGTGGTGGTGAGGGAAAAAAACAAAAAATAACGGAACAAAAAAGAACTGTCGGACGGCAGGTGGGATGGTGGGATGGTGGGATGGAGGGAGGGAAGGGAAAGGATACATACTCTACCTACTCTCGGGAAACATGTGCATTTCCCATCATCCGTCCCATCGATCAGGATAGGATGGGTAGAGCATTTACGGTACATGGTAAACGGAAAGAGAGGATATGTAAGTACACAGTAGAATAATCACAGACGCACTGACCACTTTTGGGTTTTGAGATCCAGAATCTGGCGGGACTCTGTCCTGCCCTGTCGTGTAAGGAATTTGGATTTTGATTATGTAGTAGAGTACCCGTGCAGCGCATTGCATAGCAGCAGCAACAGGAGCAGGAGAAGGGTGGAAGCTCATCGAGTGCGGATGGATTCTGGGATAGGAAGGTCCATGTGATTGGGTCGAGCTCTGTCTGTCACTCGAGAGAGGGATTGCTGTTGGACTGCTGGCTAGCTGGTGAGCGTTTCGATTCCCCAGCAACTTGCAACGAACACTCCGAGTGAGGTTGGGTGCAGTGTCGGCTCGACGAACCGCCTTTGTGGGGGGGAGGATCGAGTGTTTGTTGGGTGCGAAGGCTTCGGCGGAGGATGTATGTAGAGCAGAGCAATTGCGAGCAGAGGGAGGTACATGCCGTCTGTTGAGTTGACTGACAACTCAACGCATGCCAGTCTGGAGGAGTGAGTGCTGCCGTTGTCTGCATGGGGTTTGTTCTTTTTTCACTTCTCTTACTGACGGATTTACTCACTTGCTTGCTCGCAGTTACCCACTTTCGGATAGCCATCATCATCACTGCAATTGACGGTGACAGCTGTGTGTAGTAATGTATGTGGTATTTAGGTAGGTACATGTATGTACTCAAGTGGAAGGTATAAGAAACATCGCAGAAAAGCTTAATCGCAAACCCACCAAGCAGAAACAGCTAGCTCCAAAGCCTCACTCACTCACCTACTCTACTCACTCAGTCATCCAGATAGACATGTAGAAGTTACAATTGCCATACATCACAAAAAGAAGTAAAATCAAGAAAACGCCTTATCGTCCGTCCGTACGTCTGTCACAATTGGGCAAAAATGATTAAGCCTTTCCCGCTCTCCCGCAGCCCGAACGGACGGACAGGACAGCTACATACCCACAGAGCTCTAGTTTTTTTTTTTTATAGGTACCTTTTTTATTTTATTTTTTGAGCTTCTAGAAGGGTTGGTGTGTGGATGGAGCTTCTGGAAATGTTTTGGGGGTGCGCCGTTATTTTTTTACTCTTTTACTCATTGGGGAACTGAGTTAAGGGAGGTGAGGAGGATGGGTTTTTGGTAATCGTGAGTGGTGGGACGCTCCGTGTGCCAGTTGCTCGTACGATAGTGCTCATGCATCGTGAGAAAGAATTAGAGAGAGATGGATAGACCAGAGCAGACTCAGAACAGAGAAAGAGTATCGTGGTTACGTAGTTAGTTGCTGCCATACGTAGACCCCTCCTCCATCTTTCGTCCTTCATTCCAATGCTCAAGATAAAACACTCATGCTTGACAATTCGTATACTTTAACTTTTACTTAGGTCTTACTGTACTACAGAAAGCTTATAAAGCTAATGGTATATGTGAACCCCGAGTGAGCTATTGGATAATGATGATGATCTAGGTATCGATATCAGATGGAAACAACTCACTCCCCTCCCTCACCTGGACCCAAATACCAGAGGGTAGCTAGAGTCTTTTATTTTGTGATTACTCGAGCTCGCTAATTGTAAAAAAAAAAATTCCATGATCTTCCCCCCCCCCCCCCCCGGAGAGCGATCTGTTACCCTAACCCGACCACTCTTCCCGTGGGGGCTAGCGTGCCCATTTTGCCTTCCGGTTCCGCAGTCAAGGTCCCGGGTTTTCATGTTGTTGGTGTGTGCACATGTCTGCTGTGTCTGTCGACCGTTCTGCTTCCGCTGCCCGGAGACGGTCTGCCCGTGTTCACGAGACCTCTCAGCAGCCGCTCCACCCACGCCCGGGTCCCTGCTTTTTTTGTTTCTTTTTCTTTTTTTTCTTTTGGGAACTTTTGCGTTCCCGCGCGAGATGTTTCAATCGATGGCAATTAAACATGTAGACATGAACCCTAACCCATCCATCCGCTCAGCGATGGGAGATGCAAGTGTTTCGGCGTTATGCGATCAATGCCGGTCCTAGCTATCTAGCTAGCTAGCTAACTTTTCCCTCGTTCCTTGTCGATAGAGAGGTACATGTATGGGATAGAGACAGGGACATGGATAGGTACATGTAGGGATAATGAGAAGAATGTTGCGATTGATCATGATGGATACCACTGGTGACCCCCCCCCAGTTGAGGATCAAGATATTCCCCGAAAGGGTCGCGTCCACGCGGCGCGGACCCCTCTATCCTCTAATTCTCAGCCTAGGTGCACAATTGCGAGAGGGCCGGAGGGGGTAGGAAAACAAGGGAAGGGAAAGGAAGGGAAATAAGATAATTGATATCCTTGTCGATAGTGTTGCTGACTGCGCATGCTTTGAGCCTCCTCCTCCTCCTCCTCCTGCTAGCTGCTCCCATGGGCTTGTGTGTTTTAATCACTGCAGTCTTATTTCTTCCGATTGGAAGTGCGTAAGAGGGGTAGTGGGAGGGGACGAGGCGGCGGGTGAGGGGTCATGACGCAGCAAGCGAGTGCTGGTGTTGCTGCACTGCGTAAAGCATCATATTAAGATAGCTCTACTCTAGATACAGCGCTGTACCACTACTTGCCCATAGTAGTCAATAAACAGAGAGCGCCAACTACATAAGCTCTCCAGCGCCGCAGCGCATTAGCGAACTGATGAAGTCGCATCAAGAATTGAGGCTGTTAATGAGGCTGAATGCACCACCCCCCCCCCCCCCCCCGCGGGGCCCGGTCACTCTAAATTACCGATGCGGCGGGTGTCTTTCCTTACGGAAGAGCCCCATTATATCATCATCGGGGCGCAGCAAATTCTGAGTATACATGTATGTACTTGCGATAGAGGACTAGTGCGGCTTTTCTTTATGCTTAGGTTTGATCTCCATGCGGCCCGGGGGGGGAATCGATTGAGCCTCATGACTATATTTCTTTGCCGCACTTGGCCCCTTGGGGCGGGCGGTTGTGGTTATGGTGGTTGTATGTCGGGGTGCTGCGATAGTGCGTCGATAGTGATGGTCTATGCTGGGATAGATGGTGCTGCGCTGATGATCAAGAACCCTTGGATTCCGCGGGTGAGAATAATAATAATAAACTTGTCCATGATAATCCAATTTACTCAGTGAAGCCGAGTACTACGTGCGACATGATGTACAATCCGGACAGTACATACAGGTTTTTTTCGTTTCATAGTTTTCAGCGATCAGGGTTTGTGGAAAGACGAGTGAGATAGAGGAATTCGAAGAATTTTACATGTGCCGTTAATTTTTTTTTATAATTTTTTTTTTGCTTTTTCGACATATTTCTATGTACCGGTACATAGCTTGATCGTTTCTATTAATTCTCTGGTTTTTCGCTCTCGCTTTTTGCTTTTGTTGTCTAGCCCCCCCCTCCCAGCTAGCAGATCTTCATTCTTCAGTTGCTCACTCACTCTATAATAAAAACCAGAATTAAAGTGTATTAACTGACAATTGGAATGCGGTCTACCCTCCCCCTCTACGCTCTCGGCCGAAGCATGGTCCGTGTTTCATCAATCATGAATGCATATCACCGGTGCATCAGCTCCCTCCATGTTAGTCAGTCGGTACCTACATTAATACATGGCTACATAGCGTGTACTCTACTCCCCCCGGTATATATGTAACTACCTCTGTCATCGTAGCGCAGAAATATAGACGGCAACCGCTCCGCACCGCACTGCACCGCGTCTAGAATATGCGTCTACCGTGGTCCGTCAGCACTAGCGCTCGTTTCAAATAAATAAATGGAATAAAAGAGAAGAAAGGAAAAAAACATACAGACGTCTTACCCGCAGCGAGCTGGCTGACTGACTGGCAGCGCTCTCGTATAATATATAGCAAGCATTCAAGTGAAGAAAGCCATCAATCCAAACCAAGCAAGAAGGTGTATGTACCTGTCCACTGCACTCCAACTAACTAGCAAAGCAATCTACTCTACTCTACCTGTCCGTCCGTCTGTCCGTCTGTCCGCTTTACTCTAGAGTACAGTGCTGCATAACGTCAGCCCTACATGGCATACAATATATCGTTCGATGATCGCCATATTGAATGATACGGTTACATATTGTAGGTGATACAGGTTATACAAGTCCGATTACACGGTTTAGGGTTTCCCCTAGCTATCTCTACGTCAGTGCAGTGCAGTGCAGGCAGAGTAGCAAGGGGTGGACTGATTGACCTGAAGCGTATCCATGACCCCGGGTCTGCACACGCTTACCAGCAAAAGAACCAGAAAATGGATCGCCGCCACTCCATACAAATAATCCTTGCCCTGAGCAACTGGTTCTTTTGCTGGTAAGCGTGTACGTATGTATGTACGTCTACTAAGCTACTCTAGTTAATAATAATAAATTTAGAGTGTGTGCTGTGCGTGGGTCGCGCGCTCAGGCCTACCTGATCTATCAGCCAGACAGATAGAGAGGTGATAAGCAGCAGCGTACTCGAATGCGTGCGAGTACATCCCTTCCGAGTGCGGTAGGTACTGAACGAGCACAAGAGTAGATACCAGTACTGTCGTTCACGGGGTATTGGTGGATACTGGGTATTGGCGAATTGCAAGTAAAAGTTGGCTTGGCTGTCTCTTTTTTACCCTGTCCGCCATCACCCAGTATCCGCCAATACCCCGTGAACGACAGTACCACGACAGTACCTAGAGTAGATAGACGTAGAGTGCTGTCACGCTGTGTGCAGGAATAAATTGATTACTCGTATAGTTGCTTTGTAACGGGTCATGCCCAACGTAGTAATTATTAGCATTGTGGCCTAGATTTCAACCGAGTGATGTTGCACGGTCTACACGGTCTAGCCTCTACTCTCCCACGAGTCATGGAACTAGCAAGAAGAGTGTGGAATATGGAGCCACAGTCTACAATTAAAGGGTCCTCCTGATGGCCAGCTAGACTCCTGTACACAAAAGTGCCTACGCGACTAATGCGGACAGTCACGATACACGAACCTGACTGGTCAAGGTAAATAGACTTCATTTGATTCCTGTGGCGCTAATATTTCATGCTAACTACAAAAATGCGTACATGTATGTACCAAAGGAAAAAAAATCCCCTAAACACTAGAAAGTAATTGTGCGATATTTAGATTAAATTGCCATTTCCGTGTGATGGTGAACTTGTAGAACTGTGAAGAGGGGGAGGGGGAAAATGATGATCGCCCCTAAAACTCTTCTCTTCATTTCAATTGCTGCTGCTCTCCGGGTGTTTTCAGTGAATCTGAAGCCCTTCTCCCGGCAACTTGATCCTCGATCCTCGTGATCTCCCCCATAATATCCCCCATTGAGTGATCTATTTGCATCGCTAGGGCCTCTACTTCAGCCAATCTGTATCTCAACTCCTCCACCGGGCAGGCCACAACCTTCTTGTCCAAAGCAATGGCCTTCGCAATCACCAAATGTTCCCTCATCTGGCGCAGACTCTGGTAATTTTCATCCAGCATCTCTCTCTCAATCCACTTGAGATCCTCTGCTTTCATTTTCACTATCATCTCCGATAGCGTGTTGTCGAGGCTGTGCTCGGCTTGAATAAACTTGACGAAAATAGGCACCCCCAGCTCGTGAAGTAGAGCGCACCTCAGCCTTTTCTTCGGCAATACTTCGTCAACAGTATCTCCCAGTGTCTTGCAGAGGCTGTCCATCACTTTTGTGGCCACTCCCTCATCTGTCTTCTCGAATCCTCTCCTCTTCACCAATATTGGCCAGTACTTCTTCCAGAACGACTGAATCATTGACGCAGCTGTGATCTCTGCCTTTGTGAGCGCCGCTTGAGCACCGTCATCAGTGTGCCCGCTCTCCACCCTTTCGTGCTTGAACGCCTTTGCCTGAGGATGTTTCTGCTCGCTGGAACGCTTATTGAACGACGAAAGGGATTGGAATTGGCCCCTTTTTACCTTCCAAGAAGTCCGCATAATTCGGAATTTGCTATAAGGCTGTCGCAAGATTGATTTCTGGTACAGGGCCAAAAGTTCAATGCCGCTGTACGAACTACTGAACGCGTCCGCAAAGATGACCATGAACTTGTTGATGTCAAGCTCAGATTCCTGTGCATTGATGATCTTTTTACGGCACCAGAAGTTCCATGCTTGTATAATTCCCGTTAGGAACTCGTTTTCTGGAGCAGGCCTAATCTTGTTTCCAGTATACTGTTGCATATTGCATAAACATATTGCAAGCATATCTAGCACGCGTCTAATCAAGATATCTGGGCGTTTATTCCAAGTCATCCGGAGTGTTGCGTATCTGCACGATTGGATCTTTTGAAGCGATCCAAGTACGTACCGGGCAATAGACGCCAGAATGGTTTTGGCGGCTTCCGCGATCTCTCTGCTCTCATTGAGGGGCAGGGCATCAAATGCTACTAGACACGGGAAGAAATATTTGAGATGGATCTTACACCAATTATCTTTGATAAGAAACTCGTCGGATGATGATATAACAATCTAAGAGAGTAATCAGTCTTAGTATTCACCATGCCCAAGTAGTAAGGGTGCCTAAAAGCCTTTTAGCTGGGTTTAGGAGGAGGAACACAAACAAGGAATGCACAGCACTGCTCCCAGAAACCTATCACGCCATGGAAATATTGTACCTCCGGAGAATCCAGATCTAACTGCATAGGATGTATATGCCACATTAACTCAATCACAAGCGCTAAGTCTCCTTCCCTCAAGGCACTTCGAAGGCGTAGGATATCCCAGAAGGAACCAAATGGCTTCGTTTTTACCGGGCTCAAAAGGCCCCAATCGATTCGGCTGATAATGTTTCGCCCAAAGATTTCACCGATATCTGAGAATAATCAGTCAGCATTTTAATTACACCAGAATATCTTGGTCTGCGCTTACTTAAAGCATCGGCCAGGTCCACCTGTTGTAGAAGGAGAGAAAACGACATATCGTTAACTTTCCAACGGGTAATGCGGTGGTAGAGTAACTCCTCAAGCGCGTTACGCACACCCCTCTCGGAGTCGCTCGGGTTTGAATATAGAGATCCTATATTAATTAAGGGGTGTGTTGTGAATTCTGACACAAAAGTGGTGCTAATGAGCAACTGCTCAAGCCAAGTGCGAACTGTTCCTCGGGTCAACAAAATTGCTCATAATCTACAGGGCTATTATAAGACCAACCTGTCCCTCTATATCTAACAGCATAAGCTACATCTCCGAACAGACTTTGCTGAAATGGAAACGAAAGACATAGGACCATCTCCAGCGACGAGTTTAACAACTAAGTAACGATATAGTTAGTAAATATGTCATTAGAGAAACAGTGGATAGAGGGACATGCTTCGAGTCTTGACAGGGAAATATCCCGGGAAAGTAAAGAATGGGTACTATGGCAGCTGTTCTCCGCTTGGAACGCACAGCTTCCCCAGAGGATAAACTCCTCACACAACGACTCCTTTTTCAGAACTTTAATCGCATTATCCAGCAGAGAATAGACACTCCTGGCCATGTCGTCGGAAAGCCGTCTATTGAGCGCTTCAAAAGCTGAATCATGAGACATCATGATAGCCTGCTCGCCTGGTAAAAGTGGGCTTGGTGGCAGCACCCATGCACGCTGGGAGGGGTCTTCTTTTATGTAAGAGACACTATAGAACCTTACTACCGCAGATGGGAAACGGCCATCCTTATTGGCCTTTTTCAAGACCTCGGTACACCTTGCGAAGGATTGGAAGGGAAATTCTCTGGGGTCACATTTAGCTCCGAAATAGTCACCATTGGCAACAATCTAGAATTGAATGGTGAGCAGTGGTCATAACATTTTAAGGAAAAGGCAGTAAAGGACTTTATCTTACCAGCAAATCGGCGGTCAATTGTAAATCTTCGCCAATGTCATTCCACTTGGTTTCGTCTGCGGAAACTCTCCGCTCCTGAAATTGATCCATGACGAATCTCTCCAAAACCCTCCATTTGTTCTTTGTCTGTTCTCTAGCGAAGGACTTTTGGGTACTCAGTATGGAAGGGTGATTCTTAGTTATATCTAAACCTTCGCATCTCATGAAGTCGGCAACTGAACGTTGCAGCCGTCTAGTCTCTGTCCAGCCGAAAATCTCATCCAATAGGACAGTATCGAGATTACCGAAAACTCTAAACTCGATGATCTGAATAGCTTGAGCATAATCCCCTAAGCTCAGACACGTATTAATGGCCTCCATGAATTGCTTCGTCGTTAAATAATGCTGTATTAGCTCACGGGTCATGTCATACTGGACCAAAAAGGCCTCCTTCTCGGAGTCTGAACCTAGTAGCGTTATTGCCATAAGCTTCAAGTTCTTATCAGCATCCGTTTGACTTCTAAATAACACATTAACGAGTCTGGCAAACTTGCGAAAGTTTACAGGCTCCATTTTATGGCCATGATCAATGAGGTATTGCAGTAGGTCGACGAAATATTGCCCTTCACTGTATGCTGCCGCTGCCTTTTCGAAGTTTTCGCAGAGATGGTATTGTTCCGCTGCTTCCTTAGAAAGGGACGCTCTGCTATAAAAGAGAGCAGCACGACCGTGATCTGTACTGCTCCAAACCTCAGCTGCTGATTTCCAGTCGTGAATGGTTGTGAAACATTTGGATGCTTGTTTTGGATGGTTTGATTCGCGGAAAAGCGCGCCAGCCTGTTTGAATAATAGCACAGACTCGGCAGGTTCTCTGTAACAAATGTCAATTGCTTTCTGCTCCAAGATGTGTGCTTTACAGAGACTCTGTCTATTTGAGTCTCCAGCACTCTCAAAACACTTCAAGGCCTGCGATCCACAAGTCAGATTAAGGAACATTTTGGGAGTAGGGAGGTTAAACGGATATAATGAATCTACGAACAGGATGCCAAAGCCTTTTCTCCAAGAATTCAAGGCCTTTCCGGTGCCAATCAGCCGGCGTATTGTTTTTGCCTTGTCTCATATCCCTCATCATATCCGCGGCCTGCCGCGACGCACACAAAAAATTTAATCAGCAAGCTCAAACCCGGTCGATTCCTAGAAGCACATCTGGCCCCACTTACACCTCTATCACCCCTGAGAATAATATCCACTAGCCCACTGTCAGGACCTCTAGTCCAGAGCCTCGCCATTGCCGTTATATTTTCATCGTGTTCTTCAATTAGCCAGAGCCTGGCTCGTGGCCTAGTGATAGCGACATACAGCCCTCTCAATTCTGCCGAGAGGACAGCATGCTTTCTTCTGTCAAACCCTAAGAGTCCTGTCCCTTGTTTTGTTTTCAAATCCTCCTCCTCCATGGAGACCAAAGCTCGGAAGCTTGGACCCGCTGGGCTTCCAGAGAAATAGTTGAAGAGGAGAACATCGTCAAACTCCATCCCCTTGCTCTCTACGATTGTGAGGATAAGATTGATCGTACCAATCTCATCTCGCAGAGTGTTTCTTGCTTCATCATCTCTGACCAAAATGACCTGCTCAGCACCGAACTCCGCGATATTTTCCACTACATCGACTGCGCCAAATAGTTTCTTGGAAAACATATCCGACGAAAATCCAACTACAAATTAAGGTTAAAATTAGCTTTAGAACCTACCGAGACTACTGGAGCCGAGTCATCTTCTTTAAAGGTGTACTTACTGAATAGCTTTGGTTTCGGGCCCAAGTAGTTGCCGACTTCTGGCTGCAATTTATCTATCACATTAGGGAACACTACAAAAACCGTGTCAGCTCAAACCATACAAACTTTCCGCAGCATTCGACTTACCTTTCCAGAGAAGATCCACCACACTACTTGCCAATGCCAAAATCCCCTGGTGACTCCTATAATTCTTTGCCAACAAGAACAGCTTCGGTTTCTCCAAACTCTCTTCAGCTGTTTTTGAAGACCCATGCCCTCCTTTGATCGCCATTGACCCAAAAAACTGGAAGAACAGTGTCTTAATATCTTGGAACCGGAAGGTAGAATCGCGACTTATACACTGCGCGGTGTCACCAGCCAGATGTACCCCTCTGGGGTTTCCTACCACTTGCAACAAAATTTCGACCTCCCCAACACGGAGATCTTGGACTTCATCCACATAGCACTCCCCAATAACAGTTTGTAGCCGTTCCAATAGTTCGCGACCCTTACTCAGACCTTTACGTATATCTCTACATCTATCCAAATCATCCCACTCCGCTAGGCCTCGCCTGCGGTTCTCATATAACTTGTACATCTTCCAAACACTCTCGCGCTCTTTACTGCCTTCCAAAAAAGTGGGTGCTAGTCGAGAAGAAAGTTCCAGATAACTTTGCTTTGTTAACGGGAGAAAGTCAGAAGCGTAGTTTCCACCCTTAATTACCGCCATCATTTCAGCGAATACCAGTTCGACCGAAATTCCCTTCCTTAAGTTTAACGGGAAAGACGGCCAGTAGGCCAGCTTAAACTTTGAAAAGTCAACTCTGCGGTGCTCCCAGCTTAACTGTATTGCTGCCGAATTGGCTGGCGCGAAGTCAGTGCGATCAGAAATCCTGTAAAATAGATTAGCAATTGCTATACTTAGATGTCGACTCAATACGCGTACTTGAGCGTGTTCTCTAACAGTCCACAAAATTGATCAAAGGTGCAGACGAGGGGCCAACTATCTTTTCCAATGGTGAAAAGATTCCTATCAGCATCGTCATGATCATGGTCTGTGCTTTCCTGAATCACGTGGGCCCCTGTGTCGTTTTGCTCAACTTCCAACAGTGGGTTATCCAACCTCCCAAGCTGAGAGTCGATCAGTCGTCTTATATATCTTGCAATCTTTCCTGCAAGTATTGGACTTTTGGTAAGGAATATCTAAACAAAAACTCCGCCGCCCAAACATTGGGTGAGGCAATCACGTGTTAGCATTACCTCATTATTGATCGAGTGATGGTTGATGATTCTACCTGTCTCGGCTCTAACCCAGCGCCTGTCCGTGTAAGATAGCCGGCCAGCAACTTGAAAACCAAACAGGTCGTCTTTCCAGTTCCGCTACGTCCCAAAATCAACACAGAACTTTTCCACCACTTGACTATCTTTGTCTCTTCCTCGCTCATGTCGAATGCAAATTCCGGTAGTACTCCACATTTTTTCGATGCCTGAATACTCTCAAACATTTGCTCGTTTAGTGTATAAAACTTACCGGTAGTGAGAGCTTCGTGTAGACTCAGAGCTTCCTCCCTTGATAGTTTGTTCCTGCTCGAGTCGGTTCCTGTAGCTCCAAGTTGCTCCCGTTTTAGGGCATCCTTGCTCAGCTTGAGCCTTGCGGGTAAGTGGCGTAAAGTTTTCCCCTTCCCCGTCTCTAGTTGCCTCAACTTACATCCTCCAATGTAGTCATTGCTATACCCTTTATGCGTCTTGAGAACGGTGGGAATACTCTCCAAAATATCTTTATGATCGCCTATCCTCCATATCTTAATTATCTGTCGCCAGCCGCCCTCCAGCTCGTCGTCCCAAGCGCACTCGACACCCCACAGAACTCTATAGTTCTTACCGTATACAGCTTTATATAATTTCAAAACTGCACGTCCACCGCCATTACCTTGCCATTCTTCCAAGATCCATTCCGGCTCTTTATCTTCGTTCTTTGCGCCTCTCTTCCTTGCCCCATGGTCGCTAGGAGGAATATTAGCTACCGTACCAGAACCAGCACTCGCTCCCACAAGTAAATGCGGTCTTGTCAAACTACGGCGATTCCAATATCCGGTTGCTAGCTCCTCTAGTATCTTCTTGACCATTTGGAATGTCCCATTGTGCTGCGTCCCCACTAGATCCTTCATTGCTTGTGTCGAAAGTATCACTCGCCATGGCCCCGCTAGTTGTGGAAACATGGAAGAGGGATCATAGGTTCTAGATTCAGGGTTTCCATCTTCGGCGTAGAGAATGCTCTGTAGCTCTTGACCCCCTGGTAATTCCGGCGGTGGGGGTGGTTTTGCTTCGTCGGCTTTTTCGGCCTGCCGTAGTTCTTCAGGGTTTTTGATTTCTTCTTTTCCCTTGCTTTTACTATTTTTGCTCTTTCCGCCCTTAAGGTTTTCTTTATCTGCCAGGCTCCCGCCTATATGATAGACTATCTCCGGGACGACAGTACTACGTTCTACGTTGCTCCTTTCCGGAAGCCTAATTCCCGGCTCCACATCATAGAAACCTTTTCCTCTTACCACATCCCCAGCGCACACTTTACAACACGAGGCACACGGAAAGCTCCCCAAGATCTTTGCCAGTATCTGGAAAGTTATCAGTGTTCTCAGCGTCTTCAACGCTTCCTGTACATCCGGAACTGACTGCGGCGATTTTACATTATTGCCCAACAGCCTCCGAAGCATGGTAAATGAGTGTTCATCTAGCTGCGGTCTTGGTATCTCTATAACCTGACCTTGCGGCGGTAGTCGTGTCGATAGCTCTTCAGCTAGTTCCTCCACTGCTAGGGCGGAGAAGATGTTTTGGCTTCTTAGATCAGTTGCCGTTTTTGGTTTTAGCGCACGCATCTTTTCTAGATTTGGGAGTTGTTGTGCAGCTTTCATCTGCTTTTTTAGAGCCTTTTTTGGATCTCCAGATATGCGTATGGGGCGTAGATTATGTGCCTCCAGCTGCTTCTCAAAGTCTTCTAGCGCCGATTTGAGGGTTACAATCTCTACCCAGTCTGATAGAGCGCCCTCGACACTCGTACCGTGGGATACCAAACACGATCTCACTAGTAGAGTGACACGGCACGTATAGAACTCTAGCAGTTGAGAATTGAAAATCTTTGCCACGGTACTCTTCGATGCCATCAGCTTCTTCAGCACGTCTCCGCCTGCCTTTGAGGAGATTAGGCGTTCGAGTAACCCGACGCCGGGCGTCGCGTCAGGGATATATAACAGACATTCCAGAACCGAACTGAGTGGCTTTAGAGATGCTTTTGAATTCAAAGCTTGCGGGATGTAGAGTTCCAACACTGCCGTAATAAGATCCAAGAACTCTATGCTACAGAAAAGATGACTTTCATCCACAGAGGAAGAAGCTGACTTAAACAGGGGATGGATGAGGTTTGTGATAAATGTTTCTGGGATTGGAAGTACCGTTTGAGCACCTGCTGTGAATCCTGACCCTTTCGATTTTGGTTGGGTGCTGCTGGAGGAGGCTTGAGAGCTGCTCGAAAGCGCATAGGGGATAATAGCTTGGATGAAGGTTGTGAGACGGTTGGTGTAGTATTCGAAGCGACTGAAATATATTTCTCTGTGAGAGGAGAGCAGAAGTGCGAGATCTGAGGTGTGGGTTGTGAGATAGCTGCATAGCGCAATATTGACTGAGTATGTGAGAGGCGTTCGTGAGAGGATTGTTGCGGTGAGGAACGAATCCATCGCGGCTAGATTTGTGGACATGAATTTTTGATGTGTTATTATCGGAAGTTATTTTTATTTCGCTGTTTGTTGTTTGTTTGCTATTGTCTGAGGCAGATGAACGGTGGTGGTTCAGGATGACAAGCGGAGGGAAAGATGGACTGGGCGAGCAATTGGGCGAGAGAGGAATGAGATGACGTCTGGTTGAAATAAATAAGGGGGCTTTGAAGGGAGAAAAAAGATAACGATAGGTAAAGTGATTTTTGTCGGGCAGCGATGATGATGAAGGAGAGGGTCTTGACTGAATGTATTTAAATAGACAAGAGGCTAGAATTCTCAGGTTTAGGGGAGAACCTGGGAGAAAGAGCACAGGTAGACCCTACAGTGCCCAAATCTATAACCCTAGCAGGAGTAGGCCAAGAAACCAAGATCCATAGAAAGCTTGAATTTGGATGACGGCATCATATCATAAATCTTGCGCAAATCTGTGTAATGAGATATAATCTCCCTAGTTATTTTATACTTTAGCATTCGCCAGAGACTTCGTTACAGGTATAGTAAACTTACTCCCACACCCAGCATTACGGGCCGAGTACGATTTAGATGATGGGGTATATGTCGCCACAAATATGAGATATATTTCAATGTGTTAGTACTAACTAGGTGGTGGGAATCTTGAAGTAGATGATGGGTCAAACTTTCCGCCAGTTGGAGTTTCATGAAATATCACTCGCATATTCGCTGTGCATCAGGCCTAATGCAGAAGGCGAAAAACCATCCACTCAAAAGTGAGTTCTTCACAATGAAGAGTCTGGAAGGGGGAAGAGTCTATAGGGTAGGAGGAGGAGAACATCCGAGAACAGTGATTTACTTATATATTCTCAATTCTCGCCAGGTAAGCGAGTAGTCCTTAATGACAGCTATTCGATCCTCACTTATCAGGTCACGTCAATTTGATCCATACGGACACGCTGGGCAAAGCGTGATTGCAAACCCCGCAAAGTGAGTAGACGACTTGAAGTTACATGTATTGTTTTTTTTTACAATCTTTGCTATCTGTTATGAGTACTGAGTTTTGTTGTGATTTTTTTAGTTATAAAAGGAGCCAGTTTCTTCTTCTTTAATTCAACCTGATCAACAGTTATCCGTGTCTCCGCACACAAAAAACATCATCTTCCCCTTCAAATACTTTCTTAAGATCCAACAATCGACTATTTGTACTCAGTACATACCGTACACTTGAGATGTGAAAACCCTCATTTCCTGTTATTTTTTTTTTCTTTCCATAACGGAGGAGAGCAAAACCTCCAGCCATTATCACCCCACCCGCAATATCTAAATACCGGAGCGAAACTGACAGAGATATTTCTAGAAGCAACTGATTCTACTACCCTGTTTTTCTGCATGTAATCCTCCTGTTTCCACCAGATGGATTTTTCAATTCCGTACTTTACCTAATTTTTCCTTGGAAAAAATACATCACCCTTCATGCTAGCCAATTAGACTTAATGCCGATCACCTGTTGAAGCTATCTCTAAATCCTCTTGGTTATAGTTGTCCAGCCACATCTACAAGTTTTTGCATAAGGATCGCTCACTTGGTTGCCAAGACATTGTTGTTGGATATTCACAGTAAGTTGTTGATGATCTTTACTTTTCCTGGCCAGCAAACCCTTGCCCGATTCGATTCATGGAGCCTATCCTTTTAGCAGAAGCGGTTTCGGGGTTCTTTTTGACCTTCTACGGCCAAACACGGTGTTTCTGGTATGGCCTATGAAGTCTAAAAACTATTAGTTGGGGGGTTCTAACGCCGAGACTTAGCTAACTGCATGTAGGCTTGCGGCAACTATCAGTAAAATTGTATATTGATAGTTTTCTATACATGTGCATAAACACTGCGTCGTACGTATTCCGGAGGTTTCTACGAGTGCAACCTACGGGATCCTTCTCGTCTTCTCGGCATCGTTGAGAGGATATTCCAGTTTTTGTTTAGCTTGTTATGCTGCATGTTTCAGCTTTAACATCTGCCACATGCAACATTAACGCCTGCCTGTCTGCGTAGCGCTGGCTGGCCTGGCCAGTGCGTTACGGGAAATCATCCATGCTATTTCTCTGCAGGTAGCGCTTTGATGGAGATCGATCTTTCACAGTGTGTTTGTATCCAATCAAGATTGACTTGTGTTGGGTGTCTCAGTGGAACAGTCTCACCTGCAGGCGGAGCTTGTGCTGAAACATAATTAATCACTTGGATCACAAAAGGTCACTCGGACCCGACCTCATATCATTAATTAATTATCAAAAACATTATTGATCCCCAAATATCCCCCAACCAGTATTAACTACATATACCCACCGACATCATACATCATCTGCGCCTCTCCTTCAAGCCGTGGCCGGCACAAGTCTAAAACGCAATACACCCAGCCACAAACTGCGCCGCCGCACCCGCATCATCCTCATAATTCATATGTGGTGGGAGCGGTACGGGCCACCCCAGACAGATCAGGTCCCCAAAGTGGCAGAAAGTCTTCACATTTGCGTTCAAGCTGCCTGGGAACCGATCGCCGTTGTTTGGGTCACCAAAGAGCACAATGGCGCCCACATTTGCATACAGAGAAGACGGTATACGCTTCGCAGCCTTATGCACAACCTGTGCTCCTTGACTATACACCCCGTTAAGTTAGCTGGATATTCATATGTATATACATAAAGGAAGGCGCCTACCTGAATCCCGAAAGCACAATCTTCGACCCCGGGCACTGCGTCGCCGCCTTCGCAACCGACGCTACCATGTCGGCCGCCCCCGTGTCAGACCCACCACCTAGATATCCCCACACATCCGCCGGGTAATTATTCACGCCCTGCACCGCGATCTTTCCAGGCTTCATTGCCGCCAGCGCGTCAAAGAAGTACGGGCCGACGTCATCACCAACATTGCCCGGCTCGGTCGTGCCACGGGCGAAGATGATGATGACGGGTGCGCAGGTCTTCTTCTCAAGAAGCTCATTTCGCGTGGTCTTGACGGCAGCGAGAGTGCTGAAGGTGTCGGCGTGCTTGGCGGCGCGGAGAGACCTGAAGGCGTCTTCGATGGCGGAGACGGGCGTGGAGCCGACGGGGGCTGCGGGGATCTCGGAGATGTCGATGCCGGCGGGAGCGTCCGGGGCGGGGGTACCGGCGCCGGTGTCGAGGCCTTGTGGGGCGGCGTGGACGAAGGAGGAGAGGAGGAGAGAGGAGAGGAGGGCGGTGAGTGGGATGAAGACCATTGTTACTAGTAACCACTTGAGAAAAGGAAAGACAGTGGGTTATAACGAGAGACTCGAGAGCTGAAGAGCTGATCAGTAGACAGAGCTACAATGATGAATCCGGTCGAAGGAATGCAATGGTGCTGAGGGTTGGGGAAGAGATATCAGATTCCCCACCGCCCTCTTTATAGCATTCCCCTTCCTCCCCTTCCCTCAAACCCAATAGTCACAACAAGCTTCCATCCGGAACCCGCAAGCGAGAGGGGCAGAGAAAAATTAAAAAAACATTCTCATATCATAACCTTAATATCCCCCACCTAAACCCACCACCCAATCATTCCCCCCCCCCCCCCCACCACTGCACCTCCAAACACACCGCCCCACACCCGCAATATCACAGACTCCCCAGCCTAGTAACCTTAACCCCCGAACTATTCACAAACCTCGCACCCTCCACCTTGTCGCGCTTACGGGGCTACCTCATCCGCCGTTGCCATTGGGCATCGCAAAAGTCTTGGGTCGCAGTGGTGGAGGTTAGCAACGGCCGATCGTACCTGCATGCGACCCCCCCTGCACTAAGACAATTTCCCGCCGCTGTCGAATCAACC
Source organism: Morchella eximia (assembly GCA_024713935.1). Classification (NCBI taxonomy): domain Eukaryota; kingdom Fungi; phylum Ascomycota; class Pezizomycetes; order Pezizales; family Morchellaceae; genus Morchella; species Morchella eximia. The sequence goes on along the minus strand of JAMGZG010000011.1, from coordinate 1,313,966 downwards.
CCGCCATCCCCATCATCGCTCCTCCCCCCCGCAACTACTGGTCTGACAGCTTAAGCGAATCTTTACGCTCGCGATGGCCTGTGCTTGGTTCGTAGTGCCTGGAGGGGCGAAATTAGACCCGCGGGGGCTTATCGGCTAGCTAGCTTAGTGCTACGTTATGCATAAATAAATAAAACCACTCGGTCAAACCACGCGCGCGATATCACCGTTAATTGTTGCCCAACGCACGCAACAGGGGCTTGGGCATCTACTCTAGTTCACCTCAAGGGGGGAAGCATCTGGTTGGTCCGTCGTGATTGGCGGATTGTGTTTTGTTTCGTTTGTGGTGATTAGAGTTGGTTGTAGAAGACTACGTGTAGCCACCTAACCCAGGGCCACCCTGCCATCTCCACCGCTACCTACCCACATACATGTCCTACTACACGCAACAATCGCCACCTAACAGTCCTAACAACACCCGTCAACATCTCCCCCTCCCTGCTCCCTCCTGCCCCTAACTCTCCATATCTCCTCGCCCCCGTCCGCGGAGGAATAAGGGGGCGAGTGACATTCCATGATGCCCTCTCTCCCACCCGTTCTCGGTTAGCGCGTGCGCACTCACTCACCTACCGTATCCGGATTAGTGTGACTAGTAATATTTGTTCCGTTAAATACATGTAGTAGGAGAGTGTGGGGTCTAGTTTAGTCTGCCAGGGAGAGGCTAGCTGGATGGATAGTAGTGGTTTGCTACTATTGGTATTATTAGGAAATGCGGATGTGGTTAGGGCGTGCCATCTGGGGGGGGGCGAGTGATGGTGTGTGATGGCTGCTATAGCAGGATTTATGTTATAGGGGGGACAGGGTCTGTATAGGCAGGGTTTCTGATGTTTTTAGAATACTTATGTGTGTCTTATCACTCGCTGTAGACCTACAAAGCTATCGCCATAGGTTCATAGGTGCTCCCAGTCCATACCACCACCGTCACAACGAGCCCTCGTTTTCCGAGAAACAGTTACAAGTGGGCCCAAATTGGATCGCGATCAAGATCACCTGAACAAAAGTGTTTGAGATATAAAGTGAGTTGTTCCTAAGAAATTATATACATAAAACATGAACCACATGGCCACAACATAAACGTCTTCATAGCGCAAAAGTCAGAAGATATTAATGATACATCAAGAGTGAAGAGCAACTAACAGATCTGGCGCACTAATAAAAAAAAATCATGAAACAAAAAACGTTGAAATGAAAAGGAAACAAAAAAAACACAAAAAATACAAACTTCTTTTTATGCACCCGCTAAACTGATGCTACCAATAAACAAACCCATTGCTCCAGCAAATAAAATAAAAAAATAACTCCCAAAGTAAAAAAATGACAGACAGTACAAAAAAACTCCGCAATTCTCCCAATTCACAAAGCGTGAGAGGCCTTTGGCTTTTCCAGTGCAAAAAACAAACCCATTGAGATAGAAAGAAAAAGAGAAAAAGAAACCATGCGCCGCCGCTCGGAAGGAGATAGGTCCCCCGCATTACAAGCTAAAAAAAGCCTAGGCCTCGCACCATGCTATTTCTTCGCCTTCCTAGCACCGGACTTCTTGGGGAGCTTGCTCTTCTTGGACGACTTCTTGATCTCGACAAAAGCCTCCTCCTCGACGATGATGTTAGAGTGTTCGGGCTCAACGACTTCGGCGACAGCATCAATCTCGGAGGCGATCTCTTCAACGACCTCCTCGACAATCTTGTGCTCTGGGAGAGGCTCCTCGAAGTGGGCTTCGACATGTTCGTGGATGGTCTCTTCGTTGGCTTCCTCAATGATATACTCTTCTGCCGGGGCGGCCATGTGCTCCTCGACAATGTGCTCCTCAAAGATATGCTCCTCAACAATGTGCTCCGCCTCGATGTCAACACCCCCGATGACAGACTCAACGATTGTCTCTTCTGACTCGTGGGTCATTGGGATTTCTTCCTCTTCGGCAACGACGACGTCAAGCTTGGTCTCCTCTTCGATCTCAATGGCGGCATCGACTGGTGCAATGATCTCTGCAACCTCTTCTGTCGGGATCTCCTCAACAATGGCCTCCTCAGTCAAGACATGTTCAGAGTTCAACATCTCCTCAATCATGGCCTCAGCCTCAATGGCTTCAACTTCTATAAATGGTTAGCTTGGGTTCTAGAGAAGCTACAATCATTATTAGACATACCATGCACAGCAACCTCATCTTCACAGACTTTGTGCTCCTCAACTTCCTCAACGACCTCGACTGCCTCGACTGCCTCAACTACCTCAACTGCCTCAACTGCCTCAACTGCCTCAACTGACTCAACAGCCTCAACAGCCTCGACGGCCTCAACAGCCTCAACAGCCTCGACGGCCTCAATAGCCTCAACAGCCTCAACAACGACCTCCTCCTGCGCAACCTCAACAACCTCAACAACCTCGGGGACGACCTCTTCGGCGATAACCTCAGAGACAACCTCCTCGGCAATGATCTCAACGACAGGGCACTCAACTTCAGCCTCAACAACCTCAATTGGAGCGGCTTCGACTTCAGCCAATGCCTCGAGATCAGTAGACTCGGCAACCTCAACAGTCACCTCCGCCTCCTTCAACTCTTCTTCAATCGCCTTCTCGGCCACCTCCTCCATCTGGACGGGCTCCGAGACCTCCTCCTTAGCAGCGTGGATCTTCTCAACCTCTACAGTCTCGGCAGCCTTGACCTCCTCTTCCACTACCTCTTCAACAATGCGGCTCTCTTCCAACTGGGCCAAGTGGTCCTTGAGCATCATGGGAATTGGCAATTGCATCAGGTTAAGCTCCCATCTTCGGTGAAGCACGGGAAGACAGTCGGTGTAGAGAGCAGTCCCCTTTGAGAAGACGAGCCCACTGTCGAGTACTGCAAGCGGGCGGTGAAGAGTGGGCAGTGTACCCTCACGAGAAAACACGGGCAGGAGCGGAAGGATCATAACACGTCCCTGCGCGGCAGACTTGAGCTGGGATGCGAGCATAACATTCTCAAAGTATGGGCTCTGTCTTCCATAATTGTGGGGCTCCCATGAGTTGCAGTCCGTGTCATCGGTACTCATCGATGCAGTGATGATCTCGCGCTCCATGCGGGCGTATCTCCAAGTCTCAACTGCGAACTTGACAATGCGGGTGATTCCCGAAATAATGACGTCCATGTTCTTCTGGTCCGCGAAGGGTCTGACATAGCCTGAAATCTCCTCGATTACGCTTGTTGCAGCGACACCGGCATTCTTCTTGGCGTTTGAGGCGGTGTAACCTGCAAGGAGAGTGTAGTGACGCCAGACGGCCTCCTTGCGCGTGGACTTCTCGCGAAGCTGGTTAGACATGGATTGGAAGAAGGTGTCGGCTTTGTCGTAGCGCTTTCCAAGGGAGAAAAGGAATGGCTGGAAAATGCGGTGGCAAAGGTACTTGGAGATGATGTGTTGAACATATGCCATGCGGATCAGACGGGAGGCATCGCTGTTTCCGAGCATTGAGGGAAGCCCGGAAGGAAGCTCGGCGAGCACCTTGCTGGGAGGTGAGATGGGCAAGTTGGAGAACTCCCCAGAGATGTCAATAATATCTCTGGCGAGCTTTTGGAAAGCATCAATGCTAGTTGAGTGTTAGCTAAATTTCTTCATCGATCATCACTCGTTGTTATCAAACAAGGTTACTTACTAGAAACAATCTCCGCGAGATCTAATTTCTGCGCCCTCTTCCTCTTCAGCGACTCCCTTGAGTGTCTCGACAAGTTTTGTGTTGTCGTTCAAAAGATTGTTCTTGACACTCTCGAGCTGCTCGATCATTTCCTTAAGCTTGGCCTTCTCGCTTTCCCATTCGAGCCTTGCCCGTTCCTTCTCGGAGATCAGAACTTCTTTGTCGCCCTCAAGAGTTGCGGTCTTATCCTCGAGACTGGCAACAGCTCCTTCGAGCCCGGTCTTCTCGTCCTGGAGCGCGGCCTTCTCACCGAGAAGAGTTGACTTTTCATCGAGAAGGGTTGACTTTTCGTCGAGTAGAATAGCTTTCTCTCCTTCAAGGCCAGCCTTATCGGCCTCGAGCTCGAGCTTACAACCCTCAAGCATCTGCTTGTCGTCTTCAAGGTTCTTGATAATCTCGTCCAATTTGGTCTTCTCGTCCTTGAAGTCAGAAATGATCTTCTCCTTCTCCTCACCCCATTCCATCTTTGCGGCCTCGAAGGTGCTAATCATGGCAGTCTTTTCGCCTTCGAAGTCCTCGTGGAGTTGGGCTTTCTGGGCAGCGAATTCCTCCTCGGCGGCCTTCTTTTGTGATGCAAAGTCCTCCTCGATAGATTGCTTCTGCGATGCGAAGTCCTCGGTGATCTTGTTCTTCTCGGCCTCGAATTCAGCCTCGATCCGCTGCTTCTCTGCCGAAAAGGCGTCTTCCATGTCGGCTTTTTCTGAGGCGAATGATTCTTGCATGCCTGACTTCTCGGTGGCCCACTCGTCTTGCATTCCCGACTTCTCGGCAGCGAATGAGTCCTCCATGGTAGCTTTCTCGGTAGCAAAGCTATCCTCCATGCTAGCCTTCTCGGTCGCAAATACCTCCTCCATAACTACCTTCTCATTGGCAAATGCCTCCTCCATATTCATTTTCTCAGCGGAGAACGCATCCTCCATACCGATCTTCTCAGTGGAAAAGGCATCCTCCATTCCAAGCTTTTCGGTCGCAAAGTCCTCTTGCATTTCCTCCTTTTCCATGGCAAACGCCTCCTCGACGGCCTTGACCTTGGCTGCGTGGTTCTCTTCCAAGTCCTTTACCATAGCTGCATGGAGCTCTTCAAGCTCCTTGACCTTCAACTCATGGAGCGATTGGATCTCCTGGACTTTGTCTGCGTGAGAATCCTCAAGGTCCTTTGTCAAGCTTCCATGGTTCTCCTCGAGAGCCTTCTTCTCCGCCTCAAAGGTCTCCTCCATAGTCCTCTTCTCGGCATCGTGGCCCTCAACCATTGTAGTCTTCTCGTTGTCATGAGCGGCAAGGGTCTCCTCCTTCCACTTCTGGAATTCCTGCTCGAGGGCTTCTCGCTCTTGGTTGAACTTCTGCTCGAACAGGATTCGCTCCTTGTCCTTGCTCTCGATGGAGGCATTCAGCCTCTTGACTTCAGACTCCAAGTCGGTAATTTTAAGTTTCAGGCGATTGATCTCGGCGGTGTTCATTTGAAGGTTCTGCTCCATGTTCTCCTTGAGAGCCTCTAGCTGCCTTTCCTTTGCCTGTAGCTCCTCGATATCTTTGTCCTGATCTGAGGCAATTTGATAGTAGCGTTGGAGCTCATCATTGACAGCATTGTACCGATCACACAGCTGTTGCAAGCTGGGAATGGAAAGGGTGAGTGAGGAGACGGCGCCTTGAGCCCTCTGAATGATACCATCGAGGTTGCTATGTGGGTCTGCTGAGTTGAAACCACTTAGAGGTGGTGAATGACGGCCGCCGTAGATCGGACCATCATCAATAGCATCCTCAAATGGGTACATGTCTTGGCGGGGGTGTCCCATCTCACTGGGTGCATGGCTTGCATATCCCTGGCTACTTATCCGACGAACGAGCTCACTGCCGCCGCGGTATCCGTGCGCAAATGAGGGTCTACGGGTTTGTGGCTGCTGAAGATGGGCAGAGTTTGGGGCTGTTGGAGGGTATTGACCACCATATCTGTCATCTTGGCGTCTCTGGGGATATTCTTGGGGGATCTGGATAGGTCTAGGAGGCTGGTAATTTGAGACGTGAGGGAGCTGCTGGTGGTGCTGGTAATATGAGGGATATGAATTTGTGCTTGGAGGTGTGGTTTGATGAGGAGGTGTTGGGGGATATTGTCCATGATGTGTGTACCGTGGAGAATATGGGCCTGTGGGTGATCTTGAACCGGACTTCATCATTCTTACTGGCTCTGGGAGAGGTGCAAGGTTGTCTGAGGGGAGTGGAGAAGTCGGTGCGTCAAGTGGGGGTTCTGGGGCTCTGGGCATACGCTCCCGGTGGTGGTGGGTTGGTTCGTCAATGGAACCGGGTGGTGTAGGGATTGATACAACAGATGTAGACGCCATATTAAAGATTTCTTGCCAATCCCAGGAGATATCTGAGTTCAACTGTTCACAGTACTAAATATATTCTGTGAAGCTTTTGTTAGTTCAATGATTATGTTAAGTGTTTTAGGGCTGCGAATGGAGGGTATATATAGAGAGAGAAGTAGGATTGGAATGGAGTGATAAAGGGATATCTCGAGATATTTGAACAAGCCTCAACTTACAAGACGGTAATAAGACAAAAAAATCTTATAATCAAATGCCTTTACTCTGAATGAGATGTTGTGATGATGGAAGCTCTGTATCGTGGCAAAAAGCTAGGGGAGAGGGTCGTCAAAGTCAGTCTATATACCCAAGGTGGTGGCCCTACAATAGAGGCATTGCAATATGAACAGATCTCAGGAGCGGGGAAGCTGGTGTGATGGAAAAGAAAGAAGCAATTGTTTTGCTAGAGATACGGACATACCGAGCGGGCCAGGAGCTCCAAACAGACAGACCTTTTTGCAAGGGCGGGGTGTGGGGTACCTGCTTGCCTGAACATGCAATTAAAAACTGTCAGTAAGGGATCAATCAATGTTCCGACTAGAAAATTAATAACTCGAACTAAAAGCACAGAACAGAAAGAAGGAAAAAAGAAAAAGAAATGTTTATTACAAAATGCACCAGAAGGGCAATATTCTGCGCCTTTAGATGGTGTGATGTGAAAGATGCCCTGGAAGACGATGGCCGCCGTGAGTATTAGGAGGGCGATATGGAAATGGGGGAGCCCGCGGGGGTTTATATGAAAATAACTTTTACGGGAAACATGGGACGACGGAGCATGCTGATTCGGAGAAATCCACAAACCACAAATAATTCAAGATGGAGATATCATATATTGGAAACGGAACGGGATAAAGAGAAGAGGCAGATGGTGGGTAGGTAGGGGGTGGGCGCCCTCAGAAAATAATTCGTGGAGGCAAGAAAGGCAGATCTTTTGGTAGTACAATCTGTAGGATAGGATAACTGCTTATGCAGATATCGTACTTGTGGAGAATGACCTATGGTGTGTGCGTGAAAAAAAATGTACTTACAGTAGGTACACTTTCTTTTTTGACGTAGATTCCTACCTTGGTCTTCCGTCTTCTACTTCCTTTTTTTTTCCGTGATTAAAGAAAAATAAATTCAAGTACAGAGATATCTTCCAACGAAACAAATCGCTTCTGAACAGATGAGAGATACTCGAGTGAAAAAAAAATATTTGTGGAGGGGCTTCTTACATACGGGTTGTACCTATTCGCTCGTAAGACTTATGGGAGATATAGGAAATACCACACGCTCTATCCTCATAATTTCTACAAAAATAAGAGAGAGGCTGGATGGCACAAAGCCGCTCGAGGCGCACGTAATGGCCGTCGGAAGCCGCGTTGACAGGAGAGACGTGGCCGTCACCGGCTCTTCGCTGCGTCCACATTGCTATCAATGGTCGGGATTTCTCACTAATTAACATGAATTACCTAGCATGTAGTCCGAGAAAGTAACGGAGGAGCAAAAGACCTGGGATTTACACGAGAAAAGAATAGTTTGTTGCTGTGTTGTCAACTGACCCGCAGTTGCATGGATGAACTCTGCAGTTGAGTACGAGGTTAGAGTAGAGAAGTACCCAGAATAGCGAATTACTTACGGTTTGAGGTTTCCCACGGTCTCGGCCATGGGTGATCAGCAAATAGATGAAACGCTACCCTAAAGCTCTGCCCTAGAGTAGAATAGATACACACGCATCACGCCTACCTGCACACACGCAAAAAAGACAAACCTCCAGAGCTAGAGAAAAACAGTAACGCCTCATAACGTCCATTCTTTCTTACATCGAGTCGAGGAATCGCGGTCAACTGAATGGGCAGTACGGACCAATAGTCTCGATTTCTCACTATGTTTACGGGTAGCACTATCACATCACGAGAATTTGACACATTGAATGTAAACAAAAAAGAATTACAGACATTTTTTCCCCCCCGGAACACTCGCTTGCTATGATAATCTCGCCGGATTTTTAAATCAAACTGATCCTCAAAGGAGGATCTACATGCCAAGTTCGGGGACTCTGGACGTCATGTCACGGTGGAGCATGGAGATTCTTTTCCCCGGATCCAAGCCAAGCAGCAAGGGTGGAGGTTGCTTTGCTGCCACCGTTCTCAGCGAACAACGCATCACCAATAACCTTGTGTCCCCCACCACCTCCACGATACGTCAAGCCTCAGACCCGTTCAGTGTCTTAGGCTTACAGTCATGTACGTATGTACGTACAGTAGCTTCTTAATTCCAATCCAGACATAGGTAGGCGACCTCGGCAGCTCACATTTTTGTGGGGCGAGACATCCAATAATACCACTGACGATTGGTACATACATACGTTCAACATCAAAACTACACCGTCGATACCTACGTATCTGTCGATGAGAACCCCCAGTCTTCCATCATCTAAAACGATCTCTATTGCTCACGTTGGGGCGACTGCTGATACCCGCAGCGAGATCCACGATATCGATGATGATTCTGATATTTGAGAGGACGAGAGACTCGCTCGGTACGATGGATACCGTTTACAGTCAAAACCCCAATCATTAATTATCACTCTATGCAGAGTGATGTAAGAGTCCAAGAATGGATCCAAGCTTTGCACCCCAATATATCTTTTGGGGCTGTATGTATGGCTCAGGGACCTAGCTTGCCTATTTGCATGCACAAATTTTTATTTTCGAATTTTTTCCTAGCTATGTTATGTAGGTGAGAGGAGCAAAGGAAAAAAATGACAAAATGTTAATTGTAGACAGAGAGGGGCCGAAGATACAATGTCGTACGAACCTGCTTCTCGTATAAAACTGGACTGCATGTTTGCTTCTGGAGATATAGGCACGGGCCTGCTTTACTGGAGTACAGTCGCTCACCCAGTGACGGCGGATCCTGTCTGGTGGTTGTGTTTGCAGTAATTTACCCTTGGCGTCCCAAACTTAGCTCTGCTATTGGCCTCAAATCCCTGACCGCCGTCAGACAGGATCCGCCTTCACCCCGTAAGTGACTGTACCTGCAAAAGTAGCTGGAAACGCAGGGTTTATCTGGTGTGCTCGCCCTTAGTGGCGTGGAATTAAACTGGGCCCAGAGAGGCAAATTCAACGTCGGTGGTTAAAACTCCTGCAGCTGCCCAACCTGAAGGGATTGCTGATGCATAAATCTGGGGGGCATACGAATTGAGCACACACTTCCATATTGCAAACGAAAAACAATTGAGAATTATTTAATTCCTTATCGCGTGTGGTGTTGTGATAGTTGCTGCTCGAGTTAGCCGTTTCCTACTAAAACAGCTCCTCCGACGCGCTCATAGGCTTTCAACAGCAAAGTGCATGCGTATGATGCCTGCCTATTATCCGGTACACGGATGATTACCGAAAATAATACCCATAAGAAGCTTCCAGGAAGAGTACCTCCTTTCGTCGTTGTTTGTTTCTACATACATAGTACCTGTCTATCTCGGCTGTTAGATCTAAAGTACTACAACCTATCTTCCAGCAAATGCGGGCTACGAAAATCAGTGCAGGGCGGTGATCAATTCTCGCGGCGCTAGTGAGAGATGCGGCCAATCAAGAGACCGAAACCGTTACCAGGGCCGCCATGCGGGCCGCTGGCTTACCCTACCACACACGGAAGAACGGTTGAAATGATAAGTATTTAATTACCGGCGGGGATTTTGATATGGACTACATGGAGAAAATACTCTACAATGTCATGCGGCTCTGACAACCTATTAGAAAACCCTTTTTTTACCGAAATATCTGAAAATATCAGTGTAGGAAGGAAACAATTAATTTCCGCAGCCTTCTTTGCTTTGTGAGCTGAAAATGCAAGTTGCTCAATAGTGTGGTCTTCCGAACAAGGCCACTTACGAGAAAGCAGGAACGAATTTTTTTTATGCGTCGATAATCCCAGCGGGCCCGGGTTGGTTGCCGATTCACGAACGCCCACTTTACAATCGGCCCTGGCTCAAAAAAGGAATCATCTGTTGATAGCTGAGACTTATTATACCCCGTTTTCCATTGGGCTTGCGATTTGAACTTGGCTGGAGCTTTTGGAGTCTCTAAACCCTTGTCCGTCAGAGGAGTTTTCTTCCGAAGTTTTTTTTTTTTTTTTTTTTTTCTCTTTACTTTTAGCTTGCCGGTCCAGCCTGAGTTGCATATAGTTGGCATAGTATGAAAACATTTCCGTGTCTGGATGACTTTACGTACGAATGAGACTGCAGCAATATCTCGAAGCCAGCTTAAGCTAATGATAGTAAACAAGTTTCTGCAAACTATTCGCAGGATAAAAAGTAAAGTGGTGGTACCAACAAGAGTGATCAATGTGCTAGCGTCCAAACCGTTTCTCTAGCACTTTTTGTCAGCCCTAACTCGAAGAAAAAAAAACAGGTACGAAAACCTCTAGTAATTGAGTCTGTTTGCAAGCGGGATCACTACCCGGAACCTCCAAGGGATGCGCGCTAGGAATCAAAACGCGCGCAGGACCTACAGCCGGGTGCTCTTTCGTCTACCATCCAATATTTGAACCTGTGGTGGTTGCTTTCATGTATCCCCCCACTGAGCAGACGGATATGTCTTGCATTTCCATTGACACATATCAACCACGACTTTCAGATAGCTTTTATTGTTTCCTTTTGAAATTATCAAGAAAGATTTCAAAGCATATGCTTTCAATGTTTGCTAATTGGACTTTTACTTGAGTGTTATTTTTGTAGGCATCTGGTATGTAGCTGCTATTAACGTTGTTGTGGTCAGTTGTTCCAATGAGCAGCGAACATTTTTTGTCTCATCTCATGAGTCAACCTCTTTGGGAAATCCACAGCCAGTCGGAAAGCACAGTTGATCACTCGACACACATAGCTACTCCACAACACCACTAAAACCTACAGCACACAGATGTCGTTGGTTAACGCCGAAACCTACGCCTGCGCCCTCTTCTTGGGAGTCTAGTAATTACCATTGGAATTGTTGCTGTAAATGCCGATCGGATAGCTTGCCGATGTTTTTGCGTCGCTAGTTACTAAAAATTAACAAGTGATGTAATGATCTGTGGTTCATGGAGGAAAACACCAAGCCGTCAATAGTTCACTCAAAACCACGTACTTAGCTCGCCATCTATGAATCCTTATCTTGAGATTCCACAGAATATTAGGCTTCACCGCAACTTCGAACCAAACACGGGCATATTCTCACAGATAAGATGTTTTAGGTATCTACATATAGGTACCTGTAGTCAAGGAGAAGTTCCGACTTTCAATTTCAGATACTCTATCAGTAGCCACCACTTCATGCAAACGCCATGCATGAATGCTACATGAAGTGCTTGCGCCGTTAAAAAAAAATATAGTAATAATTGATAAGGATATGCAGCGTGTGAACCCTGATGATCATCAATTACGAAAATATGTGAGTGTAGGGTTGGGCCCAATAGGATTAGCGGCCCTAAATCAGTATCGCGACTGTGCACCATGCCTGTTGCAGTGTGCATGCTGCGCATCATATACCATCACTCGTTGGGGGTCGTTTTTAGAAGTGTGCAGATGACATGTGCAGAACGAGGACCAAGACCAAAGTGGGGGAATTCCACAAATATTGAATGGAAGAAGTCCAAATGGTAACCCATCCTTGATTTGGGATAATTAATTGAGACAGCCTCCCTCTTCACCTGGTTCCTGGGACTGTAAATTACGTTCCTTGCGAATTACTCATATCTTACGTGCAGAAAACAGATGTTATAGCCTATAGAAAACCGGGAAGTGTTCGGTAAAATGCTCAAAGACCTGAAGAAGTTTTATCCAAAAATAATATCATTCCTGGATCCCATTTCGTGCTTTGCGAGCTTTCGCCCTGATGAACCGTTCTTCATACATTCCTCGGTACCTGCAACGAGAAATAATCGGAAGCGGTAAATTGAAACATCAGATCAGTCAAGTATGTAGGCCAGGCGGCGAGTTCCGTTAATATTTCCCTTTGCCACACTTTAACTGAGATGTGCAAAGATAAACCAAAATACCACAGATTACACAGGTGTACCCTTTAGATGGCCCCAAATCATTCTTAATCTTTCAGTCGCAGCTCTCCCATGGCTACCTTGCTTTTGCTTTCCCTTTTTATCAGTCATAATTTCTTCCCTAGCTTGCCGTACCACTTCTACAGCACTCCCCCAAACCTCTTCCGTATACACGTCCAAAGTGGAGAGAAACTCGACAGGATCATCACAGGCTACGAATAGGCGGATTGTTGGATTTGTTAACATCATTCCCTGAAGATCCAGGTCTGGGGAGTATATTTCTGAGGCGAGGGGTTGTGAGAGGAGAGAAACAACGTCATGGCCATCCGATTCTAGCTCTGTAGTATGCGTATAGCCATCTATGCCGGAGACTAAAGGGGTCTGTTGATTCTCATGAAGCTGTGGGAGGGGCTGTCTTTTGAAAGAGGCGAATTCATCCTCTACAGAATAAGGTAGATGTGGCTGCCGGCTTCGGAATCCGTCGGTTCCACTTGTAGTAGCAGTGGATTTAGAAGTAAAAAGTAGTGAAGGAGGATGATCGGTAGAGAGGCCTCCAGCTGAGATAGAGGGGTCTGTATAGATACCGTGGAGTCGGTGTTCTTGATTGGTTGACTTTGTAGAAGCCAGGTATGATGAGGAAGCAAGCGAGTCAGTAATTAAAGAGGCGGAAGAAGGGCCAGCGATGGAAGAGAGAAGATTCGATGCTGAGGCTGAGATATTTGAGAAGGCGCCACCAGCTGGGGGGTCTGCTACAGGAGTCGAGTCCGGTATAGGATCAGCCTTTTCTGTTGGTTGAGCATCCTGGCTTTTGGTCTTTTCCGAGGACATTGAGATATTTGAGGAGATGAATCTTTATTGTAAGTACTTTGTCGTAAAGATAGTGTCTACGAGGGAAGCAAGAATCAAATTCTAAAATGGCTATGAGTGCTTACATGTAGCCTAAAGATCAGTAGATGCACATGCAAATGTTGATGCATATCTGGGATTTTGTTTTGAAGAACCGAGGATACGGGAGAGCTATCGCTCAGAGCCTCTTAATCGGAAGAAACCTTCCCGAAATCGGAACACCAGGGGGAAGTGGAAGCATCATGAGATTGCCGAAGTCAGGGTACATACTTTGGCGAGCCTTTGTTTTCCAGGTCCGCATATCTCTACATACGGGAATTTACCACGAGGGCACTTGGATGATAATGCTATATGCAAAAAGAAATGACTTCAAGGGATTTAGCGGTGACTTGAATAGTAGTACCCATAGAAGCTACACGTACCTACATGAAGTAAAGTAATTTTCACTACACGGTGATCTCATGGCAGCGGGGCTTGTCCTTGGGTGACTAAGCACCCCACTCCGCATCAGATCAACCGAACCGTTTGCTCCCCCACCAAAGGCGCCCTCAATACGGTGTTATCATTGACGTCGTCGTTGTCATCTCTGTTTCTCACCGTCGCCTGCTCTGCCATCTAACTACTGTTGTGCTGCGCTGTCACGAAGTAATAAGGCTCGAACAACAACTTATCTCTGTACTGCCAGCAATTTCTTTGAAAGTTTGGATTATCATCACTCCACCCATCGCAAGCAAGACAAGGTAAATACAATCCAATTAATTCTTGTCAGGTACCTATCAAGTAACCCCCCCCCCTCTCACTGCTTCAGCAGTTGTCACTCCGCATCGAGCCATTCCCTCCATACATGACACGGGCACTGCCACTGCACCGTCACTGCCACTACATACCACCTCCGCTTCCGCTTCCACCTTCTTCCTCCTCACCACCAGCTACCCGATCCGCAAACACATCCTTCCTTCTTCCCCCACAGATTATCTCCCCTCTTCCAAAAAGAAACGAATAGGCCTAGAGCCCCCCCCCCCCCCATCCACCGCCGCCGCTTGTTCTTATCTTTTTATTGTCTGTGCTAATTCCCGTCTTTCACACTGCACTTACAGTTGGAACTCAACAAACCCCTCCCTTGATCCCCTCCCTTTGCTTCCCACCCCACCCCATCCACCCATCCATCCAAGTGAACTTAACGACGTTGCTCCACGGCATCTTTATTTCAACAACGACTAACGTCGGATATTACTCCGCACCAGCCAGACGGAATTCTACAACGCCGCCGCTAGAATAAGCAATCCCGGCCTCGCTATCACTTGGGCAATCTCACCAATCTTCCCATTCAACCTATCCTTCCTCAAACCTTCCCCCCCCCAACACCTCCCCCCCCTATATTCTCCCTCCTCTTCAACCTGCAGCCATCATGGTCGACGGGGAGACAGCATCTCCGACCTGGAAGTTTACACAGTACGTCTTGCTCTGTTAATTAATGATTTGCTAGCTACCTATATCTATTTTTGGAGCGGGGCAGGGGTTGTGACCCCACTTCCCCGCTGATATCATAACATTGTTCTTTGATTCACTCGGTTTGGAACCCTCTCTAATCATTGGTGACAATTTAGGTGCTTTGGTGACAAGGGAGACGTAGAGGATATCACAGAAGGTAGTCTTAATCTGGCTGATTGCCCATTGCATACACCATTGTTCATAAGCTAACGTTTGTGAAACCTTTTTCAGCTGATATAATATCAACCGTCGAGTTTGATCACACCGGTAACTATCTAGCAACAGGTGATAAAGGTGGCAGGGTGGTATTATTCGAGAGAAACGAAACGGTAAGTTCCTATATCCCTGTACACCATTTGTTACAATCTTACTAGTCGATCTTCTGGTTTTCGACTCGCTAACCTGGGATATGTTCCAACAATACAGAAGAAAACATGTGAATATAAATTCCATACTGAATTTCAATCCCACGAACCCGAGTTCGACTACCTAAAATCCCTCGAAATCGAAGAAAAGATCAACAAAATCAAATGGTGTAAACGGCAGAATGCTTCGCACTTCCTGCTGTCGACAAACGACAAGACTATTAAACTTTGGAAGGTGTTTGAGAAATCTCTCAAGGTTGTCGCCGAGAATAACCTCTCGCATGATGGTGCAACTACTGCTGTTGGGGGTATCCGGCATCATCTCCAACAACCACCTCCGATTTTCAATAATTCTACCGCCCTAAGACTACCAAGGCTCACTCACCATGATACTGTTGTTGCTGCAGTTCCCAGGAGGACCTATGCAAATGCTCATGCGTATCATATCAACAGTATCTCTGTGAATTCTGATGGGGAGACCTTCATTTCCAGTGATGACCTGAGGATTAACCTATGGAACCTAAACATCCAAGACCAGAGCTTCAATATCGTTGATATAAAACCAGCCAATATGGAGGAACTGACCGAGGTGATCACCGCAGCAGAGTTTCATCCGCAATATTGTAACTGGTTCATGTATGCCAGCAGCAAAGGGACTATAAAGCTGGCTGATATGAGAGAAAGCGCGCTTTGCGATCAACATGTGAAGTGTAAGCTTTGAGCTTCTGATATTGATGAAACGATAAAGCTAATAGCATATCTTGAACATAGTATTCGAACAAGAAGAAGACCCATCCTCCCGTTCCTTCTTCTCTGAGATAATTTCCTCTATATCCGACGTTCGTTTCTCCTCCGATGGCCGATATATCCTCTCGCGTGATTACCTCACCGTGAAGATCTGGGATATAAACATGGAGAACAAGCCCGTCAAGACTATTCCGATCCACGAGCATCTCAGACCACGACTCTGTGACACTTATGAGAACGACTCTATCTTCGACAAATTTGAGGTCGTGTTTTCAGGGGATGGCAAGAATGTCATGACCGGGTCCTACAACAATAACTTTATGATTTACCCCAGCGACCCTGAGAAAGAAGTCGAGGTGGTGTTGCAGGCGGATAAGAGTGCCTTCAAGGCTAAAAAGGTGGGTGTGCCTACTCCCATTAACGGTGGAAAGAAAGGGGGTTCGAGAGCAGGAAGTCCTGCTGCCGGTTCCGGTCCTGGAGGAAGAATGAGGAAGGAAACAGATGCAGACCAAATTGATTTCAACAAGAAAATCTTACACATGAGCTGGCATCCGTTTGAGGATTCGATTGCTATTGCAGCTACGAACAATGTGAGAATTCTCTTCTTAGTAATCTCTAATGCCCTTGCTGACTTTGTTTTAGTTGTTTGTCTTTTCAGCATTGTAGACCGGTTGTGCCCATTCCTTTGCAATTGGAGGCCCGTCGTTCAATGAAATCAAGCGTTTGTGTTTTTGTTTGTCTTGACTTCATAAGAGTGACCGCCTGGGAAATTTCCTTGTTTGCATTCTCTGGTACTGTTGCGACCCGTGCCCTTATTATTCTACCAAACAAGCCTTTCCCGACAATATTGAAGTATTAAGCTTAATATGTTGTTTCTGGGAAAAATATAGCGCGCTTAAAGCCGCATGAATGTAAAAAATCCATCAATTTATTTGTCTTAAAGGTTTTCCTTGAAAGGCGCGAGGTTGACGAACTATCGTTGTGAAATGATCAGTAAACTGCCCATCTCTCTGTTACTTTGCGCAAAGTTTGTACCCCATACCATGTTGGATGAATTATCGGATCCATAACTGTCTCGATGGTTCACACCATCACATAGGTCAAATCAACTGCATCTCGAGCTAGATTAACCTCCGCTCATTGTTAAAAGCCTGCTTTGTTGGGGGTTTCCTCAGGAATGTTTTGAAAAATAAGTATATCAGTTCAAATAGGACCATAAATCTTTTCAGATGAGGGAAATACTTGACGTTCGGGCCTTCCTTATGCTCAATGATGCCAGTCCGATGAGTTATCTCCATTAACATCGGCATCACCCCCACGCCCGAGGGATGTGAAAAACTTCTCGCCAAGTTGAAAATGTGACCAAATAGAAATATCGGGATCGAGGACTTCCCCGCAATTTGAATTATCAACGGTGTATGTGCGAGTAGTACACGCCTTGTGCATGGATGGGTGGAGGGTTATGTACATGAATCGATTGTCGAGTTAATAGCGCTCGCTTGGATAGGCTTCTTATCGATGGATGCATGCCGGCGCGGGGCATCTGTGGAGATGATCCAGAACGACAGGATGATGTGGACTGCGCTGCTACGGGGATGCCATCCATGCTTGCCTGACACATGCAGTTATGCAGGCGTGGGTACACCCTGTCTAAGGCACGGGTGCGAGAAGCGAGGGCGGAGGATCAATGATTTTCCGTGTCCACATTTAAGGATCCACCAATCCTCGCTGACTAAAATATTAACGCTTCACTTTTGCATCTCGAGCAGATTATTGCCATACATGTATATATAGCTACATGTAGTTCCACTTCTGAAGATGCAATATATCCATCGCATATGTATGTAAGCATGTACAATACCGATATATGAGGAACCTATACCTCAAGTAAGGCTTGTAACTAGAATAAGAGAAAGGCAGATGAACTACCTTATATACATTTCTGAACCCTGCCTTTTCTTTCTTTTTGGATAGATTGCGGCGAGTTCAGAAGTACATAAGGCATATGCCAGTCGGTTCTTATTTTCTTTTTTGACGTGAGCCCTGTGACCTAAGGGGGAACTGAGAACGTCGTGCGCAAACGTCCATGGGACGTTTCATATCCTTCGAAATTTGAATCATGTGAAAACCACATTCGCTTCAAGCATAGAACCTTGCTGTGAAATTTTACGGCGGAGATATCGAGGTAATTTGTAATTTTCAGAATGCCAAGGCTAGCCCCCCAAGTTCGGTTGGAGGTATTTTAAATTTCAAGCCCCGTCTATCGTGCAAATACCGGTTTGAGTGGTAAAAATCTTTTAGTATCCTTGTCGAGACATCGTCGATCGAAGTTTTTTGTCATTCCCAGACGCCCATATGTTCCTGCTCTCGTGACAAATAAGCTTATGAGATACTTCTAAGATGCAGTTACATAGTAGGTACATGTGCGAGCAACCTTGGCATACATGTAGTGGGTATAATATACCTGTTTATTCGAAACCGTCCTGCCAGCGCGATCCAATACGTTTGCCTTCCCCTGGACCAGCGGGCACAAAGCCTCGGGGATGAGGGAATTATTCGTTGTTTTAGACAGGTTTAAATTCTGTCAATCAGTCACAGATGTTTAGATGCAAGGCACGCAGAGCCATTGGCCTCACATGTTGGGGGACAGAAGAAGATGGCCACTAAGCCCGGGTTTGGCTATGTACGTGTTATGCAGATAAGATTTTTGCCCAACCATTGACTGAGTCAACAGCATTTATTACGGCAGAGATTTGTATGTGAATCTCGGTGCTTCTATGGGTTGGCTTTTGGGTTTATGAAAACAAGTAGTAAAGCGAAATCCTTTTGAAACATCTGTTTTTGGTGTTGTGCATGGTTGTTGCCTTGAGATCTTATGATATTTGCCACGTGACCAAAAATAGCAATTGCGTGCTCGCGAGTGGTGTCTTGGCTGTATTGAGGCTCAAAATTAAGCTTTTTTTAAAACGCCAAGTATTTACAGTTCAGGGATCTCCAGTCAATCAGCACGTGAGACACTCAATTCACTCTGACTGTGCTGATGACGCAAACTTAGCTTCAACGTTCTTCAGCTGGGATCAACATATTTTCTTAAGGCACCCCAGAGTCTGATCGAATCTATAGAGAGGTGCACCGCCTCCTTTCTCTATTCTTTCTTTCTTTCGCGGGTTCACCCCCGATGGCCAACATAGCTGAAAACATGGGATCAACGCCGGCAGTTTTGTCTGGTTTTAACAGGTACGTCACAGGAAACGGTAGATCTCTGAATAGAAGTGTGACTTTTTCATTTCTTTTGTGTGTCTTCATGTTTCTTTCCTTCCCCCTATTATATTACAAGAGCATGCAGCAGCACGATAGTCCTGAAAAGGATAAGAAAAAAACCGCCACCCGTCCATCGTTTCCATCGTAAACACAAGTCTCATCATAGCATGAAATATACAAAATTTTAGGAAGGAAAAGACTCGAACAACCCAACCAAAAGTAGGACAGCCACCCAAGAGATCCGATGAGATATATGAGATGTGAGGTAAAAAAAAAAAAAAAAAAGATGGGAGACCGCCAACAACATTTCCTCATCCCAAACTACACCACCATGCCACCACCACCACCTCCCCTTGGTTTGGGGATGAGTATACGCACTAGTAGAAAAAAACAAGCGCTCCCATATGGGGTCTGCACCCTTCCAGAGTCAAGTGTTTTTTTCAATATTATACTCATCCCCTTGCGACCCGAAGCGGAACCGCTGAGCGCGAACCCACACGCTCAGTGGCTCCGCTTGAGCCCCAATAGAAAGCCCAGTGCGAGACCAAGGAGAGGACTCCCTGCAGTCGGACACTGGGCTTTCGAATATGTCTCGAACAGTGTCTTTGTTTTTCCTCCCGCAGCGCAACTATTTGGGTTTTATAATTGCCGATTCAATACGCCAATCGTTCGAGTTTCGTCATCAATCAACAGTGTCGCTATCAATGTTCCATGCAGATTCGTTTCCGATGTCCAATGTAGGATGAAAGTTGTGTTGAAAGTCTGAGATGCCGCGATACTGATCAAAAATAACCCAATCGCCGGTCATAATAGAATCTGTTCTTGATCCATCACGATAATCCTCAAAGTTATTTGATAAAGGGCTTTGATCATAGTCGGTGGTATTAGTCATAGGAGATGCCCACGTGTGAAGCTGGCTGGGGTCCAAGTAATTATCAAGGAATAACGGAAAGTCGCCGGATTGTGAAACCTGGGGAATCTCGAGGTTATCATTCGGCATGGCCGGCGTCGGAGACAGTGACTCATTTGCAATAGATGTGTTCTTTCTCCTTGTCGGGGTAACCGGTACTCCCTGATCTCTCCTCCGCGGATTCCTCTTCATTCGCTTGTAGATGTACTGGTGCGCTTTCTCCATGTGTTGTTTGCAATTGCTCTCACGCTTTGATTTGTATGTGCAAGGGGCAAATTGGCATTTCCACTCCTTTGAATTTAAGGCGTGAATGTCATTTTGGTGACGCTCCTTCTCCTTGTTGGTAGGAAATCCTTCAGTGTGGTATTTGCAGTTTACGTCGTCGCATTTGAAAGGACGGTCATGTGTCTTACGATGTTTCGTCAGGTCGCAAGGACGGGGGAAGGTCTTTTGGCAGAATTCACAGGAATGGTTGGCAGGTTCCTTGGAATTGGCTCGAGAAATTGGTGAAGAGTGAAGCGGAGAGCCAGCACTAATCGCAGAAGTGGGTTCTGATGGGGACGTTGTGAAACCGCCTAAGGCAAGAGTAGAGGCGGCAGTTAAAGATGTCTGCAAAGTTGCTGAGGAATATCCACCATTGTTTATCATGGTATCAGTCATTGCCAATTGATCACTAGATTGCCATGGCTGCGATATAGTAGGCTGATAATATGCCCGAACATCGCAGGATTGACTTTGAGCAATAGTGTTTTTCGTGTTCTCGTCAAACTGAAAAGTAGAATTGTTGCCCATATGAATCTGAGGATGACCAACCAATTGGCAGGAATTGTAAACCTCAGGAGGAACCTGAGTAAAAATTTCAAGTTGTTGTTTGGATGTATTGTTTTGCCTGAGCTTTGCAACTGGCTTGACAAACGGCCCTTGTGAGTTGAAACTGGCAGGAGTGATCGCTGGTCTTTTAGTGATAGATTCCTCGGCATCAGCCGACAATCTTCGTTTAGACACTCGCTGTTGGGCATTGGAATAATGCATAGCGCCTCCTGATACTAGGGCAAGCTGATCCAAAAAATAATTTTTTGTGTATGGAATGTCTTTCTCCCGAACACGATCTTTCTCAAGAACATCAGGGTAGGCATTCTGAATCCCATTAAAGAGAGCATTGAAGAAGTTTTTCGGTGGAGTGTTTGGGCTCATATTCTGCACCGGATAGTTAGCGGCGAACCCTGCCAAAAAGGAGTACATTAGGGATGTATCTACATTAACCATATTCGTGATGAATTTCTCCACATCTCTCAAACACCGAATTTGCCCTTGATACATTCTCTCCTTCGCGCAGGAGAGGACCTTCTTTAATCCAACAAACTCAAGGTTATCCATCATGGGGCTAATTAAATGCCTCTCGATCGCGTGGATACTTTCGAGATCCATCATTGCCCTGCTTAGCTCTGGTTGAGTAGCAAGAAAAGATTTCGGGGAGAGAGTTGCCGAGCTCGGTGGAGTGAGCTCTTGGCAAGATGCCACTATGTAAGACGAGCCGGAATCGGGGACAAGACTTGGTCGGCCCATAAGGCTCCCGTTCCCTAGGCCAGCTTCAGTCTCTAGCGAAGAAGTAGCCGAAAACTTCCTTGCATGCCCTGAAAGCGCCCTTGTTGCCGACCCATCGGCAGCAAAACTTTGTAGTCCTGCATTGGCGTAGTTCGAGGCAAGCGTTCCAGGACTACCCATAGTAGACCCAACCCCGGAGTCGCTGATTGGACCCTGCACTACAGGGGCAACAAGAAGTCCCTGAGTAGTTGCTGACTGAGGATGTAGCGACATCTGTTGATGTTCGCTTGGGCCGTCCACAGTAACTAGGGGTTTCTGAACAGTCTCCAGGATGGGTTCCTCTGGGCCCGGCATATACTCTGCTGGTTGAAATTCAGAAGCCCTCATAATGTAATCCAGGTCTTGATCTTCTAGGTCACCAATGGCAACGAATTCTTCGTGTAACATGTCATTGTCATCGGGATAATTGCTAGCTCCAGGGCTGATGAAAAAAGTAGGCACTGGTTCGTCTTCTGGTCCGGATTCCTTTTGGGGTCCCTTAGACATTCTCTGGGCTTGGTCAAGAGTCTTGAGATGCGGTTCCAGCTTGGACTGCATGCGGTTCATGTATCTCTGTTGATGTTTTTCGATGTCCTTTCCAACCGGATGTGTGTATGATCTAGCCGGCGCGGGCGGAGAAATATTAGGAGACGAACTTGGAGATGGATATGGCACGGTATGCCGCTTGTGTAGCTTCATTGTGGAAGCTATCGCTGGGTGTTGGTCTGGCATCTGCAGAGCTAATCGTGGAACGGGCGATGCACTGCGAGGAGTGGACATGTCGAAATCTTGTTGCCGGTAAGAAACTTTCTTTTGCTCGCTGCAGGAAGGCTGTGTTAGCTTATTTATGTTCTTTGGCAAAAAGAGTAGTAGGTGGTAGGGCTGTGCGAAGTGCGAAGAGCCAAGCCATCATGAAATGGGAGTGGAAAAACAGATGAAGTGAAATAGATTGATCAAACACATGCTCGATGGGTAGCCAGTCGGTAGAATTGGTATAATGGGATATAGGGAAGAGGAAACACACTGTGATGTTGTTGAGGGTCCAGGAGCTACTATGATAGACCTAGGGTGTGAGAATAATGTCCCTCTACTAATTTGTAGAGGATCCTGTCAGCTACTTGTAATGTAGCTAGTGATAACAACCAAGTGAATAAATGAAGGATAAAAACGTGCGAACTTCGAAACAGAATAGTTCGTAAAAACATCAAAAGGGACAGAAAGGCCCCTCCCCTCTCCGAAAAACAGGTGGGGGTGGGTCATGGGCGGGGTGACGATATACAAGTGTGCACGTACGTGAGTGCGCACCGTTGAGTATACGGATTGCGTGGGTTGTGTGCGCAACAAACAATAACTTGGATCTAAAGTGGAGCAAAGAAACAGCAAGACATAAACACATACCTGGTGTCCTCCTGGTCTTTTACTCCTCTTGACTTTCTGCTTCGCTGTCGTGTATTTGGGAATCCCATTACTGAAGAAGCTGGCGTATAGCTAAGAGATCCCTTACGTATAGGATGTAGGAGCTGTTCGAGTCACAAAGGGGGGATTGTAGGGGTTAATGAGGGAAAATTGCTTTTCTGAAAGAAAAAAAAAAAGAGTCGTAATGCTTTGGCGAATTTTCCAAAGATCGAGAATGATTATTTTTTTGGTCTTCGATGGAGGGTCCTTTGGCTCGCTAAGTAGTAACGGTGGATGAGGGTTGGTTATAGCTGACCTGCGGCTAGTAATAATTGAGGCTCTGTGAATTTGTATGGGTATCCCAGTTTGGTGTGGATGATTCGGTAGTAGCAAGTAACTACATGTATCGATGATGACCCCCGATTTTTCCCTGTTGGTCGATCTTTCCTTTTTGCCTTTTTTTACTCGTCGCCGGAGGGAGCTGAAGGTTAAAGAGGGAAAGATGAAAAGAAAGAAGAGAAAAAAATAGAAAATAGAATTCTCGTGTAGGTAAGTATGTATGTAGGGATGGCGGTGGCCGGAAGAGCAAGGCTGATAAAAATGGGTACTGACTCTCTTTAACACCAAGAACAGACAGACGGACAGATCACTCGCTTGCAAGCAACCTCTTGGGATCAGAAATATTGTACAGGACGCAACACAACTGATATATGATATGATATTGCTTGCTTCCCGATGATTCTAAAGAACGGAAAATCACATTGAATAGAGGGGGCAATGAGATGAAATAAGAATGGGAGAAACCAGCCAACTGGGGAGATGCCATCATACATGCCATGAACCAAGTAAGTAAGTAGCAAGAAGGAAGGGGAAAGGTAAGGGGAAGTTTGGCCAATGATGATTCGGCAATTCGGGCGACTCTCTCTGCAATATGCATAATGGGTGAATTGGGTTCTGACTGAGCCCGTTCTGAGGAGGCTTCGTGAAAGAGAGCGATGGGAGACTGTTTCTGTGGAGGGCAGTTCAACCTTCCTAGGCACACAGCTTCCCATATTGTAACGTGCAGTGGGGCTGTTGCCTAGCGACTACCCCTGTCGTGCAGTTGGCCCAATAACATCCCCCGTCCAGGCTGGGGCAGCGCAGCGCATATCATTAGTTCTCCCAGATGAAGTGAAGGGACCAGAGGACGGAATATCATGCTGTCATCCAAAAGAGCGCCGAAAGCGAAAACTTGAGGGCCGTTGCTGTAAACAAATCAACAGAAGGTGGTCAAACGTCCGGTAAAGGCGTGTGTTTCACGGCTTTCGGGCTTGCCATTTGTTCTCAAAACGCCCTTTTCTTGTGGCCAAGATCCACAAGTGACCAACACCTCCGTGATACCGAGCAGCTTTTTTTTTTTGGTGGGTATGGGTAGAGAGTACTTTCTTCCCCTGTGCCTACATGTACTTACCGCACTGTCGTTGAAATTGTCCCAGGCCCCGAGGGCCCCGGGCTCGATATCTCCTCTTGATTTTTATTTTTTATTTTTCAGTTTGAAGCGGCTATGGGTTACAGAATTGCGCGAGTCAAAAGCGCTCCTTATTTTAACGCGACCCAACCCAAGCCATTTACCGCAGAAGCCGCTAGAATTAAACTGACAAACCCGGCAGCAGAACCTATTTACACATGCAATATCTGGACGGGGTAGATTCTCGGATAATGTATTGATATCATGATATAAAGATAGATGATATCTATAAAAAAAAATGTCCCCAATTCGGCCTGGGGATAGTAGAACGCGGACTCGAGTAGTATTACCCAAGAGGGCGGTACATGATGTATGAACAGATATATGGCGCGGAGAGGAAACCAAATGGCGAGGTGAGGAGGGGTGAAGTCGGATGGGAACACAAACAAAGATGGTGCTGGTGCTGGTGCTGGTGCTGGTGCTGGTGCTGGTGCTGGCTGTCTGCACTTAGTGCTGCTTAGTGATAGAGCCCCCCACGGAGGCAAGCGAAAGACTCATAAGCCACGATGTGCACCCCGCTGTTGCGTGTGAGTGCTGCGTGTTGCTGCGGGTTAACAGTCACCAACCCATGCATGGACACGGGATCCCTGCGCAGAGCCTCAACACCTGATCGTGATCTGCACCCGTCACATCTACGTACATACATTTGAGTGCTGCTCTACATGATCTGAACTGATTGGGCCGTATTATTACTCTCATACATGAGTAGAGCCCCAATAGGTAATCATTCAGTCTTCGTCCGACTAGCATTACTAAATTTGACTGAGGTTGAGTCCTACTGACATCTGCCATGAGGGATCGACGATTCAATGATAAAGTGCCTACATTACATAGTACATGTACCTATGAGAATTGGAGAATTGCTGCTTACCTACTCTTCTACATGTAAGTTACACACTCAATTATCCTGCACTTGCATCCGTACGGTTAAAACTACATGTACGTGCTGCCCATGATAGATACATGTAAGTAGGTACATGTAGATACAGTATTATGGGAGATCACGAATGGTAAAGAGCCTCGGTTGACCGACACTACTTGGATGGGACGCTGGGGCATATTGAACCCCCTTGTTCAAACTCACCTGCTAAGTGACAGTCCGCACCGTACCATGGCTGCGCTCCACTCCGGGGTCTTGTTCACACACATACGCTTCCCTCCACGGATTAAGAAACACATGCGAGAAATAACAAAAAAACCAGTCATCAAGGGCCGCGGGTTTTCTCCCTTCACCCTCACGGATTGGAATCCAACCACCCATCCACCCCTCCCGCTTCCCTAGCTTCCCTAGTCTCTAATTCATGCGTTCCAAGCTGTCGGGAAGAAGCGGCGGTCAATCAAGCGGCAGCGCCTAATTCTTTGCGGCGAATATGCGCACTAGCCAGCTAGCTGCCATTCTACACTACAGTAGAGTTCTATTGCGATCAAGGAGAAA
This sequence comes from Morchella eximia, assembly GCA_024713935.1. Lineage (NCBI taxonomy): Eukaryota > Fungi > Ascomycota > Pezizomycetes > Pezizales > Morchellaceae > Morchella > Morchella eximia. The sequence goes on along the minus strand of JAMGZG010000011.1, from coordinate 1,288,348 downwards.
AAACATGGGATCGTCCCCGGGCCAGACCAGAAAGTCTTCCCGAGCCATTGCGAAAGGACAAATACACGAAATACAATAAATAGTATAGCTCGCGCGTTAGTTAAAAGATCGGAATTCTGTGTTGCAAAGACATGCATCTACTAAGGCTATGAAATGGTATAAAGATCATAATGATAACCAAAAAAACTACATGTACATAATGTAGCTATTTCGAAACTTCTCTCGCGAAGAAAAGAAATATCGGCTCCTCAACCCAAACCTGGGAACAGCATGGCATCCTCCTACGCCCGCCTCTAACTGCTATGCGAATATGCGAAGCTTCCAGTATCGCTACCAAGAACTTGACACTGATCACGGCTGTGTTGTGCGAGTTCCTTGCATACTCCGTGGTTAAATTAGCGAACGAATTGCCAGAGTCGGTGGCAGAGGCTGAGGACTCAAGAAAAGCCCGGGCGGCTACAACACGAAAAGGAAATTTCCCCACCACCTTTCACCTCGCAGTGGCTGAGGATAACCTGACATTTCCCCGCATCCACACACCGCACAAGTTCACTTCGGGCTTGAAGCGATAACAAGGACATGCGAGAAAGAAGCAAAAAACCTTGTCCATCACCCTCCTCTTTCGTCACCAGCATGAGCGTGGCTCGTGCAAACGAGACACGCACGACAGCCGCAGTGTGTGACGCCATGTGAAGATGGGTCTAGATACGATCGATTTAGAAGGTAAAGGAAGAATCCGAAACGAACCCCATACACACACCACTCGTACACATGATATCCAGATCTTCCGGTAATCGATTATCGATCTAGGAGGTTTTACCAGAATCCGGGATTACAGACGGGCTGAGCATTATAGAAATTCACCAAAGATAACAGAGCATTAGTTTAACGCCCGGTGGGTAGAAATTGGGATATCGCAACGTCGGCCAGGACTTAAACAGATGCGAAAGGCAGACTCCCAGCCCTTTACCCTGTCCCCGAAATTAAACGGTGCAAAATCATGTGGAGTAGAGATGAAAATAGAAATAAAAATCTACTACTCGGAGGCGTTCTCAACTTCAGCTCTAGATCTGCTCTAGATACGGTACTGTATGTACCGGTAGCTTTCTCCTGCTTCAGGCAAGATAAAACAATTAGCAGTTTGTTTTTCGGTGCTCGGGACATTCCAGGATTTCCTGGGGCCTTTCCATCCGAGGATGAGGGTAAGAGAATCGAGTATGATACATACTCTCCATACTCGACAAACTCGCATCCAGGATGTTGGTAAGAGTTGTAGTGTAACTAGCAAGCTAGCTACGAAACCACTTGCAACATCGGAGTAGAAAAGGAAGGTCAATGAGAGTCAAAGCAGATCTAGGTTAGTTATATGTATATACATGTACATACCTAACCCACTTGTTTCTTAGGAAGATTTCCTTCCTGGAACTGCCTAAAGAAAACAAAAACATTCAAGCTTTGGGTAAGTCAGCACTCAAAATGTTCTCCACTGTTTCACAACGATGCTCTTCTAACACACCCCTTTCTTCTACAGCCCTTCTAGAACAACTTTCCATCCGCAATGTGTGATCCTGGCCCTGATAAAATGATATGCTTACTGGATGTGAACCTCGGAAATGAAACATCCGTCTAACCACCTCGTATGCCTGACACTGGGGGATTGGACTAACTGTGAGGGGCATACATGCGTGGAGGTAGAGGGGGTAATTCGCATAACAGCTTCATGGATGCTCTCTGTGCAGAAGGCAACCACAGTTGCGACGTAGGCACAAAGACGATATCAATGACGACCAAATCAATGTGAATCACTTTGCATGGTTGTCGCCACTCAAGCTAACCACTGAATTATTGTCAATAACATTAATAAGGTTGCACTGTGCTTACTGTAAAACGTCGCACACCTTTAAGGTTATTTTTGTAAGAGGATAACGGCTCGAATCAATTCAACACCATTAAGTTTCTATGTATAGGGACGAGCCACCGGAGCAAGATTAATCTAGATGAGGCCTGGGACGGCCGCTTCCCTTCCTCCTCTAGAAGCACATGATGGGTAATGACCAAACCGGATGCTTTTATTGTTTGCTTCTGTTTCTGGAGATTTTCATTTCTTTTACCCCTTGCTCTGCCAATTCCGAGACATTGTCTTTCTTGCAGCTGTCACAATCAATGAGGATGGATGGAATGGGGGCGGGTGTCAGCCTCTCCCAGTAGCTTCCCTTTTTTCCTTCTTTTCTGAAGGGTGATGGCTTTTAGCCAATGTTCGAGGGGCGGGGTGGATACGGTGAAACCCTTCTGGAAGTGTGCGACGGAAGGAAAGAAGGAAAGAAGGGAGGGAAGAAGGAAGGAAGGAAGTGAAGGACGCGCAGCTGCGAGACATCCTTGAAATGAGGGTGCTAGTTGCGTATGGTAAAAAAGTGTTCAATCTTCTTCTTCTCTTTCCATTCCTCATGCCTTGGTATTTGGTCGGAGGATGCACCCTTGGTTCTAGAAGCACATGTAGGAGGTACAGGGACTAGGGAGAGGGAACCGCCAATAAAACACGGTGGAGGCTGGATGAACATCTAAGTTCCATAGGTACTCGGGGCAGGCAAGAAGAACCTGAAAATGACTTTTTATGGTAAAGGCTTCTGATTTGCGACTGGCAAAAAGCTACACCAAATTGAGCCCCTGCTTGCAGCTTGCATTTTCAGGTTCTTCTTGCCTGCCTCGAGTAGAGGGAGTACTCGATGAGGCGACGTGAGTACAAGCGGATGCAGAGTGGATATCTGTGCACTTGAGGTAGTTTAAGACAAAAAATAAAGCTACAGGGCATGTAGTTAGTGGACATACATGTTGACAGTGAGGCCCATTCGATTCCAAGCACCCTACGCTATGTACGCGAGCAAGAAGCCTGTCTATGCCAAAAATGTTGAAATCCATTTACATTTCCCTAACAGGTGTACGCAAATCTGTCTCGGTCACTCCCGTTGCAAACACCGGGATTTTTTTTAGCTTCACCTAAGGGGACGTAGCTCATAGATACATCGGCATCTACCAAGCGCATGCCTAGAGATATCAGTACTAAAATATCACACAGGCATATTAATGCCTACATGGCAGCTCTAGTTCACCAAAATACCTCAAAAGATATACAGTTGTTGATCCCCCATTGATTTGAGTTCAACGCGTCATTCATGATAGGGTGGTAACATTGGACCGTATTTATCAACCCATTATCAGGTGCATGTACATCTATGTACGTACACCCTGGATTGAAATAGCTGTAGATCGAGGAAAAAGAAGGCGGAAAGAAGGAAGATCGAGACATGATCAGGTGGAGTATGTATGTAATACCTACATGTACATACTCTAGAGTACTCGTAGCTTCATAGCGTTTCCGAACACGACCAATATTGCATGACATGCGGAAAGGTGGATTTGGCGCTTTTTTGTATGGTATGCAATAGCAGTCGTGTTCGGAAACGTCATAAAGCTACGAGTACATACTACACATGCACTCTACCATACACGGCATACATGCACATATGTCCCTGTATACATGCCGTTCTAGATTACTGGGGTAGGAAAGAGATGTATCCGCGGCCGTGGGTAGGACGTTTTTTTCTCTCAAAAATGATATTAGGTGTGGACCTCTGCCAAAAGAGAGACCGAAACAAGAAGTGCATTATCTAGTACTCCTGCCTCGATGTAATAGCCCGCTACGATTCTTAGAGTAAAAGGCTTGTGAATTGAAATAACGAAGAGTTTTATTACTAAGGATGATAGAGGAGTGAGAGCCCTCTTCTGATCTAATGTACAATAGTATACGTGACACGTAGAGTAACCTACATGCCAACGAAACTATCGAGTTGCCATTACTTTGAGTCACAGGACTGGCGTGGTGGCGACAAACAGTCTAGAATTACATGTAAGCTTGCATGTAGCCTAGGGAGCACTTCATGTACATGTACTCATGGAAACTATACGTAACCTATTTCAGTTGTGATCAGATAGCAAGTGAGAATCCATGAAGCATGGAACATTGCACCCTTATTTAGGCTGGTTGGCAACGAGCCGCTATATATTTTTTCCTGTGTACATGAGTACAAAGCGACTCTATTCCAACAGCTCCTTACGTTACATCCCTTTATGGCCTCATCGCTCAGCTTTTGCCCAAACCAATTTCTGGACCTGCACTGACGTAGGAGGCTGTCCCTGCTTCTAATGCTGGTATGTCCCTGCTCCGTAGTTTCACCACGGCCTTCAACAATTGCTTCTAGAAACACGGTTAAACCTTCTGTCGTGTTAACGTGGAGATGGTTCTGATTTCAAGAAGTCCGAATCCAGGTGGCTTAAAGTTATATATAATAAAATAATAATGACGCTCATAGCTTTATACATGTATTGATCAGGGATGCACTCCACCACAAAAGTCAAAATAATCATACAAGGCAACAAAAAAAAATAAGGGTTTCATGAGTGATAGCTTGTGTAGCACTTTATCTAAGATTACTTAAGGGGCACCGAATGTATAATTTTTCCTAATGGTTTATGTGTTAGGGTTAGTGCCATCTCACACAATCCTCACATTTAAGCAACCAGGAAAGGAACTCGTTAACTGTATTATAAATATATGGTGAGTATAGTGTTTACCATGGTTTACAAATCATGGTTCGAAAATGGATTTGCTGATTTGATCCGGATCTGATTGAACTCTCAATCAAATCGATTCTAAGCATACACCAAATCATGTATCGGTCTGAGATACCTTTCATGGAAAAGCTAGTCTCCAGAAATATGTGGACCCCAATCCAATAAAAGAGTCCTTCCAGTGCAGGGAGTATGGTTTGGACTTGAACTGGTTTCCTGAGATTAAGAAGTCAAATTAAATCATGGTTTTAACTTAAGGCGGGCAACTGATGATTGGATTAGATTTAGGGGTTCAAATCGAATCAAATCGAATTATGGAGCACACTAGATGAGTCAATATAGAATATATTGATTTTGTATCTAAGGTGAAACATTGCTAAATTGATTGCACCTGGACGTGAATGTGCAGAACTAGAACCATGACCGCCTATGTAAGTGCTGGCGAGTTCTGGGCATTTGGTACGATTTAGCGATATCTGTGAGACTTTCATTCTGCCGAAGGAGGTTGGCAATAGGATTTGGCACATTCTCCCAGTCTCGGGATTCACTGCGAAGGTAAAGATTGTATCATGAACTATGTCTGGGGCTATGCCGTCGATAGGGTATAGTGATGTAGAGATATATAGATAGTATATATAATGCATATAGTCAGTAGTGTCTCATCCCGTAAATACGTTAGATATACGATATTCCTGCTTTCTCCATTCTGTAATGTTGATCTACAGAATAAATATATAGACATAGGGCTAGAGCGTTGGCCCTCGATCTAGACATGCAGGCAGCTTGGTCAATTGATATAACAACGTATAATTGTAACACCCAGGACTATATTGGTCTAAGTTATGTGCACCTACACGGTTCCCCTCTAGTACGTACAACTAATGACATTCAAGAAACCCATTATCCAAAACAACTGCCATATCACATAGTTTTTAGGTGATTTCCGTGGATGTATTATTAACGTCCTGAAACGTGATCTGTTTTACTCCAGTAACGCGCGCGAACCAAATTCACGATTTCCTTGATTTTTATATCTAGCCATGGTAGTTATAATTAATTTATATTGAGGTAGTTAATTCCACATAGATACGATGTACCCTTGATGCCATCGGCTCGAGTTAGTTGATTCTTTATTATATGTAGATATATGTAGACACTAGACACGCTCTTAAGTCTATATATACACATGTAGATCAGTTACCAGTGCGAAACATCATTTGTTATATAATTATACCGCCAAACATTGCCAAGCTACTCCAAACCCCGGGAGGGATTTACAACCGTGGGAGGCCATAGAGAATGGCTGGTAGGAAAGAGCAGTTTCTCCCGTGTTTTCTTTCTTCATTTTAAAGAGGGATGCTCTTGATGGGTTTGGTTGGGCTGCTTTTGCAAATTTGTCTGTTGGACAGTTTATCTATTATGGATCACTCATGATTGTTCATCTTATCCCTTCGTCTATGGGGCGGTAAATGTGTCAGAAGTAATTTTACCAACGGTAGTAAATTATTTTACCACCGGTGGTATAAGTATTGAATTTCAGTTCCTGTGCCAGTATAAACACTGAATTTCAGTCTTTATGCTGCACTATACTACATTAGTAAATGTTCAATCGTTAATGCCAACAGTTATGAAAGTTTCCCACCAGTATTGAAATTCCCCACTGGTGGGCAATAGAACTCATATATTGGCATTATATAGCCCCTTTTGGCCAAAAGGTCTGTGTTTTTATCCATTTTAAGGTATAAATGTTGGTATTATTTTCACCACCGGTGGTGAAATAATTTACTACCTTTGGTAAAATTACTTTTGACACATTTACCGCTCTATATTCGTCTGGCGAAAAATGCTTCCCCCCCAAATAAAAGCAATTTTTTTGTTTACTAACAGACCCTGTTATCCCTCTTAATAAATAATAAATCCCACATAAATCTAATTCCCGTATTATACAGTGGGTTATAGCGCCGTCGCTAGACTAAGGTAACACTATTAGCGCTGCCGGACCATTGGAGCTCATTGGAGAGGGTCGCATGGTCGTAGCGTGATCATTAAGTATCATTCGACATTAATATATATCCCCAGCCATAGATCCAAAACAACTTCAAACCACACAACAAAAGATATCTAGAGGGCAAATATTCTTTCACTGTGTCTTCCAAGATATACTATGAACTTGCATGCTGGCAACGATATTAATGGAATTAACGCCACTGAGACATTTCTTGGCGCCTATTAGAGTTTTAGGAAAGATCACCGAGATTCTTTACTTTTGCGAACTGGTTGATAAAAATAGACAATTTGAGTATAGGATCTACATGAAGTGTGTTATCGCGGTGGACCTCATGACCAGGAAAGAGTAGCTAGAAAAGGTTATGATAGATATTGATCTTGTTCCTAAGCTACTTAAGCGCCCCCAAATAAAGCTCAACGTACTTCTGTCACTACTCGGCCAGACGTATGTACACCACCTTTTCTTTTCAGAACAGCCACCATCAACCGATTCTGTAATAGGATGCCTAATGCCCAATCCAATATGTGAAATCACTTCCGGCATTGTAGAATCTCATGACTCGGTAAGACCTGCTCAGAATTAGGCAAAGATGGATATATGGCCACAATTGATGCCAAGACGCCGAGCCTGCACTGAACTCCTTCCATTTACAAATGTGCGAACGACTGCAAATTTGGTTTGTGATTATAAAGGTTGATTTGAGTGGGAAGGTGCTAACCTGCAAGTGAGGTGATTATAAATGATGGTATTCTTCGAGGCAAAAATATATCAGCGAAATTTGGGTCTGTATTGATTAGATAAGCGAATCCCCGGCGTAGACATAGACTATCACTCGTTCTAAGCTATCGCCTTCATGATATATCACGCGCGCACAAATTCCTATTTTTTCTCCCAACCCGTTAAGGTTAGAACTCGGACATAAATATTGGTGCCTTCAGGCTTTCACGCTGTGGTCATTGTTATATTAAGCCTAAAAACCACCTTAATTACCCCAGTCACATGTGGATATAGGCACTTCTATCCCTTCGTCTGACGACAAATGCTGCCGCACGAAAGTTGGTGTGGAGGGGGTGGCTTTTGGTCACAGATCTCTTTAGCTTTCTTATCAATTATTATTTCACCAAAATTACGAGTCTCTATTATGCAGTGGGCACCATCGACAAACGAAGGGGAAACTATCAAATCTAACTAGTCGTGAATAATCTTATATGTCTACTCTTGAATTCTCGACACTGCTTAGGAAGGCTCCTTTAGGAGGAATGCTTATAACAACCATAATCCTCATCTTATGTGTATCTCACCTATCCAATAGTGAAATAGTAATGTTTTCATATTTTTAAGTAACTTTGAGGTATTGTTCTAATCCGAAGTGAAGAGGAGGTTACGAGCTAGATCCTTGTGGATAATTGTGGTTGTTGTAATGGGAAAGGGTTGGGGTTGCAAGAATCATGATTTCTTATAATTGTGTCTAGAATTATATGATTTTCCATGTTGCTACGATGCTTTGGGTAGCGTCGTAAATCTAATATTATCTATACCAGATGGGATGCGACAAATTCTGTTGTATTAAATACACTAGGTTTACTGCCATTCCACGTTTCTAGAGTCCTATGGGGGGGGGAGGGGAGCGCCAAATCTAAACTATATGTTGAAAAACGTATAAGACTCTACATGGTCTGCATCATGCTATATCACTCATTACCTCGCAGGCCCTACTCACGGATGACGCGTTTAAATAAATGGTGGGCAGCAGCGCCCTATGAAAAATATGATCTCTATCCGAATTAAATCTTATTATCAGTACTTAAGTTTAAATATAGTACAATCCAACACAGACGGAGAGTCCCTGGGCATGAAAATGGGAGCGCGAATTGATGTGCCCTGAATACTTATAAATCCTGACCAGGGTACATCACAACATCCTACCAATCATCCACAATATCGTCATCAGACAATATCAAGCTTTCGATCGTCACTGCGTCCAATCGTTCGGTAGCTCTCTCATCCTTCTGATTCCTACCATCGATAATTTCCTGATAGGAAGTCATAAGCCCCGTCCTTCCTTCTTCAGCAACTTCTAGTTCGTCTAGTGCTTCGCTTGGTTCTTCATCAGGCAAATCATCGCTTGGCCCACCGACGCCTTTCATCACAGTAACCTTCTCTAAATCTCGCATGAGCCCCCCGCCTGATCTACCAGCCATCTCGAACAATTTCATGCCAAATGAACTCTTCTCGACTGCTTTCCTTTGTTGTCCCCTCATAATCGCCTTGAAGTATGGTAATGTTTCCAAAACCAAATCTACTTTTCCAGTTCCGAGAGCCCCATGGTTATCATATCCATCGAGTCGGAAAAGTTTATCAACAACTAGATCCACCACACCTTCAATTTCCTCCTTTGTTTTCCATAATTTGAGACTCGTAGGATAAAACATTTTGTTGTCCTTAAAATTCCGTTTGACAGGTGATGGCAATGCCGTAGTTAGGCCTCGAACTGCGACCTGGAAGGAGATGTCGTCCTGTCTTATCCCCGTGGTACCTATAAAGCCGTCAAATGCTTCATGGTTACCACCCGCACCCCACGCACCGAGATTCTTGTGATATGCTCGCGATGATGTTAAAATATCACTGTCACTTAAATCCCCTATGCAGTGGTTGACACAGTCGAGGAGATCTTCGAGAGAGTGGGTCTGTCGTGAAAAGCCGCCAAGAAAATTACAAGAGCCGAGATAGTTCTCGTGTAGGGCAGATATCAAAGTCTGAGGGTCGGTACCCGCTTCGTCAATTAAATTGTTGATGTCTACTCTACTGGCTCTGGGGTTGTATGGATGAATATTCAAAAATGGTTTTGGCGGAGGTGCGACGTAAACATCCTCTGTGTCGTCCCCATATCCTAGCTAACCTATTAGCCTGGGAGTCGCGAATATAGATAACACTACAAATCCTTACTCTTATTGTGAACTACCTTCCCAACAGCATGAAAAATCCCAAAGCTTGATTCTCTCTGAGTAACGCCCGTCAATATTCTTCGCTCAAGATCTGTGAGCTCACCATCCCCCAGCTTTTGTCTGTGCTTGGACCTAAATGTCACCTCCTCAGAAAATGCACCTAATTCTCCATTTATTGCCAGGAATTCTAGGCTCATGATTGCACTTCTGACGTCTCCGCTAGTTGCCAATGCCTCCATTAAGGGCTTGCTAGGTCGAAGCTTGCGTCCAGAGTCGCATGATTCTTGAGTTAATACGTTGGAGAGAGCTTTGAGCATAAATGTAGGAGCGATTTTGTTAAAGACGATGGAGGTGACAAGCGGATGGCGAAGGATTTCAGGGGATAATAGACGATGGGCAGTAAAGGCACCAGGTCCGGCAACGGTGGCACTTTCGGATATTACAAGTATCAAAGGAGGTAGTGCAGCATGCGCTGGAACAGGGGCAGCAAGAAATGACTTGATCGAGTGCCTAAAGGAAGCCAAAGGTGCTTGAGAGGATGTAAAAAGCGTGTTTGGAAAATCTTCAATTAATATGACCCTTTTGGTATCGCCATTAGGAAGCGATTGCATTTCGGGTTCGGTTCCAGTAAAACTTGACGAGGTTGAAACTAACTCCAGGCTTCCGAATTTTGATGCCCTTTCTACAAATTCCTCGAAAATACCGGTTAGTCTTACACCGAATTCTCCCTCTTCTCGATAGCGAACGGCATTGCTAGGATTGCCCCATTCCAGCACTTTGAATCCCAGCTCCTTTGATAAGGCGTTGATCGTGGCAGTCTTCCCAACACCCGCTGAACCCTTCAGTACCAACAACCTCTGTCTAGAAAAGCCATCAAATACGTGGCTAAGCCATGATCGAACTTCAGAAACCTTCCTTGGATTTACAGCAAGATTATCGGCCGACTGTGGTGCAAAGCGTTCCGGCCAAGGACGAGGATCAATCGCTACATGTTTACAATTAGTACTAGTACTGCTGATGGTAGAAGGGCTGCTCCACCAACGGTACGAATACCAACGGTTTTGGTATTGAAAACGCTAAGTGGGGTTATATTCAGAGTTTTGGTATTCTTTAGTTCTCGAATGCTTCCTCCGCTAGTACCCGGGGCCTCCCTTCGTTGCTTAGATCGAAGACCTTCGGTGCCTATGGATGGCTCACGACTATGACCTTTCATTTCTGATGTGGGTTGGGTTCTCCGAGAAGTGATGCCCCTCCTCGACACTTCAGTGTCGCCTACATTGCCTAATGCTGTATCGGTGTCAGAAAAACAATCCTCAATCAAGTCATTGAGATCCTCGTGTTGCGAGGATGGTGGTAATCTAGTCGGTGGGTTTGATGAAGAGGACAATAGAGGTTGAGAAATGGGAAAATAAGATTGAAGTGGTTTAGTCTTCGCGGAGACATCCTTTGGAGGTATTTGTATTTGTTTAAGTTTGGGGTTCTCAGAAGTGTCGTTGTCTATCGAGCTAGCTTGAGTTGATCTGGATGTTTGTCGTTTGGACTGAGATGAGAAAAGTGCTCTACGATTCAAAACTTGAGAGGAACTATGAGTCGTATTGGGGACCGAGCGCTTTGTGCGGGATGCCGGGGGAGAAGATCTTCGGGGAGACTTCGGTGGCCCGGATGTAGGCTCATCTTCAGAGGAGTCGATTACCAGCCGGCGTTTCCTGGGTAAGGAACGAGCCGGCATGCTGACAAGGAGGGAGCTTGGGAGGGCTCAAAATATCTGGAATGGATCGGTGAGTTACGATTGAAGGATTTGGGTTTGATATGTCATCTATGGTAGTAAAAGAAAATAGAGCTGGAGGGGGTGGTGGTCTTCGGGGAGTGAAATAGCAAAAGAGCCGAGGAGCCTCAGGTACTGTTCTCTTGAAGTGCACGGAAGGGTAGACGCGATGATGACACAGTCAGGTGACCAGGTATCATCACTTAATCAGGTGTTCATTTACTAAGCGGGTGCGGTCATAAGCCGTCACCCGAACGCACCCACAATATCTATTTCTCTCCTGGCCGCCTGTGGTGCCCGCCTATTGTAAGTCACGAAACGTTTCACAGCACCTATTAGTAATGTGGTCTCAATGTAGTATATCCCTTCATCTGGCTCGTCGTCTGGGGCTAACAAAGTCAAGTGCCGAGTTACATTGATGATGTAGGATTGATTGTGATAGGGAAGAATGGGAGATCGAATTGCAGAGACCTGGAACGAATGGCAAACCTGGCAGTTATATGGGGAGAGGCTAATGCATTGGCCTTTAACTCCCCAAAAATTGAACTTCTTCACTTTCATTCGAAGAGCTCGATAGACGTAACGGAGGAGGCCAAAGTTAGTATGTCAGATGACACAGTAATATAGGCGAGCGAGACTCTACAATAGCTATTTTTCAAATATCATATCAAAACCAAAGGGGCTGCAGCTATGGCAGCCTGCCTATCGTTGGCAAGACTTGGTAATTATAACGGGGGAACATTGCCGTAGACCCGATGTGTTCGAATTCTTAGTTCTGATTCAAGATAATAGAAGGAACTATATTCCTGTAACGGAGCCATTACAACTGTCTGGTATATGAGTACACATGGGGCCCGCCCATGTTGGGTCAGGAACGGTGTAACCGCTCATCACTGAGACATCGCTCAAGCATACAACAGCGAGGGATTGTCTTTTACGAGGAGGTAAAAATTATTTATAATGCATAAGCATTAGTAGAAATAAATAAATCTATATTGAAGACAGTTTGAGACAATATAATATATTATTCTTTGATTTACCCAAATGTAAAGTGTCCTCAAACCTGCCGCTAGAGGTAATGTATGTATCACAGGGCCGCTATAAGGCTGTTACAAAAGTACCTGTTCTACCAGTTAAGCTAAAAGACCCTAGAGTAACCACAGCTTGTTCTTCATCGATGGGTGGAGACAAGGGCAGGTAGGCCTCTACCTCTATTGATATGGAAGGTAGGGATTTTAGCGAATAAGGGATCTTAGAAGTCAGAACTATGCTACTGGATGAAAAGTAGAACAGAAGGACAAGGACGCCAAATAGGAAGGGTGACTCTGAACCTGGCGTTATATTACCTAAGCAGTCAACCCTACAGGTGCAAACTAAGGCCTAGAGTGTAACGGGGGTCTATGGACGAGGGACTATAGTGCCAAGGAATACAACCGAGGCACGGACGTAGCAGAAGGTGTTCGAGACTATGGACTATGGATGGCTCTACCTGGTATGATAAACCACTTTGAACCCTATAACGTAGCGTAGAACAAACATGATATTCTTGGAGTAAATACAGATTGATTGATTGATTGATTTTATATTGCTTTGAAGTACAGTACTTATCGCACGCCTAAACCACACCCCCTCGTACAAAGGAAAAGAGACAAAGGAAAGCGACAAAGGAAAGCGACCCAAAAAATAGAAAAGTAAGGAGATATCAGTACGCGAACGAAAGAAGAGAAAACTATTTAGCATAACGAAATGAAAGAAATCCGGCCTCTCAGGCATCTGTCTCCTCCCCATCCTCATCTTTCTCGTACCATTTCAGGAGTTGTGTTTCTTTGTCGAAATCGAAGATTAGGTCTTCTCTAAGGTTGGTAAACATCCAGTTTTAAAGTCTCTGCGGTCCGGGGATTTTTTCGATAAGGGGTCGTCTGAGTTGTGCCCATCGGGGTCAGTCCATGATGATGTGTTTGGAAGATTGTTCCGCCCCGCACTGGCAGGGTTCGCGGTCGGTTTGGAAGGCGTTTTTGTCCATGCGTGTTGCCTGGCATCGTAGTCGGAAGAGTTGCCTTGCTTTAGGAATTGGCAAATTGGCGAGTTTGTTGTGCGGTTTTAGGTCTCCTAGGTGGTGATAGTTTGGGATTGGACGCGAGTTCCATTCCTCCAGCATTCGTTTCCTGAGTAGGTCGGTCTATATCCATCTCTCCCTCTTTCCTCCTGGCTCCTGGAAAGGGAGCATGAGGGAGGCGATTCGGTGTAGGCCGGTTGCTTGTATGTTGAGTACTTTCGGTGGTAATAGGTCAGTGAGTTCCTTGCTGTTGGGATGGTGGTCTTCCAGGCATAAGACCCTGGTCCCGTATTTCCGGGATCTATAGTTAAGGAGGTGTTCCAGGGGTGGCAGAGCGGCTTCTTTCAGCAGTCGTTCTACTTTTGTCCATCGTGGAAGGCCGGTAATTATACGCGCGGCTTCGTTGTATATTGGTGAGAGGGTGCGGACTACATGGTCTGCTCCTGTCCACCAGGCTTCTGAAAAGTCTTGGAAGGAATGCTTGGGTGATTATGTGGTGGATTGTTTTGACTTTTGCTCCGGGAAGTCGTGTGAGTATCCGGATTCGGTTGAGTGATCGCAGGCCCTTGGAGAGGGCGCTTTTTATGTGTGGGCGGAAAGAGAGAGTTGAGTCAAGCCAGACTCCCACATATTTAGACGGTCCTTCGGTTGGATTGTGGTGTCCCCTATGGTGACGGTATTCTTGGGTTGGCGTAGTGTGGATGTTGTTGGTCTGAAGAAAACGAGATCTGATTTCTGAGGTTCGTACTTGACGTTTAGGGGGTTGGCATTGGAGATCCTTTCTATCTTTCTTTCGTTGAGGCGTTTGGAGATGAAGGCAGGTGATTTGGATATTTGCACTAGGGCATCGTCGTCGATGTAGGTGGTGTTGATTTCTTTTGTTGATGTGGATGGATTGAGGATTACTCTGCATATATCGTGAATAGGGCCGGGTGACGTTGGTGAGCCTTGTGGTAAGCCGGAGTTGTATGGTTGGGGGGGTTCTAGCTGATGGTTGAAAAAGAATTGTAATATTCTATTGGTATTAAACTCTTTGAATTCCGTGAGGTATTGGGGAACTTCTGTTTTGTAATGGGGGTTATGGGCGAAGACTATAGTGTCGAGAATACAAACGGCGAGGGCGTAGTAGAAGGTGTTGAGACTACAGACTATGGGCGGGACTATGGACTATGGGGGCTCTACCTGGTATGAATAACCAGGTTGAACCCTATAAGCGTGGCGTAGAACAAGTAGTATTAGGTAGATAAATACAGGATTGATTGATTGATTTTATATTGCTTTGAAGTCTGGGACTTATCGCCTTTAAACCACCTCGTCTGAAAGGAAAGAGACAAAGGAAGCGACAAAGGAAGCGGCCGAAAAGATAGAAATGTAGGGAGATATCGATCGTCGATGAAAGAAAGCGAAAGCAGCGAAAGAAAAGAAAAACCGCCTCTCGAGGCATCTGTGTCCTCCGTCCTCATCTTTCTCGTACCATTTCAGGAGTTGAGTTTTTGGCGAACTTCGAAGATCAGGTCTTCTCTAAGGTTGGTGAGCATCCAATTTTCCCATGTCTGCGGTCAGGATTTTTTTCGATGAGGTCGTCTGAATTGTCTTGTCGAGCGTTCCAATGATGATGTGTTTAGAAGATTGTTCTCTTTGCTGGCAGGGTTATGTGATCGGTTTGGAAGGCGTTTTTTTGTCCAGCGTGTTCTTTGTCGTAGTCGGAAGATTCTTTTGCTTTGGAGATTGGCATTTTGGCGAGTTTGTTGTGCGGTTTTAGGCTTCCTAGGTGGTGGTAGTTTGGGATTGGACGCGAATTCCATTCCTCCAGCATTCGTTTCTTGAGTAGGTCGGTCTGTATCCATTTCTCCTTCTTTCCTCCTGGCTCTTGGAAAGGGAGCATGAGGGAGGCGATTCGGTGTAGGCGGTTGCTTGTATGTTGAGCACTTTCGGTGGTAATAGTTTGGTGAGTTCCTTGTCGATGGGATGGTGATCTTAATGCATAGGATCTTGGTCCCGTATTTCCGGGATCTATAGTTGAGGAGGTGTTAGGGGTGGCAGGCGGCTTCTTTCAGCAGTCGTTCTACTTTTGTCCATCGTGGGAGGCGGTGATTATTCGTCTTGACCGTTGTATATTGGTGAGAGGTGCGGACTCGTGATCTGCTCCTGTCCGCAGAGCTTCTGAGCCCAGAGGCGTCGGGAGGAATCTTGTGTGATTATGTGGTGGATTGTTCTGACTTTTTCTTCAGGTAGTCGTGAGAGTATTCGGATCCGGTTGAGTGATCGCAGGCCGTTGGAGAGGGCGCTTTCTATATGTGGGCGGAAGGAGAGGGTTGCGTCAAGCCAGACTCCCACATATTTTAGGCGATCTTTTGGTTGGATTGCGGTGTCCCCTATGGTGACGGTATTATTGGGTTGGCGTAGAGTGGATGTTGGTGGTCTGAAGAAGACGAGGTCTGATTTCTGGGGTTCGTATTTGACATTTAGGGGGTTGGCATTGGAGACTCTTTCTGTCATTCTTTCATTGAGGCGTTTGGTGATGAAGGCGGGTGATTTGGATATTTGGACTAGGGCATCGTCATCGATATAGGTGGTGTTGATTTCTTTTGCTGACGTGGATGGATCGAGGATTACTCCTGCGTAGATCATGAATAGGACGGGTGACATTGGTGAGCCTTGTGGTAGGCCGGAGTTGTACGGTTGAGGGGGTTCTAGCTGATGGTTGAAGAAGAATTGTAACGTTCTGTTGGTATTAAACTCTTTCGTTCCGTGAGGTATTGGGGAATTTCTGTTCTGTCATGTCTGGTGGGTAGGAGTGGTTGACGGTTGAGCAGCTCCTTGGATGTCGTTGTGAGGATTGCGGTCTGTCTGGTGTTGTGCGGTGGTTTCTTTTGGAAGCGAGTTTTGTTGTATCGGCGTTAGAGTCGTAGAAGTGCATCTATCTGAGATTGTTGGTCTTCCTCCAAACTGATCGTCGGATAGGGTTCGAGGAGGTTCCATCGAGCAGAGCCTTGAAGCGGCGATTTTTCAAGGACTTTCTGAAGCATTGTAGGAGGGATATTGGTCGGTAGGCTTTTGCTATTTTATAGTCCGCTTTCTTTTGGTTTTAGGTATCGGGATGCATTTGCTGTCTTCCATCTGTCATTGTCTCCGTGCTTCAGCATGGCTGAGAACATGTCCTGTATGAGTTCTTGGGTTTGCCTTGATGACTGCCTTGATGAATGTGTAGGGATACCGTCTGTCCTGTTGCTGAGTTGGCGGACAGGAGTTTATAGCTTTAAGTAGTTCATCTGGGGTAACTTCTTCAAAAGTGTCACTAAGGTCTAATAAGGGGTCTGGTTTTGCAGGGGGTTTTCGGGGCGTCGATTTGTGGGGAAGAGTTCAGCCCTGAGAGCTTCATAAGCGTTCTTCACCTTGTATGGTCGGGATTATGGTTTCCCTTCTTCTTCCGGCATTCAGGAGTTTCCAGATTACTTCTCTGGCCGGAGAGTTCCTTCTCCCTCTGTTCTGCTTTGGCTTTGCGTACTAAGTTGGTCCAGTTCCGGCTACCTTTCCTCAGTGCCTCCCTGTCTTCTTCTTTCCTTGTATTCCTTGCCCTTCGCTCCAGTGTGTTGAGGTTCGCCTTTGCAGATTTAAGTTCTGCAGTCCACCATCGTTTAGACTTTTTGTGTCCATTGCTGAGTGGGGTGAGTCGATCAATCAGCTGGTCGATGTATTCCAGGATGAAGTCTGCCGATTGTTTGGTGTGGCTTTGGTTTTCCCAAGCTTCCGGTGGTAGGTGGAATTGGGAGGCGAGTTGGTTGAGTGTTTTCTGTTTTGTGCCATAGTCTTTTTGGTTCGTGTTGTGGTTTGGAGAGTTGGATATGGATTATGGTCTTTCCATGATCTGACCCTGCTCCATATCTGTCCATGTTACGTCGTTTCATAGTCAGGACTGGGCCTTTGACTAGTGTAAGGTCGATTATCGTTGGTCGGTTGTTGTTTGAGGAAAGTGTGTGAAAACCCGGGTTAGTTAAGTAGGTGCAGTCTCTGTCTGTCCATCCACCTCTTGATTCTGGTCGCGTTCGTTTGTCCGCTCTGATGGTGTTGGTGTATTACGTGTGATTTGTGTCCGTCATAGCTGGTGGTGGCAATTGAAGTCCCCATGTAGGCAGTTCTGGATTGTGGTGATGTTCGCGAGATGTTGGCAAAAGGGCCACTTCTCGGGTGAGTATATGTTGAGGATTTGTGTTTTTGTTGTTGTATTTCCACCGTTCGAGACAATGAAGTTATCGTCTTGAAGTGGTGTTTTGGTTTTAGATTGTTGTGTTTTCTGATGTATGTGGCGCATTTACGTGTCTTTGTTGCTTGCTGTAAAAGATAAAAGAGGTGATTCCGGTGGGTGTCCGTCTTTGTTGTTCCATGGTTCTTGTAACAAAAGGAAAAGTATCGAATCGTCCATTTCTGCTTCCTCCACGACTGACTTTGTTGTTAGCTCGTTTTTTGCACAGTTCAGTTGCTGCGCAATGGCTAAAGTTCTATGTTGTTGTTCCATTATACGGAGGTTTCCATTTCTTCGTTTGGTTCTTCGACGTCCGGGATGACGATCGGGGCGTTTTCAGGCTCTGGGATCGGCTGGTTAGAGAGTTTGGCTCTGATTTTGGCTTTGGCCCGTTCCGGGCATGCCATGTCGATTGCTTTGTGGTGTCCTTTGCAGTTGAAGCACCTGATTGGTGAGTGGGTACATCTGATGCCTCCGGGCATTCCTTGCATGGAGTCTTTCAGTTGTTTTAATGGTCGGTGGCGCAGTGTCCATAGCGGACCCGTTGTAATGGTTGCATCGTTCTTGCGGTGTCCATATTCTGCAGTTCTTGACCTTGGGTATCGGGGTTGGTGGGGAGGTAGGTCTCAAGTCTGCATGATCTGTCAAAGAGGTTGAAGGAGGCGAGTCGAGGTTTTCAATTGTGTAGTGACCTGGGGCGCAATGACCATGGAGAGTGTGCTTTTCGATTCGGGATTCTGGTTTCTTTGAGCCAGGATTTGTCTTAGTTGTATTGTTGTTCCGTAGTTGCTGGTAATTTCGGATACGACGAGTTGGCCGGCTTGGAAACCTTCGCCTATCGATGTCGGGACGCCATGTAGGATGAATTTGGACCACCTAGAGTTGACCCGGATATCGACGAAGTGCACTTTCAGTTCGGTGAGAGCGGATTCGATTTCCATTTTGTATTCCATGACTTTGGTTGCAGGGGTGACGAATTTGGATTCCAGAACGAAGTTGTTCCTTGAGGTTTGTCTGGCCGCGAGGAGGTGACAGTCTGGGTCTTGGATTTTGGAGTTAATCTTTTGCCTGATTTCCGTTGGGGTGAAGGGGGATGCCGCGTTGGTTTCGATGATGATTTCTCGGTTGATTTTGGTGAAGTCTGGTTTGAAGAGAGGGTCCGGCTTAGGCTTGGATCTCTTCCTCTGTACCACCTGGAAGTTGGCTGGTCCGGGGCCCTTTGCGGCGTCGGCGTATGATGTGTTTCGTTGTTGTTGGATAGGGGGGATCCTTGGGTTTGGTTCCGAGTTTTTCCCTTTATTCCTGGGTTGTTCGAGGGGGGCTTGTGCCTGGGGTGCCTGGGCTTGTGGTGTACGTGCCGGAGGTGCCTGAGGTGCTTGTGGTGCTTGTTGTGCCGGGGGTGCTGGGCGGGTTTGTTGTTGTTGTTGGATGCGGTTAAGTTTTTCCAGCGTCATATCCTGCCTATTTATCATTTCGAACATTTGGCTAGTCAGGAATTTAACGGTGTCTTGAAGCTGTTTGTTCTGTGCAAGCATTTCTTCTTTGAACCTCTCGGTTTCGCGTTGGATTATTTGGATGTCGGCGGTGATGTAGTGCGTAGACGTAGACGGCGTTTTTAACCAGGCAGTGTAGTTTAGGTTCATGACATCGTGGGTTTCCTGGGGGACGATGCTGGGGTGGAGATAGTCGATCCTGGGAACGTAAGGCCGGTTATAGTCCTCAGAGCTTGCGAATTCTCCCCTGGGGTCTTCGTTGATCTGGGTTTCTTCGATGGTGGTTGATTGGGTCTGTTGGGTGGATTGGGTTGGGTCGAACCTTGGGGGGGGTGGTGGGCCAGGGGGTGCTGGGGTGGCGAAAAAGGAGGAAAGAGATGATTGCGACATCATATCCGTTCCTGTTCTTCTTGGAGCTGGGGAGACTTCGGATAGAGTTCTCTTTCTCCCGTTGTTTGGGGGGGTCGAAGGTCGGTTGGGGTTGGGATTGTTATCCAGCGTGGATATGGAAGTGGCTCGACCTGGTATGGTATACCAGGTAAGACCGGGCGTTCGGGTTTGTGTAAGGGGTGAGGGTGTTGTATGTGTAGAGAAAAAATTCTACAACTCAGGGGCGAGAGCGTAAATGCACTCCCTGACAAAGTAGTGGATTCTGAGGTACCAGTAGAAGACGCGGTCTATTGGCATACAGGATTTTCTCTGGAAAGGTAAAGCGAAAATGTAAATGTTTCTTATCAGAAGGAAGGCGGCGGCGTCGGCGAAGCGAGTCTTGAGCGGCGGTCTGAGGAGGTTGCGTGAAGAAGAGGAAGAAAGGAAAACATGAAAAGCGCGAGCGCCTTTCATATATATCCAACTCCTAGTCCGTTGATGACTAATGTCAGCGTAACAGAAACCGAAAGAACATAATAGAAACCCATTACAAATCCCACCATCTTTCTGCAATCCTTCCTTTCGTCGACAATAGAATAATCAAATCAGGCGGTTCTTAATTACAGACTACTCCCCCTCTAAGGCCTACCTCCTGGTAGGCTTAGGCTTCTGTGGGTAACGCTCGTGGAATCGTTTAACAATATCAGGCGAATGCTCGAGGTCTGATAGGGGTTGCCAAGAGGCTTCATCATATCCTATATATCGTACCAAATACTCAAATCTTCCCCTCCGTTTCCTGGAATCCAAGATATCCTCGACTTCCCATTCTTCCTCTCCTTCGATCTCAACCGGAGGTGGTGGTGACTGCTGCTGTCCAGGTAATGGATTACCGGCTTCAGGTGACAATAGTGAAACATGGAATACTGGGTGGACCTTCATGGAACGGGGAAGTTCTAACTCATAAGCATAAGGATTGACGATTAAACGATGCTATCTGATTGGTCGTTTCAATCGAATTTCTTAGAGAATTCGCTTTGTCAGAATATGGGCGTGTCGATAGGAAAACTTTATCTCTATATTATAACGAGGCGGGGGTTCGATTAAATTAGCTGATTCCTCTTGTATCTTCTGTATTTCGAAACATTTATTTCTTAAGATATTCGCGATGTCGCCATTTCCTTGCAATACTGTTGGCCTGATCTTGCTGTCGTCTGCATGTTCCAAGGACCAAAGGGCGTTCTTGGATTCGTCGCGAGTTGGCGTAAAAGCGGAGAGGTTCGTTGTTTCGAAGGATGATTGTTTGTCGCGAATTCAGCCGTTGGTAACCATTGAATCGTCATTGATAGGAAACATAACTCCGAAGATATTGTTCCATCGCGGCATTGATTCTTTCCGTCTGTCCATCGGTTTGAGGATGAAATGCGGTAGAGAACCGCGGGGAAATTTCCAAACGTTTGCAAAGTGACTTCCAAAATTCAGCGACAAACTGTGTTCCTCGATCGGATACAATAGTATCGGGTAGTCCATGTAACTTCCAAACATTGTCAATATATAGCCTCGCTACATCTTTCGAATCCACCTCTTTAGTTGTTGGTATGAAATGTCACATTTTGGTTAGTCTATCTACAACAACTAAAATCGCATTATATCCACTACTCTCGGGAAGGTCCGTAACAAAATCCACCGAGACGTCATAATGGTCCATTAGGTATTGGCGTGGGGCGAAATCTCCGTCTGGTGCATTGCGTGGTGCTTTCTTCTGACACACATTCAGTTTCTGACATCTTGATCGGCGTATTTTTCGCGTTTGTGGTAAATAATTCTCGGCTCAGGAGTTCCAATGTCTTTCTTCTCTGGATGTCCTGCGGATGGTTTGTCATGGTGTTGTAGAGTCTTGGCGGAGGTCATTGTCGTCTGAATGCGTATAAATGACGATAAAGTAACCGGCCGTTGTTATCTTCCGCGCATTCGGCAAGTGAAATTTTGTTCGAATGGCGAACGTCGTTCCGAAGCATAGCGAGGATCTCATTTGGAAAACTATCAACTTGGTAAGCTTTTGAAAATAACTCCTCAATGAAGGAAAGGGACAACGCGGGGGTTGTGCGGAAGGACACAATAGCGGTTAAACTATTAAGTCGTCACCCTGATTTCGAGGGGGAGAGAATTCAAAGAATTAGACGAGAAACGGAAGCAGAGAAGCTAGGTTCTAATATACATATTATATGTATCGACGATTGACAAAGTCGGAAGAAAGAAAAAAACAATACGATATTTATACAAGAACCGTGTCCTTCCGACCCGATAGAAAAGGAAACTAAAGCAGGTGGGAAAGCCATTTGAATGAAACTGCCAAGAAGTATGGAAACAGATAGAAGAGTGTCGGTAGCGTAAGATCGCGTCATAAATATATATTCAATGTTACATAGGAAAGTGATACCGAGATGACACCCGTATGTAAAAGTAGAAACGTAATAGAAACCCAAAAGAAAATAGTTAACAGTATAAACCCCGTATTCCTTATCAAGTAATCCGTAATGAAATGTATGGAGATAAACAAATATCAACGAAGTAAATGAAAGAAACAAAGTTCACCGTAAATTCCAACACTCAACAGTGGACGCTCCTTCAGCGGATTCATTTGATAAAGAACCCGCGAACAAACTTAGCTTTGAATCCAAATTTTTTCGCTTCAAAACCACTTGGCTCTGATGCGTCAGCCGTTCATCCCCTTCTTTAGGTAGGTCACCTGACCTTCTAGTCAACGCATCTGGTTTCGCTCCCTGCTTTCCTGGTCGAAATTGTATAACAAAATCAAAATGTGAAAGGAATTCGGATAACAGACTTGCCGACGATTTAATTTTGTTGTCATGAAATATTAGATTCGATGGTCGCTAAAGACTTGATTAGGGAATTGTCTTCCTTAGATGGTGGCGCCATTCGCTCAAAACATCGTCTGATTCTTAAAAGTTCCTTATCATAGATTTCGTAGTTCGTTCTGCGGAGAATGTTTAACTTGGAAAAAAAATGCAACCGGATGTAGAATTCCCTCATCATTCTTGAGATAGGATTCCTCTTTGAGACGTAGTCGGAAGCATCGGTTTCTACAATCTTCCGATCTGGATCGAAATGAACTAGTATCGGTGCCGTCGTAAACATCTTTTTTAACGTCTGAAACGCTTCTTCCCTTTCGTCCGTCCATTCAAATTTAACATTTTTCTTCGTCAAAGCAGTAAGTGGAGCAACAATCCTTGAATATCCCAAAATAAAACGTCGATAGAAATTTGCAAAGCCCAAAAACACTTGAACATCACGGAGATTCGTTGGTGTAGACCATTCCAGAACATCAATAACCTTCTTCGGATCCATTCTGTTTCCATCCGGAGTAAGGATCAGACCAAGATACTTCGTTTCTTGAACTATAAATTCACATTTTTCGGGTTTGAGGTGAACATGATTCTCATCAAGTACCTTTAGAACCTTTTGAATATGATTCTTGTGCTCTATGAGGGTCTCGGAATAGATGAGAATATCATCTAAATAGGCCGTTACGAATTAATTAGATAGGGCGCAGGATATCGTTGATCCAATGTTGGAATGTGGCAGGGCGTTGGCTAATCGAATGGCATTACTGTATACTCAAAATGTCCATACCTGGTCCTGAACGCTGTTTTCCACTCATCTCCTCATTATCACGGATTTGGTTATATCGTCACATCGTAAATCCAACGGTGTAATCTTATTTCTCGACAATTTGGCTAATGTTTCCTTTAACAACGGCAATGGATAACGATTCTTAATCGTAATTGTATTGAGTCCTCGATAGTCGATAGCATAAGCGAAGAGTTCATCGAACTTTCTTGACGAATAGTATAGAGTCTTTTGTGATTCACTATAATGAATGATCGCTTCGGTAGATTTTCTTGAAAGATAGTCGCGCCTTCAAGCTCAATTTGGGATAGAGGCGTATATAGGTCATGGTGGTTGCTTGCCTTCTTCTAATACTATCTTCATATCGTGGGAGGTCGGTCTTGGAGGAAGAATTGAAGCGTCGTATTCTTGAGCATATGGATGTATTGATGAAATTCGCCGGTATTAGGCTGTTCGATGTCGATGGTGGATTTTTAAACTTGCGAGGCGATGACTGTATGGTGTTCGGTAAGGGAACGAAATGCCATGAACAGTAACTGCAGTTCACTGAGTGAGCAGTGTTGACAACAGTTAGAGTCAAAAATTAATAGATTTTCTTTTGGTCGAATCGTGACGTCGTGCGTCGCATCCAAAATATCATCGCGATCGGACAGTCTCAAACCGTTACAAAACATGGTGCAGTCTCTCGATGGCCCTGAATGTCCAGCGAGACATCAACAATATCAGTAATCCTTCCTGACTCAATAGGTCTTCCGTCTATAACGTCTACGTGGCGGGGTATTTTGAGGGGGGTCATAGTGAGTTTGTTGTGGCGTGCAAAAGATTCGTCAATAAAAGCATATCCTGATGCTCCGGTATCAATAAGAGCGTGGGTGGGTATGAAAGAGTCTTTATTACGTGAAATAGAACAAGTTACTACAAGTGATTCCCCATCAATCTCTCCTCCGATGCAAAACCCAGAAATATGCATCCTAGAAAAATCATGCGGTCGCAGGCTAAGCCACTTAGTCTTGAGGACAAATCTTCTTCTAGATTATCGCTTCCATCGTTTTCCTCCACCTCAATCTTCTTTCCTCGTCGTTGGTCTCTTGGTTATTTCATTCTTGCTTGCAGGGGCAATCTCTAACCATATGTCACACCTCCATGATAAAACATCGGCCCTCAGCTAGCGGGCATTCCTTTCAGGGGTGGGCGACGATCTCAGAAAGATCATGGGTACATCTGTCCGGGTGACGAGGATGAGGTTGATGGCAGGTCTTTTAGGCGGCGGCGAGGTAGGAACAGGATTTGCTGGTGAGAGCAGAGGGGGGCGAATGGAGATAGCGGTCAAGGTTTTTCTTTCTTTCGTTTTGCTTCTGCATTTCGTGGCGATTATCAACCGTTCTGAAAGTGTCATAGCGTCATCTACCGTCGCAGGAGTGTCATGGTGTATCATTGATTCATCGAGCTCCGCGTTGATACCTTCCATCAAGGCTTCAATCCGAGAAACCTCATCCATCCCCGACTCAGCAGCATACCGTTGAAATTCCATGAAAATAATCGTGACGTCCGGTTTCGTTGGCGGATATTCCGAAGGTTCCTCCTCGCCGTGCGCATCCGATCCGGATCCCCAAAAGCAGTATCTAGAATCTCATAAAATCGTAATATGGAAGGCAAAGCGATGCCCTCTTCTCCGACATATTGTAGAAACTGGTTGGCATTCTGGCCGGTCTGCTAAGCGTAGGATAAACGGACTGTAGTGTTGGGTAGCGATCGGCATTACCCAATAACTTAATCCTCATTTGTTGTTTGAATAGATGCAATCTTTCCCGATCGCGATCTCCTCGGAATACCTCGGGGTCTGGGAGCTTCTCCGACCGATGAATAGTGGCTGTAACCGGTGGTACCGGGGGCGCGACTGGGGGTTCGTCTCCGATAGGTGGTTCATCAGGGGCAACAATTTCAGCAGCGGCCTGTTGAGCTCTGGCAGCCGCAAGTTCTTGCTGAAACATTTCTCTTGCTCTCTCAGCCTCCTCTGTCATCTCCTGTAAATCCGTTGCATATTGAGCGAAGCAGTATTGGCATTCTTGAAGAAAGCGCGTGAAACCTGCTCCGATAACGTTATCGACACAGGGGGTGCGCTTGGAAGAATCTTTCGAGGTTATTACTAAGTTGCTGATAATCAATAAGGCGTGTTCGGCATGGTAGCTATGGTGTTGTATTGGTTGGCAATAGGTGGGCCTTAGCCAGTGTAATGGGGAATTATGGGCGAGACTATAGTCTTAGGAATACAAAGGCGAGGGCGTAGTAGAAGGTGTTCGAGACTATAGACTATGGACGGGACTATGGACTATGGGGCTCTACGCGGTATGACAAAGCAGGTTGAACCCTATAATGGCGTAGAACAAGTAGTAGTGGAGTAAATACAGGAGGTTGCGTGAAGAGAAGAGGAAAGAAAGGAAAACATGAAAAGCGCGAGCAGCGCCTCATATATATCCAACTCCTAGTCCGTTGATGACTAATGTCCCGCGTAACAGAAACCGAAAGAACATAATAGAAACCCCATTACAAATCCCCACCATACTGCGCAATCCTTCCTCTTCGTACCTTGACAACCCGAATAATCAAATCAGACGGTTGCCATTACACTGTTGTGTCATGATCTGGTGGAGTAAGGAGTGGTTTACACAGTTGAAAGCTCCTTGGATATCGTTTGTGAGGATTGCCGGTCTGTCTGATGTTGTGCCGGTGGTTTTCTTTTGGAGCAGGTTTTGTTGTATCGGCATCAGAGTGCGTAGAAGAGCATCTATCGCTCAGATTGTTGGTCTTCCTCCAAACTGGTCGTCGGACAGGGTTCCGAGGAGGGTCCCGTCGGTGCAGAGCCTTGAGGCGACGATTTTCTCCAGGACTTTACTGAAGCATTGTAGGAGGGATATTGGTCGGTAAGCTTTTGCTATTTTGTAATCTGCCTTTCCTGATTTCGGTATCGGGATGCACTTTGCTGTTTTCCATCTGTCCGGGTGTACTCCGTGCTTCAGCATGGCTGAGAACATGTCTTGTATGAGTTGTGGGTTCGCTTTGATTATTGCTTTGATGAATGGGTAAGGAGTGCCGTCTGTCCCTGTTGCTGAATTGGCTGGGCAAGAGTTTATCGCTTTAAATAGTTCATCTGAGGTGACTTCCTCAAACATGTCACTAAGGTCACAATAAGGGGGTCTGATTTGCAAAGGGGGGTTGTCGGGGGACGTCCAATTTGTGGGGAAGAGTTCAGCCCTAGGAGCTTGGCACTTCCCCGCAAAAGTTTCTTCACCTTGTATAGTTGGGATTATGGTTTCCCTTCTTTTTCCGGCATTCATGATTTTCCAGATTGTGCTTCCTCTGGCTTCGGAGAGATCCTTCTCCCTCTGTTCTGCTTTGGCTTTGCGTACCAAGTTGGTCCAGTTCCGGCTACCCCTTCTCAGAACCTCCCTGTCTTCTTCTTTCCTTGTGTTTCTTGCTCTGCGCTCCAGGGTGTTGAGGTTTGCCTTTGCAGTTTTAAGTTCTGCAGTCCACCATCGTTTCGACTTTTTGTAACCGTTGCTGAGTGGGGTGAGTCGGTCAATCAGCTGGTCGATATATTCCAGGATGAAGTCTGCCGATTGTTTGGTGTGGCTTTGGTTTTCCCAAGCTTCTGGTGGTAGGTGGAATTGGGAGACGAGTTGGTTGAGTGTTCCCCAGTCTGTTTTGTGGCATAGTCTTCTTGGTATGTGTTGGGGTTTGGAGATTTGGATATGGATTATGGTTTTCCCATGATCTGACCCTGCTCCGTATTTGTCCATATTCCACGTCATATCGTAGTCCAGGACTGGGCCTTTGACTAGTCTGAGGTCGATTATGGTTGGTCGGTTATTGTTTCGGGG
This sequence comes from Morchella eximia, assembly GCA_024713935.1. Lineage (NCBI taxonomy): Eukaryota > Fungi > Ascomycota > Pezizomycetes > Pezizales > Morchellaceae > Morchella > Morchella eximia. The sequence goes on along the minus strand of JAMGZG010000011.1, from coordinate 1,261,317 downwards.
GAAGTGTGTGAAGACCCCGGGTTCTTTTAGTAGGTGCAGTCTCTGTCTATCCATCCATCTTTTGATTCTGGTCGCATTCCGTTTGTCCGCTCTGATGGTGTTGGTGTATTCGTGTGATTTGTGTCCATACCATAGCTGATGGTGGCTGTTAAAGTCCCCCATAACTAGTCAGTTCTGGATTGTGGTGATGTTCCCTGAGATGTTGGCAAATGGGCCACTTCTCCCGGGTGAGTATATGTTGAGGATTTGCGTCTTTTGTTGTTGTATTTCCACCATTACCGAGACAATGAAGTTATCATGTACGAAGTGGTGTTTGGGTTTTAGGTTGCTGTAACGGGGGCAGTTCCTTCTATGTATCGCTAGAATCCAATAGAATAGATGCGGCCGTGCAAGATAGAAATCAGGTGCAGATTAGTCAAAGATACTATCGCTAGAACTCAATAATCTTTAAGGGCTCTGCTCCCGATTATAGGAGATGAGGAACAGGACAGTTGGGCGGGAATGATCCTGAGTACTTATACTCCAAAGGACTCTATTCTCTGCTCCTCCTTCCTTACTAAGTTCCGGTGCTGCCTTCTAGCGGAAGGGAAGCAATACCATCGCTACCCCGCTTCTCTCTAAGCGTTAGCGAGTGCTTCCGGTTCCGAAGGCAACCACCCTTTAGTCAAAGCCTTTGTAACACCTGCAGCCTTAGTTGTCACACAACTGGGGCCTGCATGAATGAGCTGCCGCTCAGGTGTAAGCTTAATCATTGCTGTAGAGCTTTTCGCTTATTGTAGACTTCACAGGCATAGCCCCTTCCACTACCGGCGGGCTTCCAATGCTCAGAGGATGTAGAGGATCGCTGAGCACTCAGAGCTTCACTCTGGCTAGCCTTCTAATCATTGGCGAGGCACAGACTCGTCAGTCATTGCTCCCATGAGTAGATCCTCTTCCTAGCGCTCAGAATGTAGTTACTCTAACAGCTGGTAGCTAACCACACTGCCGGTACTTGCATGTCACTGTGCAACTGGCTTCTAACAATAACTCTCAGCATGTAACCGGGCCCTGTGTGTACTCATACACCAGACAGTTGAAATGGCTCCGTTACACTACTCCCCTCTGAAGGAAAGGGACAACGCGGGGGTTGTGCGGAAGGACACAATAGCGGTTAAACTATTAAGTCGTCACCCTGATTTCGAGAGGAAGAATATTCAAAGAATTTTAGACGAGAAACGGGAGCAGAGAAAGCTTGGTTCTAATGTCTATATTATATGTATCGCTTGATTGACAAAGTCAGAAGAAAGAAAAAACAACCCGATATTTATACAAGAACCGTGTCCCTTTAGGAGAAAGAAGAAGAAACTAAACATTGGGAAAACCATTTGACCCGAGAAACTGCCAAAGTATGGAAACAGATAGAAGATTGTGGCGTAAGCAGATCGCGTCTGTAAATATATGATTTCAATGTTCCAACATGGGAAAGTAATACCGAGATGACACCCATATGTAAAGTAGAAAGCGTAATAAAACCCAAAAGAAAATAGTAACAGTATAAACCCTGTATTCCTTATCAAATAACCCGTAATGAAATGTATGGAGATTAAACAAATATCAACGAAGTAGATGAAAGAAACAAAGTTCACCGTAAATTCCAACACCCTTCTCACTTTGTACGAATATAGAGGTGCACAAGTGGTCGTGAGTTGTTTCACAAGTCGCTGGTGCAAATGTCTGCCAGATTTTCCTTGGTAAGGGCGTACATGAGATTGATCGAACCATTCTGAGCGCATTCACGAGAGAAGTGGTAGCGATATCGATGTGTTTAAATCTTGTCGTTAAACCGGATTGTTGGCGGCGTCGATGGCGGAGTTACTGTCTGAAGACAGCTTGTGGAATATCGTCATAAGGAGTTCCTTGAGGCCTCGAGTTAACCAAAGATGGTGTTTGGTGGTGCATAGCCAGTCTTATGTCTTCGGCCGCCAAGTAGAGGTAACAATGGCGTTGTTTTCGAGAGCGCCAGGAGATGGTAGAATCACCAAGACGGAAGAGATATCCAGAAAAGCTTCGTCGTGTATCGTAACAGTTTCCGTAGGATGCGTCGCTGTAAGCCGATAGTTTGAGGTCAGAACCAAATGGAAATAGGAGAGCCTTTTCCTTGGTCTTCTGAAGGTAGCGGAGTACTCGTTTAGCGGCGGACATATGAGCAGTGGAAGGATTGGAATTGAGCGAGAGGTGAGTTATTGTATCGCTAGGTCAGGTCTTGTCGCAGTAACCAGATACATAGAGATCCGATGATTTGTTGATAAGCAGTTGCATCGGCCTTGTCGTCTTCGTCACTAAATGCAATCAATCAATGGTGGTTAGGATCGATGGGGAGTGGAGGCAGGGCTTGCAATCTTCGTCGAGAATCGGTTCAGAATCTTGTTGATGAATGCTGTCTGCGAAAGAGTGATACGGCGTTGGTGTAGTCGATTTGGATGCCTAGGAGATAGTTGAAGTCCCATATCGTTAACCTTGAACTTCGGTTTTCAAGAGGAAACTGTCCGTTAAACTTAGGTCATTAGGAGGTCGAAAGAGTGATGTCGTCGCGTAAATAGCTATGATTAGATTACCTGAGTCGTGGACAAGAACACAGGATCAAAAGCAGTGATAGCAAAACCATGGGGATAAGGTATTCAATAAGCGAAAGTACCATTCCCTTGGTGATTGCTTCAAACCGTATATATACACGTTTCAAGCAGCGCAACCTTACCTTCTAACGGCTGCCTTCCGGTAGTTGCATGTACACCTCTTCTTTCAAGATACCATATAGGAATCACGGTTTTGACATCGAGTTGTCTGACCGCCATCCTTTGCAAGCAGCAATGGCAAGGAGCAAACGGAGAGAGTCGAAACGTACAACTGGTGAAAAGATCTCATCGTAGTCCATCCCTTGAACTTGAGAAAAGCCTTTGGCGACGAGTCTTGCCTTGTAACGTTCTACTTCTCCTTTAGCATTGCCTTTGACCTTAAACACCCATCGGCAGTCCACAACTTTTCGGTTGGGTCTGTCAACAACTTCCCAAACTTCATTTTCATTCAGTGACTTCAGTTCCTCGTTCATTGCCTTTTTCCACTCAGACCAGTCCGGTGAGGATTTGGCCAGCGGTATGATTTAGGCTCCGATACTTCTAGGATACTGATAAGAGTCTCTTCTCGTTCGATTCTTGAGGAGGAGCTTCCGGCGTGGTGGTCGCTTTGGGTGGAGGGCGAAGAGGTAGCAGGTGACCGTTCTCTGGCGTCAGTCATTTGTTGGTCGCTAGATCACGAGAGGTGGTGGTGAGGAGCCCTTGTTAGAGGAGCTTTCCACCATTCGCCAGGAGGGTTGATAAAGCTGTGCCTGTTAAGTAGTCTTGTCCTTGGAGGACTAGGTCGGAAAGAGTCATGAAATGAGATGATAGTTTCGTTTCTGGGATAATTTTGTTGAGGAGGGGGTGAAGGTGATGATGAGGAGGAAGATCCGTTTGATTGTACGGAATCTTGGTGCTGTTGCTGCTGTTGCATTGAGGAGAAACCGGAGAAGAGTTCCTGGTTTATTTCCGTATTGGTACTTGACTGAGTTGAGGATGTATTAGAAGGTGGTGAGGATAGAGTATTGTTCTTGCGTCCTTCGTCTAACTGATTGTTGAAAAGTGCAATGCGATAGGATGACCCTTTTGATACCAGTCAGCTGCGGTCTCGGGGTTCCTATTAATCCAGGCTATCCACATGTCCGATGTTGGAAAACCTTCTTTGTTGAATGCATAAGAAAGGCTTGTGGAGGCTGAGATGTTTGAGGTCGTTAGGCTGAACTGAGGGCGAGGATGAAGATAGGGGTTCTGAGTTTAGAATCACTTCTGTCATGAAGGAGGAAAAAACGTCGTGGAGGCGACTGTTCGTTTTCTGAGGATGAATACTCTATAGTGGCGATCGGTTGCTGTATATCACTGTGAAAATACCTTTCATAGCCCTGGGAGATAAACTTGCTTCCTGCGGGGCGTCTGTCCTCTGGGATATGCACATAGCATTCTCGAAAAGGCTGAAGGTGATGGATCGATGGTTTCTTACGAGGAAGGCCTCATAAGGAGTTTGATCATGCGACTTATGAGGTTGGCGGTTCTTGAGGTGAAGCGAAGGTGGAGACTGCTTCTGCCCATAATAAACTTATGGTTAGAGGAAGCAACATGGTCCTAACTGTTTCACCCATTGTTCGGTTAAGTCTTTCAGCAACACCATTGGACTCCGGAGAGTAGGGAGGGGTTAACTCGTGAACGATTCCCTTGGAAGCAAAGAAATCTTGTAGCTTTCCATTAACGTACTCTCCTCCATTATCAGTTCTAAAACGCTTGACAGGCAAACCATATTGGAGTTCCATCTCAGTCACGAAATCTTCGATAGCCTTAGCTGCATCAGATTTCTTCTTGAGAAAACGAACCCAAGAAATTCTGGTCTTGTCGTCGACGAAGGAGATGTAATAGAGTGAGTTTGCGTAAGAGGAGCAGGGAAAAAGGTCCACACAAGTCAGAATGAATGAGTTCCAACTTGGTTTCCGCTCGAGTTTTGGTAGATAGTGGTGTATGGTGTGTAGACTTAGCGAGTGAACAGGTTGAACAGTGAAAGGAATCAGGGGCAGGAGGAATGATAGTGGCGTCGGCATAAAGGTTCTTAGCTTTCTGAATGGAAGATGGAGCCAGATGTCCTAGAGCTGAGTGCCAAAAGTCATATGTAAGAAAAGCAGAATCGGTGACCTCAGGAATCTTAAATAAAGAACCGTCAAATGATGCTTCGAAAATCGTTTTATTCCCTTTAACAATAGAAATGAAATCCCCCTCTCCCACCATAGTATCTACTTTTTCTCTAATTTTCCTCCAGGAAAGTAAAAGGTCGCTCAAGATCAGGAGCATAAAGGGCATCGAAACACGAAAAGAAGAAACAGATCCATCCCTAAGTACACAGTCCATCACCACAGTTCCTTTCCTTAACAGACATGGAGTCCTTTGTGAGGATCTCACAAATCCGGCACATTTCTCGAGGTGTTGAAGCGGCCTGGGGAGGGACACATGTGAGAGGTTGCTCCTGTGTCAAAATAGAATGAAGTGTTCTTTACCTTTCCTTTGTCAGAGTCTATCGTGACCATAGCGGTATCTGTTTCCTTTCCTTTCGAAGACTTCTGTTCCTCTTGGTGCTTCTTGAGCTTGAAGCATTGGTTCCACGTGTGCCCTAGATGTTTTCCTGGGTTGTGTTTGGCCTTTCAGGTACATTCTTTCTGCTTCTGTTGACGAGATGCAGATTGAGAGGAGGAGGAGGAGGGCTGTGACGAGGAGACCTGGCAGTTCTCCTTTGTGTTGTGAGAGTGCCTTGAGTTTGAGGGGAGAAACAGAGGAGGAAGGTTGCTCGTGATCCAAATCTAGAGGCGTTGTTTAACTTCAGCAAAAGTGAAATCATCTTTGTAGACAGGTTATCTACAACGTTCTTTTGATGTCGGACGAGGAAACCTAGGAGAAATCTTTGTCTTCATCAGAAATTTAGAAAGAGTTGGCGATAGGTGTCGGACGAGATTTAGCCAGCTGATTAAGGCGTAGCCATTCCTGTTCGAAGGATCGATGAATGTAGAGATGGGTTTTCTGGATCGTGGGAGGAGGAAGGTAGACCAAGGACATGATCTGGAAGCGAGTCTTGGCAGTGTCTCGGTAGAATTCATGCAGAGACTCCCACATCCTATGGGGGTGGTCAAGCAATTTCGACAATTTTCTCCAAAATGTCTTGAGATACCACCTGGATGTAGACAGCTGCTGCTTGATGGCATAGCGATTCATATCACGGATTTTTGGCGTCGTCGGCGTCGTCGCGAGTTCGCTCCATCAACAACTATTTCATAAACTTTCATGCCGTGCCATACTAGCTTCATGGAGGCTGCCCATATATTGTAGTGCGATTGTCCGGTTAGAGACACGGATATCGAGCTTGATAGTGATGGGTTTATCATCTTTGTGAGTGGAGAAGGAGAGGGAGGAGCTTTTGGCTGCTGCCTTTTCCTTTGGCCATGATTGAAGAGTTGAATGAGGGAGGTAGAGGAGGAAGGTAGAGGGCGGACGAAAGTGGTAGAAAAGGATTCTTGAATTTCTGAAATCGATAGATCAGGATGATGGTGTCTAAAGAACACGGGCTCATAACCTGAAGGAAAGGACAACGCGGGGGTTGTCTTGGAAGGGACATAATAAGCGGTTAAACTATTAAGTCGTCACTGATTTCGAGAGGAAGAATATTCAAGAATTTTAGGCGAAAGCGGGGAGCAGAAGAAAACTTGGTTCTAATGTACATATTATATGTATCGCTTGATTGACAAAGTCAGAAGAAAGAAAAAACAGCCCGATATTTATACAAGAACCGTGTCCCTTCGAGAAAGAAGAAGAAACTAAACAGGTGGGAAAACCATTTGACCCGAGAAACTGCCAAGTATGGAAACAGATAGAAAATTAATGGTGGCGTAAGCAGCGATCGCGTCGTAAATATATGACTCAATGTTCCAACATAGGAAAGTAATACCGAGATGACACCCATATGTAAAGTAAAGCGTAATAATAGAAACCCAAAAGAAAATAGTAACAGATAATAAGCGTATTCCTCAATCAAATAACCCGTAATGAAATGTATGGAGATTAAACAAATATCAACGAAGTAGATGAAAGAAACAAAGTTCACCGTAAATTCCAACACCCTCTTGCAGGATCTTGGTCTCCGAGATCCATAATCTTTATCTATTGCTATACTATGTGACAAAGAAACTCCTTTGGTGTGGAAGGGGACGAGAATCTAAGGAAATTCTACTGGCCTAGAGCCCTCTTGTCTCTGGGCTTCTTAGGATACCTCATGTGGAAATCCCGGAGGGCTTCTTCAGCGCTCTTCCTGAGATGTTCCCAGGGTTCCCATGTAGCGTCCTCATTCTCATAACCTTCCCATAGCACCAGGTATTCCACCCTTCTCCTCTTCTTATTTACTCGGCTATCAGCTACTTCCCGGACGATCCAGTTCTGTTTTCCTGCAATTTCCTCAGGTTCCGGCGGAGGAACTCTTCTCTCAGTCTCTTGGCTCTATAGGGTTCTAGGAGAGAGACATGGAAGACAGGATGGATTCCCATTTGCTTGGGGAAGAGAGCTTGTAGGCACGGGTACCAATAGCTTCTAAGACCTTGAAGGGTCCCATCTTCTTCTGATCCAATTTTCCCAATGGCGCTTTGTTTGCAGCATTCTTGTGGGTCTAGCATAACCTCATCTCCTGGCTTTGATTTCAGGCGGTGCCAGGGCATGTGCATCATACCACCGGGCCATCCTTAGTCTAGCCTTTCCCAAGCTTGCATTCATAGCCTGCCAGATAGATTCCCATTGAGATACCATGACCTCGCTTGCTGGATTGTTCCATTCAACACCTTCCTTTTGGGCCGGCCAATTGGTCCTGGGTTCATATCCACAATTGGCATAGAAAGCCGATACTTTGGTAGACTCAGAGACCGCCGAGTTATATGCATACTCTGCTAAAGGCAAGAGGTCCGCCCAGTCATCCTGTTGATATGAACAATAACTCATAGTAATGTTAGATGCAGTTAACTCTTTCTGTCTGGCCGTCCGTTTGGGGATGGAAAGAAGTGGACATCTTCAGCTTCACATTGAGGAGGCTCATGAGAGATTGCCAAAAGTGAGAGATGAACCTGCTATCTCTGTCCGAGACTATGTCATCAGGTAACCCATGGAGTCTCCAGACTTCCTTCAGGAACAACTTAGCCAAATCTTCCGTCTTGTTGAGTGTAGGAAGTGGGATGTAATGTGCCATCTTTGAGAAGCGGTCCACTATTACCCAGATCTTTGTAAACACATTTGACTCCGGTAACCCCACAATGAAGTCCATAGAGATAGAAGTCCATGGCCGATAAGGTATCTCCAGTGGTTGGAGCATACCAAACTTCTTATGTCTTGAGGTCTTATTCCTCTGGCAGCTGTCACAGCTCCGGACATATTCCTCAACATCTTTATCCATGTTGGGCCAAAAGAAGTTATTTTTTACCCGCTCTAATGTCTTGAACTGGCCGAAATGGCCTGCCACTTTAGAGTCATGGGTATCGGTCAGGATATCCATCTGGAGCTTCTTGTCTTTGGGAATGTACCATCGATTCTTGTAGAAGATGAGGCCGTCCTTGACAGACAAGTTCTGGTCCAAGTTTGGTTTCCTTTTAAACAGGGAGCGGTGCAGTTCCTGCCAGACTCCATCCTCTTTAGCTGCCATACATAGGCGCTCTAAGAATGTATTCTGCAATTGATTCACCTTGACAGCCGCTAGCTTAGCAGGATCCAAAACCAATTGACCTGGCCTAAAAAACATCTGTGGCTCTGGCCGCAAGGTTTCACTCCCCTCTTCAGGGCGGTGATCCCAACGCCTAGATAGCACATCAGGTTTGCCATTCCTTTCTCCCGGTCTGTGGACAACTTTGAAATTGTAGCCTGCTAGGTCCTCAGACCACCTAGCTTGCCGCCTAGTGAGAACCTTGGTAGAGTTGAAGTACTCTAAGTTCTTGTGGTCTGTGAAAACCGTGATCTCATGCTCACAACTCTTGAGCATATGCTCCCATTCCCGGAAAGAGGCTACAGTAGGTCTCATTTCCTTATCATGAATGTCATAGTTGATCTCAGCCGGGGAGAACTTCTTAGAATAGAAAGCTACCGGATGTAGTTTCCCATCTTCCCCATACAGAGAGAGCACCGCTCCTTTGGCAAAGTCACTGGCATCAGTTTCAACCACAGTGCTTCTGCTAGGGTGAAAATGGAGGAGGATTGGAGCGCTTGTGAATAGCCTCTTGAGTTACTCAAATGCTTGTTCACAGGCTGCGGTCCAATACCATTTCTTGTCATTTTGCAAGAGGTCGGTCAATAGTTTGCAAACTTTACTGAAGCCTTCAATGAAGCGGCGATAGAAGTTTGCAAATCCCAGGAAACCTTGTACTCCCTTGATATTTCGGGGCACTGGCCAATCCTGAACCGCCTCCACCTTGTCCTTTGACATAGATACTCCCTTTTCCGAGATGTGATAGCCAAGGTACTCTACCTCTCGGACATGGAAGGATGTCTTGTTGATGGAGGCACACAGTTTTGCTTCTCTGAGCTTCTGTAGTACCTTCTCAACCAGCCGTTCATGTTCTTCCTCGGTCTCTGAGTAGATGGGGATGTCATCGATATATACAACCACTCCTTCATCCAGTAGTTCCTTTAGCACATCATTGATAATTGCCTGGAAGGCGGAAGGGGCGTTGCATAGATCAAATGACATGACATTATACTGATACAGTCCATAGCGGGTTCTGAAAGCGGTTTTCCACTCGTGCCCTTCTGCTATCCTGATCAAATTGAAGCCATTCTTCAGGTCTATCTTTGTGAAGATCTTGGCCTTGAACAATCTATCTCTGAGCTCACTCATGATAGGCTGCGGATACTTGTCCTTGACAGTGACCTTGTTCAATCCTCTGTAGTCAACACAAATTCGCCATGTTCCATCCTTCTTGGGTATGAACAATATGGGCGCCGCTGCTGGGCTGTTGGTGAAGGAAAGGGACAACGCGGGGGTTGTGCGGAAGGACACAATAGCGGTTAAACTATTAAGTCGTCACCCTGATTTCGAGGAGGAGAAGGGACATGGTTCTTGGATAAATATCGGATTGTTTTTCTCTTCTGACTGTGTCAATCAAGCGATACATACAATATAGACATTAGAACCTAGCTTTCTCTGCTCCCATTTCTCGTCTAAAATTCTTTGAATCTTCTCCTCCTCGAAATCAGGGTGACGACTTAATAGTTTAACCGCCATTGTCTCCTTCCGCACAACCCAGCTAACAGATCTATAAGGCGTGTATATAAGCAGGCTAATAAATAGCAATGTTTGATAGAAGGCTAATAGAGAATAAAGAAACTCGGTAGAGAGTTACTGCAAAGAGTAGAGTTTTCTATGGTAAACAAGTAAGTCTAGAAACTTAATAACTTTAAGGGGTTCCTTAAGCTAGTAAAGATCCCATCTTCCTCTATATCAGCAGCATAGAAGGTGGCGATGTTAAGCTAACTTAGGTCTCGCCATAGCTTCTGCATCTCTCTCTATCTCTGTCTCTATCTCTGTAGAGGATAGGAGATGTTCGCTGAGCTTAGGACTCGCCATAGCTTCTGCGTATCTCTCTCTATCTCTGTCTCTATCTCTGTAGAGGATAGGAGATGTGCCCTGAGCTTAGGACTCGCCATAGCTTCTCTTGGCATCTCTCTCTATCTCTGTCTCTATCTCTGTAGAGGATAGGAGATGTCTTGTTGAGCTTAGGACTGCATGCTTATCATCTCTCTCTAACTCTGTCTCTGAGGGAGGCGGAGTATGCCGCCGGAGGAACTTCCATCCGAGTCAAATCGCGCAATCCGCCAAGCCTCAGTCGGGGTCCTACGAACTAGCGGGATCGGCCGACTGTATGGCGGTCCTACGAACTAGCGGGATCGGCCGACTGTATGGCGGTCGCTTGTTCTAATGATGTTTTCAATAGACTTAAGTATGTTTATTGAAATCGTAGCTTTTGCTTTGGTAGCTTGGGTTCCACTCTCACTCCCCTCAAAGATGCTCCGGAGCGAAACAGGAGGCTTCCGTGATTCGGCGCTCGGGGGTTATTTTTGGGGTCCAAAAGCGTGTTTTGGAATTGGGACCTTCCATTGCCTCCGGGCGCGCCAGGATCATTTCTGTCGTGCTAACGCATATTTTCGGACATCGATTATTGCGGAGTTATCGCGCCTCAAAGGCTTGACTGCCTAGGGAGGGTAACTCGCTTCCAGGGTTACCCTTCCCCTTCTGGCATTGTTGTTCTTCTGTTATCGCTTGTAACAGCCTTATAGTGGGCTCTGTTACATTACTCCCCTCTCAAATGCTTCGTCTCGAGTTCACATTAGGGTTATGGGTCTAGTAGTATTTCACATGCAAGAAAAAATCGAGAAGAACAGGATAGTTGGCGGGAGCGAGCACTGAGCGCTAATCTTTCGAAAGGCTTCGATTCTCTGCTCCTACTTCCTTACTAAGTTCGGCGGTCTTGCCTAACAATGGCGGAGGAAAACTCTTCCGCTACCGCTTTCTCTAGCGTTAGCGGAGATTCCAGCGCTGAGGCTACCACCTTAGTCAGAGCCTTGATGGCCTGCAGCCTGGTTGCCACAGCGAGGCCTGCATGAATGAGTCTTATTTCAGATGTCAGCTCAATCGTTGCTGTAGAGCTGTTGTTTACTGTAGACTTCCTGGGCATTTCCTGTCGCTATCGGCGGACTTCGATCTTAGAGGGTATAGAGAATCACCGGGCACTCAGAGTCCTCCTCTGGCGGTCTTCTATCCACTGGCGAGGCACAGGCTCGTCAGTCATTGCTCCCATGGATAGATTCTCTCCTAGTGCGCAGACTGTAGTTACTCTGACAGCTGGTAGCTAACCACACTGCCGGCACTTGCATGTCACTGTGCAACTGGCTTCTACTGTAACTCTCAGCATGTTAGGGGCCCCGTCTATACTCATATAGCAGCCGGTTATATAGTCCAGTAACACTCTGTATCCATCTCTATTTTCTCAAGCAAGGAAACTCAGATTGAAACGCCTTCATCAAGCAAAGAGGATCTCATCTTCTGTTCCGATAGTATCCTTTGTTCCCGTGTATTCCCTGGGATACAAGGCTACTCGAACGTATTTTGAGGATTCCTAGAGTTTCACGGCACTTTCGGAAGTCTTCGGGGGTGATTCTAGTTTGATGAAATTCCGTGTAGGCCTCGTCTGCTATCTTGCAGTGTTCGTGCGGGTCGGAGACTTCTGAGCGATACGCTCCCAGATAATCCGATAGTCTGCGAAATTTCTCACGCCCAGCCTACTGCCATCGGTTCGGCTAAATCCTTGAGAATGTAACTGTATTCTCCTTGAGCTAAAGTGCAGGAGGAAAACTTGTAGCGTTGAGTCCTTAGGTTCCCGATATCGCCCCCACAAGGATATATGGAGGATAACATGAATGTTCCATTGAGGGGGAGGTTTCGGCTTGACGGTCGCTTAGTTATGATATTGCATCGGTCCGGCGTTATCTCATTCTCAGTTTTCACGGAAACTTCCATATACTTCTGATCATACCACTTCTGCCGCCCGTCGCATTGTTTAGCCCATGTTGCCGTATTACAGGCATATTCTGTAATCGGGAGAAACCCTGCTCCAGTCGTTCTGTTGATAGCAGCAACCGTTTCTGAGATATTGCTCAGCGTTTTGATTGACTCTCTCCGATTTGCCCCTTAGTTTAAGAACATCATACTGTCGACAGCTGGAGGTTGACCCCGAGAACCTTCATCAATAAATCCAGAACTTGCCTCCGAATTTGGATACTCGATCAGAAAGGATTTCCTCGGGTGGTTCTCTATATCTTAGCCCTTTTACCGCCTGACATGTATCGCAACTCCACATGTATTCTTCCACATCATTATCCACTTTTTTGACCAAAGGAACAGTGCCCAAAGGCATTCATCTTTCCTTATGGAGGGGTCTCCGTCTCTCGGGGTAAGGTCTCAAGTCTATTGGCACCGTTGGTTGTAGTCAGAAGCTCTTTCAAGGAAAGTACTCTGGATCTTGCTAATGCTGAATCAATCATCCGAATAGGTCTTGGACTGAAACCATTACGAGTTATCCAGGCTTAACCAGGCCAATTTGGGATGCTGATAAGCCTTACCCCCCTCCAGGCGTAGTCCCAACGCCGTGATAAGATATCTCCTTGGCATAGTTTCCCATGGCGGTATACAACCTTGAAGTCAAACCCCACGGAGTTGACCCTCTTTGATTGCTTTCACCTCCTCCAGGGACATGGTTATGCCTTTATCAGACATCTTAACCCAGGTACTCGGCTTCTGATCGTGGAAGGCGGATTTTAAATGTTTGCGAATAGTCGCTTTCTCGGTCTTCGAGCACTCCTTCTATTAGAGAAATGTGTATCCCCATAGTTTCCGAGTATCTCGGGATGCCAAAATTGACGTAAACCGTAATGGCCATTTTGGCAAGGAGCGAGTGAGATCGAGGCTGTTCATCTCCACGTATACGCTTCAGAGCGTCGTCGGTGGCGACATAACAGAATTGAACTTCGCGACCATCTGCTATCAAAGTAGGAACTTTACCAACTCGTGAGTCCGTCATTGATTTAATGGTGTATTATACCACCCAAACGGCAAAATCGTGTACGCATACAGCCTGTGTCTAATTCGAAAAAAACCGTCTTCCACTCGCCTCCCCTTTTCATATAGAAGAGGTGGAATCCATTCCTTAGATCGATTTTGGCAAGGGTTTTGGCTCTTCCTAGCGCTCCTTCAACTCGTCCATTTGGGGTAGAGAATATCGATTGTCTCATTTTGGAAAGATAGGGCAAATGCCTCAGTTTCGTAAGAATTGAGGAGTTTCACTAGATGGTTTGTTTCCTCTTTCTCTTCCTCTTCTTCTCCTTCCTTCTCCGGACCTGGAGTCTCGAATATTCCCGGTTAGCAGGAGCCTTCTCATGGGTTTTGCTCCAGCTTACTGCGGCTACTCGAGCTTATCTTGCAGGAGTGTAGTCCGTTGAGCCAGCCGTAAATTTATCTCCGCTGGTCGAGAAATTTTCCTATTCGCAGAGATCACTGCAGACCTTGAAGAAGGTAATCCCTTATGATGGCTTCTTCCTCATATCCCGTTCTTATAACCAGTTCGGTTGACTCGCTTAACCTTTGGGTTCGAACTCCGGGTTGGATTCCCCATACGGGTAGCAACGCTTATATTCGGAAACATAATAGGGGTTCGCCTATAAAAGCGGGGTTGCTGTCGAGGCGAATAGGACTCCCTTCTTCCTATACATTCCTTCTACGAACGTGTCCGATCTTCTTTACCCATCCCTAATCATATATTTTTTTTTTTTTTTTTTTTTTTTTTCCGACAGTTATGCTCTTCTTCATCTTATTCCTGTCTCTGTTCATCACCATCAATTCCTTAATTGTGGGATCATGCCTATCTTCTTTTAATCGATCTCCTCGGGAGATGAAAACTAGATCGATAACCCCACAAGTCGTTCTTGACCTCCGGAAGTTGGTCGGTCAAGGTACCGTTTATCTGGGGAGGATAACACGTAAAAGCTTGTCGACCGAAAAGGACTGAAAGGACCGAAAGGTAGGTGTATCCTCATTAACTTTGGTTACCTCCTTTTCCCTTTCCTTCAGTAGGCGGGCCGTTCCTCGTGGTCTGGAGTCTTGTACCTTTGATGGCCACTTCAATCAGATTCCCCGCTTTCAGAGACGATTTCCGCCGACATTATCCTTACTCCCAGCCGGGAGATAGGTCTATTGTTCAGGCACGCTCTCGGGCAAATAGACTGGAGAGGCAGGCTCAGATGGAATGGATGCGGGCTGAAATTTCGCGTGATCCATCGAGCGGAATGGATGCAGCGGAGGATCGAAGCAGAGGAGATGGTGGCAAGGCAGAGAGTGGCTCAGGATGCCTATTTTGAGTCTTGGTGGAATGAGCGGAGGGCCAGCTATCCTCCTTGCTCCCTACCGGCGTGGTCCACGCCCGACCTGACCTCAGCTGGGGCTGGTGTCACGGCAGTGAATGGGGCACCTATGATAAATGGGGCGATTCGGATTTTTTAGAAGCGAATCTGGGCGCTATAACCCTCAGAGCTAACTTGGGAGCTATAACCCTTTGAAATGAACATGGAATTATCATGGAGAGTAAGTCTCCACTCATCCTGGTACTAGCTGAAAAGGGACACTAATTTGTTTCTCAGATAGGTTTTTGGAGAAGTTTCTAGATGGATTCTTTAAGCGAGGAGCAAGTTATCTTTATGAGGGTGCTTATAATAGAAACGACCGTGACTCGATGTTTGATAAGTCTAATAGAGAATAAAAAGCTGGGTGAGAGTTACTTCAAGAGTAGAGTTTTCTATGGTAAACAATTAAGTCTAGAAACTTAATAACTTTAAGGGGTTCCTTAGCTAGTAAAGATCATCTTCCTCTATATCCAGCAGCATAGAAGGTGGCGATGTTACAGCTAAGCAGGTCTCGCCATAGCTTCTCATCTCTCTCTATCTCTGTCTCTATCTCTGTAGAGGATAGGAGATGTTAGTGAGCTTAGACTGCCATAGCTTCTGCGATATCTCTCTCTATCTCTGTCTCTATCTCTGTAGAGGATAGGAGATGTTCCTGAGCTTAGAACTCGCCATGGCTTCTGCAGCATCTCTCTCTATCTCTGTCTCTATCTCTGTAGAGGATAGGAGATGTCTTGTTGAGCTTAGGACTGCCATGTAAACATCTCATCTCTCTCTAATCTGTCTCTGAGGGAGGCGGATAGCAACCCCCGCCAGACTTCCATCAGGTCTGGCATCCGCCAAGCCTCGGTCGGTCCTCTGAACTAAGCGGGATCGGCCGACTGTATGGCGGTCCTCTGAACCAAGCGGGATCGGCCCTGTATGGCGGTCGCTTGTTCTAATGATGTTTTCAATAGACTTAAGTATGTTTATTGAAATCGTAGCCGGTAGGGGTTCCCTCTCCTCTGTCTCCGGAGGCGAAACAGGAGGCTTCCGGGGTTCGGCCTGGGGGTTATTTGGGGTCAAAAGCGTGTTTTTGGAATTGGGCCTTCCATTCTTGCCTCGGGCCTATCATTTCTGTCGTCTTAGCATATTTTCGGACGTCGATTGCGGAGTTATCGCGCCTCAAAACTTGACTGCTAGGGAGGTAACTCCCCAGGCTTCTGCCTTCTGGCATTGTTGTTCTTCTGAGTAACAGCATAGTGGCTCTGTACAGGCTCAAGCGGAACAGAAGGGAAGAGAGATAGGCTATAGAGATAGAGGATGCTCGGTGGCTGGCAATTGCTCAGATCTCTATCTCTCAGAGATAGAGACTGAGATAGAGACAGAGATGAGAGAGATCTTGTGAAGGCATGGGAAGGGCGAAGCACATCTCCTATCCTCCTGATGCTGATAGAGACAGAGGAGAGAGAGAGAGAGATTGCGAAAGAGATCAGAAGCTGCAAGGATAGAGCAAACATCTCTATCTAACAGAGATGAGAGAGAGAGATAGAGATATGGTTTTGAGATGTAAGATGAGGCAAACATCATGGCGTCCTCCATTCTATGGACAAACAGGGATAGAGAGAGAGTCTTAGAGAGATGCTTGAAGTTATTCAGTAGTTCAAGAATCCCCTTCGGCTTACTTTCGTCCGTCCTCGATCTCCCTCCACTACCTCCCTCATACAACTCTTCAACCATGACCACCAAAGGAAAAAAGTCAGCCACAAAGTCTTCTCTCTCCTTCTCCACCCGCGTCAAAGACGACAAACCCATTACTATCAAGCTCGATAACATCCGTGTCCTAACCGGACAATCGAACTACAATATATGGGCAGCTTCCATGAAGCTTATATGGAAGGGCATGAAAGTCTATGAAATAGTTGTTGATGGAGCGGAACCCGCTAGAGACGCCGACGACGCCGAAAAATCCGCATATGAATCGCTATGCCATCAAGCAGCAGCTGTCTACATCCAGGTGGTATCTCAAGACATTTTGGAGAAAATTGTCGAGCTTGACCACCCCCATAGGAAGTGGGAGTCTCTGCGTGGCGAATTCTACCGACACTGCTTTCCTTTTCGTTTCCCAGATCATGTCCTTGGTCTCCCTTCCCTCCTCCTACGATCCAGAAAAACCCATCTCTACATTTATCGCATCCTTCGAACAGGAATGGCTACGCCTAAATCAGTTGGCCAAATCCTCATCCGACACCTATCGCCAACTATTCTCTAAATTTTTGGATGAAGATAAAGCGAAGCGCGATTTCCTCCTAGGTTTCCTCGTCCGACATCAGAAGAACGTTGTAGATAATCTGTCTACAAAAGATGATTTCACTTTTGCCGAAGTCAAACAACGTCTCTTAGATTTGGATCACGACAAGCTTCCTCCTCTGTTTCCTCCTCCTCTCAAACGGCACTCCTTACAACACAAGGAAGGGATGCCAGACCTCCCCGTCAGCCCTCCTCCTCCTCTCGCTCTGCTCCTCGTCAACAGAAGCAGAAAGAATGTACCTGGTGCGTCAAGCACAACCCAGGAAAACATCTAGGGCACACGTGGAACCAATGCTTCAAGCTCAAGAAGCATCAGGAGGAACAGAAGTCTTCGGACAAAGGAAAGGAAAAAGAAAACGCTATGGTCACGACAGACTCGGACAACGGAAAGGTAAAGAACACTTCATTCTATTTTGACACAGGAGCAACCTCTCACATGTGTCCCTCCCTAGGGCGTTTCGAACACCTCGAGAAATGTTCCGGATTTGTGAGATCCTCTTCCAAGGACTCCATGTCTGTTAGGGGAAAGGGAACTGTGGTGATGGACTGTATACTTAGGGATGGATCTGTTTCTTCTTTCCGTGTTTCTGATGTTCTTTATGTTCCTGATCTTGAGCGGCCTTTACTTTCCTGGAGGAAAATTAGAGAAAAAGGGTATACTATGGTGGGAGAGGGGGATTTCATTTCTATTGTTAAAGGGAATAAAAGCGATTTTGAGCATCGTTTGACGGTTCTTTATTTAAGATTCCTGAGGTTACCGATTCTGCTTTTCTCACATATGACTTTTGGCACTCCGCTCTAGGACATCTGGCTCCATCTTCTATTCAGAAAGCCAAGAACCTTTATGCCGACGCCACTATCATTCCTCCTGCCCCTGATTCCTTTCACTGTTCAACCTGTTCACTCGCTAAGTCTACACACCATACACCACTATCTACCAATACTCGAGCGGAAACCAAGTTGGAACTCATTCACTCTGACTTGTGTGGACCTTTTCCCGTTCCCTCTTACGCAAACTCCCTCTATTACATCTCCTTCGTTGACGATAAGACCAGAATTTCATGGGTTCGTTTTCTCAAGAAGAAATCCGATGCAGCTAAGGCTATCGAAGATTTCGTGACTGAGATGGAACTCCAATATGGTTTGCCTGTCAAGCGTTTTAGGACTGATAACGGAGGAGAGTACGTCAATGGAAAGCTACAAGATTTCTTTGCTTCCAAGGGAATTGTTCACGAGTTAACCCCTCCTTACTCTCCGGAGTCCAATGGTGTTGCTGAAAGACTTAACCGAACAATGGGTGAAACAGTTAGGACCATGTTGATTCCACTTAGCGATAAGCAATTATGGGCAGAAGCAGTCTCCACCTTCGTCTACCTCAAGAACCACCAACCTCATAAGTCAGTAAAGGATCAAACTCCTTATGAGGCCTTCCTCGGTAAGAAACCAACGATCCACCACCTTCAGCCTTTTGGTCGAGAATGCTACGTGCATATCCCGGAGGACAAGCGTCCCGCAGGAAGCAAGCTATCTCCCAGGGCTATGAAAGAAATTTTTACAGGATATACAGCAACCGACCGCCACTATAGAGTATTCATCCCCTCAGAAAAACGAACAGTCGTCTCCTACGATGTCTTTTTCCCTCCTCTTGCGACAGAAGGGGTACTTCCAATCTCAGAACCCCTATCTGCTCCCTCGTCCTGAGTTCAGCTTAACGATTCTCAAACATCTCAGCCCTCTACAAGCCTTTCTTATGCTTTCAACAAAGAAGGTTTCCCAACATCGGACATGTGAATAGCCTGGATTAATAGGAATCCCGAGACCGCAGCTGACTGGTATCAAAAGGGTCATCCTATCGTTACTGCACTTTTCAACAATCAGTTAATCGAAGGATGCAAGAATAATACTCTATCCTCGCCACCTTCTAATACATCCTCCACTCAGTCAAGTACCAATTCGGAAATAAACCAGGAACTCTTCTCCGGTTTCTCCTCAATGCAACAGCAGCAACAACTCCAAGATTCCGCACAATCAAACGGATCTTCCTCCTCATCATCACCTTCACCCCCTCCTCAACAAAACTATCCCCGAAACGAAACTATCATCTCATTTCACGACTCTTTCCGACCTAGTCCTCCAAGGACAAGACTACGAACAGGCACAGCTATCAACCCTCCTGGCGAATGGTGGAAAGCTCCTCTCACAAGGGCTCCCTCACCACCACCTCTTGCATCTAGCGACCAACAAATGACTAACGCCAGTGAACGGTCACCTGATACTGTAACGGCAACACTGTGTCTTGGCTAAGGTGATAGATTGGGACGTGAAGAGAAGGTATTGCGTGGTAGGATCAAGATTTGCAATGGGGTTTTCTATTATGTTCTTTCGGTTTCTGTCACGCGAAGGTATTAGTCATCATTGGACTGAAGTCGGATATATAAGGGGGCGTTGTCTCGTGCCTTTTCATGTTTTCCTTCCTTTCCTTTTCTCTTCACGCAACCTCTGTATTTACTCCACGAATACTAATTGTTCCACGCTACGTCATAGGGTTCAACCTGGTCTGTCATACCAGGTAGAGCCGCCCCATAGTCCATAGTCCCGTCCATAGTCTATAGTCTCGAACACCTTCTACTACGTCCTCGCCTCGGTTGTATTCCTTGGCACTATAGTCCCTCGTCCCTAGACCCCCGTTACACTAGGTTGCGTCCACCTATTGCCAACCAATACAACATCATAGCCTACCATGTCGGAACACGCCCCTATTGATTACCAGCAACTTAGCAATAACCTCCAAAGGTTCTTTGAAGCGCATCCCCAGGTCGACAATGTCATCGGAGCAGAAGCCTACGCGCTTCTTCAACAGTGCCAACATGGCCTTGCTCAATATGCAACGGATTTACAGGAGATGGAAGGGGAGGCTGAGAGAGCAAGAGAAATGTTTCAGCAAAACCTCGCTGCTGCCCGAGCTCAACAAGCAGCTGTAGAGGTTGTTGCCCCGGATGAAGCACCCATCGGAGAGGAGGAACCACCCGTACCCCCATTAGCACCTGTCGCAGCCACTGTTCACCGGTCGGAGAAACTCCCCGATCCTGAAGTGTTTAGGGGAGATCGCGATCGAGAAAGATTGCACCTATTCAAACAACAAATGAGAATTAAGCTGTTGGGTAATGCCGATCGCTACCCGACGCTACAATCGAAATTATCTTATGCGTTCAGCAGACTGGAAGGCGTAGCTGCCAACCAGTTCCTACAGTATGTCAATGAAGAAGGTATTGCTTTACCGTCTATGTTACGGTTTTATGAGATTTTGGATACTGCTTTTGGAGACCCCGATCGGATGCGCACAGCTAGTAGAAATCTTAGGAACATCCGTCAACGAAACCGTACGTTCGCCGATTATTTCGCTGAGTTTCAACGGTACGCTGCTGAGTCGTGGATGGATGAAGTCTCTCGGATCGAGGCTTTGATGGAAGGTATTAATGCGGAACTTGATGAATCGATGATCCACCATGAGACTCCTGCGACGGTAGATGCATGTGCGACACTTTTGCAACGGTTGGATAACCGCCGTCGAGCGGCAGAAGCTGAGCGAGGAAGTAAAAAGCCTTGGACTGCTACTGCTACTCCGGCCCCTCGTCCCCCACCAGCGAACCCTGCCCCTGCTTCCCGTGCTGCCGCCCCAGCTGCTAATGCACCTGCTACTGAACCCCATCCCTCTTTCCGCCCGGGGGGTGATGTACCAATGGATCTATCTGGAGGACGCCGTCGCCCAACCCCTGCCGAAAGAAACGCCCGCTTAGTTGAGGGCCAATGTGTCTATTGCAGAGGTGTGGGACATATGGTTAGAGATTGCCCCCAAGCAAGAGCAACTGGAAATCAAGCAAGGAGACCTGTGATGAGGGGAGCAGCGTTGAGGGTGGAGGAAAATGATGGAAGCGATAACGAGTCGGCAAAAGATTTGTCCCTGCACTAAGTGGCTTAGCCCAGGGACCGTTTAAGGATTTTTCTAAGATGCGTATTTCTGGTTTTTCGGTATCGGAGGAGGAGATGGATGGGAATCAGCTTGTAGTAACTTGTTCTATTTCACAGAATAAAGACTCTTTCATACCCACCTACGCTCTTATTGATACCGGAGCATCAGGATATGCTTTTATTGACGAATCTTTTGCACGCCACAACAAACTCACAATGACCCCTCTCAAAATATCCCGCCACGTAGACGTTATAGACGGAAGACCTATCAAGTCAGGAAAAATTACCCACATTGTCGATGTCGCGTTAGATATTCATGGCCATCGAGAGACCGCGCCATGTTTTGTGACGAAGCTAGGACACTATCCGATTGTGATGGGAATACCTTGGATGCGACGTCATGATGTTACAATTCGACCAAAGGAAAATCTACTAGTTTTTGACTCTCGGAACTGTTGTCAACACTGTTCACTCAGTGGAACTGCAGTTACTGTTCATGGCATTTCGATTCCCTTACCGGAACATCATACAGTCATCGTCTCGGCAAGCGAAAAATCTACTATCGACATTGAACAACTGATACCGAAAGAGTTCCATCGTTATATCCATATGTTCGAAGAGTACGATGCTTCCATTCTCCCGCCACATCGACCCTCCCATGATATGAAAATAGTGTTGGAAGAAGGCAAACAACCACCATGGGGACCGATATATGCTTTGTCCCAAGTCGAATTGAAAGCTCTCTGGGACTATCTCCAGGAAAACCTACCCAAGGGAATCATTCGCCATAGTGAATCGCCAGCGGGAGCGCCTATATTATTCGTCAAGAAGGCTGACGGAACTCTTCGTCTATGTGTTGACTATCGAGGACTAAATGCCATTACTATTAAGAATCGTTATCCATTGCCGCTATTGAAGGAAACATTGGCCAAATTGTCAAGAGCAAGGTACTATACCAAGTTGGACTTACGATGGGGATACAATCAAGTCAGGATAGCAGAAGGAGATGAGTGGAAGACAGCGTTCAGGACGAGATATGGACATTTCGAATATACAGTAATGCCATTTGGATTAGCCAACGCTCCCGCTACATTTCAACATTGGATCAACGATATCCTGCGTCCTTTCCTTGACCAATTCGTAACAGCATACCTAGACGATATCCTTATCTATTCCGAGACACTAGTAGAACACAAGGATCACATTCAAAAGGTTCTAAAGGTACTTGATGAGAATCATGTTCACCTTAAACCTGAGAAATGTGAATTTATAGTTCAAGAAACGAAGTACCTTGGCTTGATTCTTACTCCGGATGGTAATAGAATGGATCCCAAGAAGGTTATCGATGTTTTGGAATGGTCTACGCCAACAAATCTCCGTGATGTTCAAGTGTTTTTGGGTTTTGCAAATTTTTATCGACGTTTCATTTTGGAATATTCAAAGATTGTTGCCCCCCTTACCGCTCTAACAAAGAAAAATGTTAAGTTCGAATGGACGGATGAAAGAGAGGAAGCGTTTCAAACTTTAAAAAAAATGTTCACGACGGCACCCATACTAGTTCATTTCGATCCGGATCGGAAAATTGTGATAGAAACCGATGCTTCCGACTATGTTTCAGCAGGAATCCTATCGCAACGTGATGATGAAGGAATCCTACATCCAGTTGCATTCTTCTCCAAGAAACATTCCCCCGCGGAATGTAACTATGAAATCTATGATAAAGAACTCCTAGCGATCGTACGATGTTTTGAAGAATGGCGACACCATTTGGAAGGAGCACAATTCCCAATTGAAGTCTTCAGCGACCATCGGAACCTGGAATATTTTATGACAACAAAATTGTTAAACCGTCGACAAGCCCGTTGGTCCGAATTCCTCTCACGTTTTGATTTCGTTATACAATTTAGACCAGGAAAACAAGGAGCGAAACCGGATGCACTGACTAGGAGGTCAAGTGACCTACCTAAAGAGGGGGATGAACGGCTGACGCATCAGAGCCAAGTGGTTTTGAAGCGAAAAAATTTGGATACAAAGCTAAGTTTGTTCGCGGGTTCTTTGTCAAATGAATCCGCTGAAGGAGCGTTCACTGTTGAGGAGCTATTTTCAAAAGCTTACCAAGTTGATAGTTTCCCAAATGAGATTCTCACTATGCTTCGGAGCGACGTTCGCTATTCGAACAAAATTTCGCTTGCCGAATGCATGGAAGATAACAACGGTTGGCTACTTTATCGAGGCGCTCTATACGTACCGGACGACAATGACCTTCGGCTAAGGCTTTGACAAGAACACCACGACAAACCATCTGCAGGACATTTAGGTAGAGCAAAGACATTGGAACTCCTGAGTCGGGAATATTATTGGCCACAAATGCGGAAGTATGTCGATCGATATGTTAGAAACTGCAATGTATGTGCCCGTAGCAAGGCACCACGCAATGCACCTTATGGAGTACTTCGCCCAATGCCAATACCCGATGGACCATGGATGGATATCTCGATGGATTTCGTTACTGACCTCCCGGAGAGTGATGGATACAATGCAATTCTGGTTGTGGTAGACAGGCTAACGAAAATGAGGCATTTTATACCAACTACTAAGGAGGTAGATTCAAAGGAAGTGGCGAGGTTATACATTGATAATATTTGGAAACTCCATGGCCTTCCAAAAACTATTGTATCTGACCGCGGAACACAGTTCGTCGCAGAGTTTTGGAAGTCGCTTTGCAAACGCCTGGAAATATCTCCACGATTTTCTACCGCATTCCACCCCCAGACCGACGGACAAACTGAAAGGATCAATGCCGTAATGGAACAATATCTCCGAAGTTATGTCTCCTATCAACAAGACGATTGGGTTCGACTATTGGCAATGGCTGAGTTTGCAACAAACAATCACGCTTCGGAAACGACGAAGGTCTCTCCTTTCTATGCCAATTCGGGAAGAAATCCAAGGATGACTTTTAGACCTTTGGAATATGTGAGAACGACGGCGGAAGATCAGGCCAACAGTATTGCGAAAGAAATGAAGGACATAGTAGATTTCCTGAAAGATGAAATGTTTCGAGCACAACGGATACAAGAGGAATCGGCAGATATGAGTCGAACTCCCGCCCCTCGCTACAACATAGGAGATAAGGTTTTCCTATCGACGCGCCACGTTCTCACAAAGCGGCCCTCCAAGAAACTCGACTGGAAACGCATTGGACCTTATAGCATCAAGAGAATCGTTAATCCTTATGCTTATGAGTTAGAACTTCCCCGTTCCATGAAGATCCACCCAGTATTCCACGTTTCGCTATTGTCGCCTGAAGCAGGTAACCCGTTACCTGGACAGCAGCAGTCACCACCACCTCCGGTTGAGATCGAGGGAGAGGAAGAATGGGAAGTCGAGGATATTTTGGATTCCAGGAAACGAAGAGGAAGATTTGAGTATTTGGTACGATATACAGGATATGATGAAGCTTCTTGGCAACCACTATCGGACCTTGAACATTCACCTGATATCGTTCAACGATTCCACGAATGTTATCCTCGGAAGCCCAAGCCTACCAGGAGGTAGGCCTTAGAGGGGGGCGTAGTCTGTAACGGCAACACTGTGTCTTGGCTAAGGTGATAGATTGGGACGTGAAGAGAAGGTATTGCGTGGTAGGATCAAGATTTGCAATGGGGTTTTCTATTATGTTCTTTCGGTTTCTGTTACGCGAAGGTATTAGTCATCATTGGACTGAAGTCGGATATATAAGGGGGCGTTGTCTCGTGCCTTTTCATGTTTTCCTTCCTTTCCTTTTCTCTTCACGCAACCTCCTGTACTTACTCGCCTCGCTTCGCACCTCGCTTCGCTCGACGCTTCGCTCGGCCTTCCTTCTGATAAGAATTATTTACATTTTCGCTTTACTTTCTAGAGAAAATCCTGTATGCCAATAGACCGCGTCTTCTACTGGTACCTCAGAATCCACTACTTAAATCGGGGAGTGCATTACGCCCCTCTAGAATCTTCTCTACACAAACAACACCCTCACCTCACACACAAACCCGAACGCCTGGTCTTACCTGGTATATCATACCAGGTCGAGCCACTTCCATATCCACGCTGGATAATAATCCCAACCGACCTTCGACCCCCCCAAATCCCAACGGGAGAAAGAGAACTCTATCCGAAGTCTCCCCAGCCCCAAGAAGAACAGGAACGGACATGATGTCGCAATCATCACTTTCCTCCTTCTTCGCTACCCCAGCACCCCCTGGCCCTCCGCCCCCTCCAAGATTCGACCCAACCCAATCCACCCAACACACCCAATCAACAACCATCGAAGAAACCCAGATCAACGAGAACCCCAGGGAGGAATTCGCAGACTCCAAGGACTACGACCGGCCGTACATCCCCAGGATTGACTTTCTCCACCCCAGCATCGTTCCCCAGGAAACTCACAATGTCATGGACCTAAACTATACCGCATGGCTGGTCAGAAATGCCATGTCCATCGCATCAAACCGCATCACCGACGACATCCACACAGTCAAACAGGATGTCGAGAGACTCAGTAAAGAAATGACCGAACAAAACAAACAGCTCCTGGACACCGTCCACATCCTCACAAACCAAATGCTGGAAATGATGAATAGACAGGACATAATGCTGGAAAAGCTTAACCGCGTCCAGCAACAACCACCCTCAGCACCCCCGGCACCACGAGCACCCCTAGCACGCGCACCACAGGCCCAGGCACCCCAGGCACAAGCCCCCCCCGAACAACCCAGAAACAAAGGAAAAAACCCGGAACCAATCCCAAGGAACCCCCCACCCCAGCAACAACAACAACAACAACAACAGAACACAACATACGCCGACATCGCAAAAGGCCCTGGACCAGCCAACTTCCAGGTAGTTCAAAGAAGGAGATCCAGACCCAAACAGGACCCCCTCTTCAAGCCGGACTTCACCAAGATCAACCGAGAAATCGTCATTGAAACCAACGCGGCATCACCCTTCACCCCAACCGAAATCAGGCAAAAAATTAACTCCATGATCCAGGACCCAGACTGTCACCTCCTTGCGGCCAGACAAACCTCGAAGAACAACTTTGTCCTGGAATCCAAATTTGTCACCCCCGCAACTAAGGTCATGGAATACAAACTCGAAATCGAATCCGCACTTACGGAACTAAAGGTACCCTACGTCGACATCCGGGTCAACTCTAGATGGTCGAAATTCATTCTACACGGCATCCCAACATCGATAGGCGAAGGCTTCCAAGCCGGACAACTAGTCGCATCCGAAATCACCAGCAACTATGGAGTAACCATACAACTAGCACAAATCCCCCGATGGCTCAGTAAACCAGAATCCCGTATCGGAAAGGCACACTCCTCTATGGTAATCGCACTCCCAGGACACTATACAATGGAAAACCTCGGACTCCGCTCCTTCAACCTATTCGATAGAACATGCAGACTTGAGACCTACCTCCCCACCAACTCCGACACCCAGTGCCGCAACTGCCTTGAATATGGACATAGGCAAGAGCGCTGCAACCACCCAACAGGCCGCTGCGGACACTGCGCCTCAGCCGACCACAAGACAACAGAGCACCCATGTAAGGAGTGCTCCGGAGGCATCAGATGCACCCACTCACCAATCAGATGCTTCAACTGCAAAGGACACCACAAAGCAATCGACATGGCATGCCCGGAACGAGCCAAGGCCAAGATCAGAGCCAAACTCTCCAACCAGCCGATCCCAGAACCTGAGAACGCCCCGATTGTCATCCCAGACGTTGAGGAACCAAATGAAGAGATGGAAACCTCCGTCTGATGGAGCAACAACACAGAACCCTAGCCATTGCGCAGCAACTGAACTGTGCAAAAAACGAGCTAACAACAAAGTCAGTAGTGGAGGAAGCTGAAATAGACGAGAATATACTCTTTCTTTTGTTACAAGAACCATGGAACAACAGGGACGGACACCCACCAGAATCACCTCTCTTTTATCTTTTCACAGCAAGCAACAAAGACACAAAATGCGCAACATACATCAGAAAACACAGCAACCTAAAACCTAAACACCACTTCGTACACGACAACTTTATTGTCTCGGTAACGGTGGAAATACAACAACAAAGAACACAAATCCTCAACATATACTCACCCGGTAGAAGTGGCCCTTTTGCCAACATCTCAAGGAACATCAATACAATCCAGAATTGCCTAGTTATGGGGGACTTTAACTGCCACCACCAATTATGGTACGGGCACAAATCACACGACTACACCAACACCATCAGAGCGGACAAGCGGAACGCGACCAAGATCAAGAGATGGATGGACAGGCAGAGACTGCACCTACTGAACGAACCCGGGGTTTTCACACATTTCCCCCGAAACAACAACCGACCAACCATAATCGACCTCACACTAGTCAAAGGCCCGGTCCTAGACTATGATATGACGTGGAACATGGACAGACATGGAGCAGGGTCAGACCATGGGCGAACCATAATCCACATCCAACTCTCCAAACCCCAACACATACCAAGAAGACTATGGCACAAAACGGACTGGGAAACTCTCAATCAGCTCGTCTCCCAATTCAATTTACCACCAGAAGCTTGGGAAAACCGAAGCCACACCAAACAATCGGCGGACTTCATCCTGGAATATATCGACCAGCTGATTGACCGACTCACCCCACTCAGCAACGGACATAAAAAGTCTAAACGATGGTGGACTACAGAACTAAAAACTGCAAAGGCGAACCTCAACACGCTAGAGCGAAGGGCAAGGAACACAAGGAAAGAAGAAGACAGGGAGGCACTGAGAAAGGTTAGCCGGAACTGGACCAACTTGGTACGCAAAGCCAAAGCAGATCAGAGGGAGAAGGAACTCTCCGAAGCCAGAGGAAGCACAATCTGGAAAATCATGAATGCCGGAAGAAGAAGGGATACCATAATCCCGACCATACAAGGTGAAGAAACGTTTGCGGGGAAGTGCCAAGCCCTCAGGGCTGAACTCTTCCCCACAAATTGGACGTCCCCCGACAACCCCCCTTTGCAAATCAGACCCCCTTATTGTGACCTTAGTGACATGTTTGAAGAAGTTACCTCAGATGAACTATTTAAAGCAATAAACTCCTGCCCAGCCAACTCAGCAACAGGGACAGACGGCATCCCCTACCCATTCATCAAAGCAGTCATCAAGGCGAACCCACAACTTATACAGGACATGTTTTCAGCCATGCTGTGACACGGAGTACACCCGGACAGATGGAAGACAGCAAAGTGCATCCCGATACCTAAACCAGGTAAGGCGGACTACAAAATAGCAAAATCCTATCGACCAATATCCCTCCTACAATGCTTCAGTAAAGTCCTCGAAAAAATCGTCGCCTCAAGGCTCTGCACGGACGGGACCCTCCTCGGAACCCTATCCGATGACCAGTTTGGAGGAAGACCAACAATCTCAGCGATAGATGCACTCTTACGCACCCTGACGCCGATACAACAAAATCTGCTCCAAAAGAAAATCACCGGAAAACCACCAGACAGACCGGCAATCCTTACAAATGACATCCAAGGAGCGTTCAATTGCGTAAATCACTCCCTACTCCACCAGATCATGACACAACAGAAGTTCCCCCAATACCTCACGGAATGGTGCAAAGAGTTCAACACCAATAGAACATTACAATTCTTCTTCAACCATCAGCTAGAACCCCCCCAACCATACAACTCCGGCCTACCACAAGGCTCACCAATGTCACCCGTCCTATTCATGATTTATGCAGGGGTGATCCTCAACCCATCCACATCAGCAAAAGAAATCAACACCACCTACATCGATGACGACGCCCTGGTACAAATATCCAAATCACCCGCCTTCATCACCAAACGCCTCAACGAAAGAATGACAGAAAGGGTTTCCAACGCCAACCCCCTAAATGTCAAATACGAACCCCAGAAATCAGATCTCGTTTTCTTCAGACCATCAACATCCACACTACGCCAACCCAACAACACCGTCACCATAGGGGACACCACAATCCAACCAAAGGACCGCCTGAAATACGTGGGGGTCTGGCTCGACGCAACCCTCTCCTTCCGCCCACATATAGAAAGCGCCCTCTCCAACGGCCTGCGATCACTCAACCGAATCCGAATACTCTCACGAATGCCTGGAGTAAAAGTTAAAACAATCCACCACATAATCACCCAAGCATTCCTCCCGACGCTCCTCTGGGGCTCAGAAGCCTGGTGGACAGGAGCAGACCATGTAGTCCGCACCCTTTCACCAATATACAACGAAGCTGCACGCACAATCACTGGCCTCCCCCGGTGGACAAAGACAGAACGACTGCTGAAAGAAGCCGCCCTGCCACCCCTGGAACACCTCCTCAACTATAAATCCCGGAAATACGGGTCCCGTATCCTATGTATGGAAGGTCACCACCCCAACGACAAGGAACTTATTGACCTACTACCACCGAAAGTTCTCAACACACAAGCGACCGGCCTACATCGAATCGCCTCCCTCATGCTCCCTTTCCAGGAGCCAGGAGGGAAAAAGGAGAGATGGATACAGACCGACCTACTCAGGAAACGAATGCTGGAGGAATGGAACTCGCGTCCAATCCCAAACTACCACCACCCAGGAAACCTAAAACCCCACAACAAACTCGCCAAACTGCCAATCTCTAAAGCAAGGCAACTCTTCCGAATACGATGCCAGGCAACACGCTTGGATAAAAATGCCTTCCAAACCGACCGCGAACCCTGCCAATGCGGGGCAGAGCAATCCTCCAAACACACCATCATGGAATGCCCCCAATGGGCACAACTTAGACGACCCCTCATCGAGAAAATCCCCGGACCGCAGACTTGGGAAAATTGGATGTTCACCAACCTTAGAGAAGACCTGATCTTCGAATTCGCCAAAGAAACACAACTCCTGAATTGGTACGAGAAAGATGAGGACGGGGAGGAGACAGATGCCTGAGAGGCCGGGGTTCTTTCTTTCACTTTCGTTCTTCTCGCTAAAAAATTGCTTCTTCTTTCTTTCATCTCGCGTACTGTCATCTCCTTACTGCTCTATCTTTTCGGGTCGTCTTTCCTTTGACGCTTTCTCTGTCTTTTTCCTTTGTCCTTTTCCTATGTCTGTTTCCTTTGTACGAGGAGGTGTGGTTTAGGCGTGCGATAAGTCCTGTACTTCAAAGCAATATAAAATCAATCAATCAATCAATCTGTATTTACTCCACGAATACTAATTGTTCCACGCTACGTCATAGGGTTCAACCTGGTCTGTCATACCAGGTAGAGCCGTCCCATAGTCCATAGTCCTGTCCATAGTCTATAGTCTCAAACACCTTCTACTACGTCCTCGCCTCGGTTGTATTCCTTGGCACTATAGTCCCTCGTCCCTAGACCCCCGTTACAGATACCTCTTCGTCCTCTACCCAAAGCGACCAGCTAATGCCAGAAGCTACTCCTCAAGAATCGGAACGAGAAGAGACTCTCATTAGTATCCTAGAAGTATTGGAGCCTAAGTCATACCGCGAAGCCAAATCCTCACCGGACTGGTCTGAGTGGAAAAAGGCAATGAACGAGGAACTAAAGTCACTGAATGAGAATGAAGTTTGGGAAGTTGTTGACAGACCCAACCGAAAAGTTGTGGACTGTCGATGGGTGTTTAAGGTTAAAGGCAATGCTAAAGGAGAAGTAGAACGTTACAAGGCAAGACTCGTCGCCAAAGGCTTTTCTCAAGTTCAAGGGATGGACTACGATGAGATCTTTTCACCAGTTGTACGTTTCGACTCTCTCCGTTTGCTACTTGCCATTGCTGCTTGCAAAGGATGGCGTGTCAGACAACTCGATGTCAAAACCGCATTCCTATATGGTATCTTGAAAGAAGAGGTGTATATGCAATTACCGGAAGGCAGCCGGTTAGAAGGTAAGGTTCTTGGCGTTTGAAGCGCTGTATATACGGTTTGAAGCAATCACCAAGGAATGGTACTTTGGTTGAATACCTTATCCCCTATGGTTTTGCTATCACTGCTTTTGATCCCTGTGTTCTTGTCCACAACTCAGGTAATCTAATCATAGCTATTTACGTGGACGACATCACTCTCTTTGGACCTCCTAGCGACTTAAGCGAACGGACAGTTTCCCTCTTGAAGACCGAATTCAAGGTTAACGATATGGGACTTCTCAACTATCTCCTAGGCATCCAAATCGACTACACCAACGCCGGTATCACTCTTTCGCAGACAGCATTCATCAACAAGATTCTGAACCGATTCTCGATGCAAGACTGCAAGCCCGTCTCCACTCCCATCGATCCTAGCCACCGATTGATTGCGACTAGTGATGAAGACGACAAGGCCGATGCAATTGCTTATCAACAAATCATCGGATCTCTCATGTATCTGGTTCTTTGCGACAAGACCTGACCTAGCGTATACAATAACTCACCTCTCTCAGTTTAACTCCAATCCTTCCACTGCACATATGTCCGCCGCTAAACGAGTACTCCGCTACCTTCAGAAGACCAAGGAAAAGTCACTCCTATTTCCATTTGGTTCTGACCTCAAACTATCGGCTTATAGCGACGCATCCTACGGAAACTGTTACGACACACGACGAAGCTTCTCTGGATATCTCTTCCGTCTTGGTGACTCTACCATCTCCTGGCGCTCTCGAAAACAACGCTCAGTTGCTACCTCTACTTGCGAAGCCGAGTACATGGCACTGGCTATGACCACCAAACATCATCTTTGGTTAACTCGAGGCCTCAAGGAACTCCTTAAGGACGATATTCCACAAGCTGTCTTCTGTGACAGTAACTCCGCCATCGACGTCGCCAACAACCCGAAGCTTAACGACAAGACGAAACACATCGATATCGCTTACCATTTCTCTCGTGAATGCGTTCAGAATGGTTCGATCAATCTCATGTACGTCCCTACAGCGGAAAATCTGGCAGACATTTGCACCAAAGGACTTGTGAAACAAACTCACGACCACTTATGCACCTCTATATTCGGTACAAAGTGAGAAGGGGTGTTGGAATTTACGGTGAACTTTGTTTCTTTCATTTACTTCGTTAATATTTGTTTATCTCCATATATTTCATTACGGGTTACTTGATAAGGAATACGGGGTTTATACTGTTAACTATTTTCTTTTGGGTTTCTATTACGTTTCTACTTTACATATGGGTGTCATCTCGGGTATTACTTTCCTATGTTGGAACATTGAGTCATATACTTATGTACGTGATCGGCTGCTTATGCTAGCGACACTCTTCTATCTGTTTCCATACTTCTTGGCAGTTTCTCGGGGTCAAATGGCTTTCCCACCTGTTTAGTTTCCTTTTCTTTCTCGGTCGGAAGGGACACGGTTCTTGTATAAATATCGGGCTGTTTTTCTCTTTCTTCTGATTTTGTTAAATCAAGCGATACATATAATATAGACATTAGAACCAAGCTTTCTCAGCTTCCGTTTCTCGTCTAAATTCTTTGAATCTTCTCCTCCTCGAAATCAGGGTAACGACTTAATAGTTTAACCGCTATTTGTGTCCTTCCGCACAACCCCAGCGTTGTCCCTTTCCTTCACACCCGCGTCAAAGACGACAAACCCATTACTATCAAGCTCGATAACATCCGTGTCCTAACCGGACAATCGAACTACAATATATGGGCAGCTTCCATGAAGCTGGTATGGAAGGGCATGAAAGTTTATGAAATAGTTGTTGACGGGCGGAACCTCTGGACGACGCCCGACGATGCCGAACAATCCGCATATGAATCGCTATGCCATCAAGCAGCAGCTGTCTACATCCAGGTGGTATCTCAAGACATTTTGTAGAAAATTGTCGAGGTTGACCACTCCCATATGGTGTGGGAGTCCCTGCGTTTCGAATTCTGAGATACTGCTTTGACTCGTTTAGATCATGTCCTTGGTCTCCCTTCCCTCCTCCTCTGATCCAGAAAACCCATCTCTACATTCATCGATCCTTCGAACAGGAATGGCTACGCCTTAATCAGCTGGCTAAATCCTCGTCCGACACCTATCGCCAACTCTTCTCTAAATTCCTGGATGAAGACAAGGCGAAGCGCGATTTCCTCCTAGGTTTCCTCGTCCGACATCAAAAGAACGTTGTAGATAACCTGTCTACAAAAGATGATTTCACTTTTGCTGAAGTCAAACAACGTCTCTTAGATTTGGACCATGAGCAACCTTCCTCCTCTGTTTCCTCCCCTCCTCAAACGGCACTCCTCACAACACAAAGAAGAACTGCCAGTCAGCCCTCCTCCTCCTCTCAATCTGCCTCTCGTCAACAGAAGCAGAAAGAATGTACCTGGTGCGTCAAGCACAACCCAGGAAAACATCTAGGGCACACGTGGAACCAATGCTTCAAACTCAAGAAGCACCAAGAGGAACAGAAGTCTTCGGACAAAGGAAGAGATACCGCTATGGTCACGACAGACTCGGACAAAGGAAAGGTAAAGAACACTTCATTCTATTTTGACACAGGAGCAACCTCTCACATGTGTCCCTCCCTAGGCCGTTTCGAACACCTCGAGAAATGTGCCGGATTTGTGAGATCCTCGTCTAAGGACTCCATGTCTGTTAAGGGAAAGGGAACTGTGGTGATGGACTGTGTACTTAGGGATGGATCTGTTTCTTCTTTTCGTGTTTCTGATGTTCTTTATGTTCCTGATCTTGAGCGGCCTCTACTTTCCTGGAGAAAGATTAGAGAAAAAGGGTATACTATGGTGGGAGAGGGGGATTTCATTTCTATTGTTAACGGGAATAAAACGATTTTCGAAGCATCATTTGACGGTTCTTTATTTAAGATTCCTGAGGTTACCGATTCTGCTTTTCTCACATATGATTTTTGGCATTCAGCTCTAGGACATCTGGCTCCATCTTCCATTCAGAAAGCTAAGAACCTTTATGCCGATGCCACTATCATTCCTCCTGCCCCTGATTCCTTTCACTGTTCAACCTGTTCACTCGCTAAGTCTACACACCATACACCACTATCCACCAACACTCGAGCGGAAACCAAGTTGGAACTCATTCATTCTGACTTGTGTGGACCTTTTCCCGTTCCCTCTTACGCAAACTCACTCTACTACATCTCCTTCGTCGACGACAAGACCAGAATTTCATGGGTTCGTTTCCTCAAGAAGAAATCCGATGCAGCTAAGGCTATCGAAGATTTCGTGACTGAGATGGAACTCCAATATGGCTTGCCTGTTAAGCGTTTTAGGACTGATAATGGAGGAGAGTACGTCAATGGAAAGCTACAAGATTTCTTCGCTTCCAAGGGAATCGTTCACGAGTTAACCCCTCCCTACTCTCCGGAGTCCAATGGTGTTGCTGAAAGACTTAACCGAACAATGGGTGAAACAGTTAGGACCATGTTGCTTCCTCTTAACGACAAGCGACTATGGGCAGAAGCAGTCTCCACCTTCGTCTACCTCAAGAACCGCCAACCTCATAAGTCAGTCAAGGATCAAACTATGAGGCCTTCCTGATCCACCACCTTCAGCCTTTTGGTCGAGAATGCTATGTGCATATCCCGGAGGACAAACGTCCCGCAGGAAGCAAGCTATCTCCCAGGGCTATGAAAGGTATTTTTACAGGATATACAGCAACCGATCGCCACTATAGAGTATTCATCCCCTCAGAAAAACGAACAGTCGTCTCCTACGATGTCTTTTTCCCTCCTCTTGCGACAGAAGGGGTACTTCCAATCTCAGAACCCCTATCTTCATCCTCGTCCTCAGTTCAGCCTAACGACCCTCAAACATCTCAGCCCTCCACAAGCCTCTCTTATGCATTCAACAAAGAAGGTTTCCCAACTTCGGACATGTGGATAGCTTGGATTAATAGGAACCCCGAGACCGCAGCTGACTGGTATCAAAAGGGTCATCCTATCGTTACTGCACTTTTCAACAATCAGTTAGACGAAGGACGCAAGAACAATACTCTATCCTCACCACCTTCTAATACATCCTCCACTCAGTCAAGTACCAATTCGGAAATAAACCAGGAACTCTTCTCCGGTTTCTCCTCAATGCAACAGCAGCAACAACACCAAGATTCCGTACAATCAAACGGATCTTCCTCCTCATCATCACCTTCACCCCCTCCTCAACGAAACTATCCCAGAAACGAAACTATCATCTCATTTCACGACTCTTTCCGACCTAGTCCTCCAAGGACAAGACTACGAACAGGCACAGCTATCAACCCTCCTGGCGAATGGTGGAAAGCTCCTCTAACAAGGGCTCCCTCACCACCACTTCTCGCATCTAGCGACCAACAAATGACTGACGCCAGCGAACGGTCACCTGCTACCTCTTCGTCTTCCACCCAAAGCGACCAGCTAATGCCGGAAGCTCCTCCTCAAGAATCGGAACGAGAAGAGACTCTCATCAGTATCCTAGAAGTATCGGAGCCTAAATCATATCGCGAAGCCAAATCCTCGCCGGACTGGTCTGAGTGGAAAAAGGCAATGAACGAGGAACTGAAGTCACTGAATGAAAATGAAGTTTGGGAAGTTGTTGACAGACCCAACCGAAAAGTTGTGGATTGTCGATGGGTGTTTAAGGTTAAGGGCAATGCTAAAGGAGAAGTAGAACGTTACAAGGCAAGACTCGTCGCCAAAGGCTTTTCTCAAGTTCAAGGGATGGACTACGATGAGATCTTTTCACCAGTTGTACGTTTCGACTCTCTCCGTTTGCTTCTTGCCATTGCTGCTTGCAAAGGATGGCGTGTTAGACAACTTCGATGTCAAAACCGCTTTCCTATATGGTATCTTGAAAGAAGAGGTGTATATGCAACTACCGGAAGGCAGCGGTTAGAAGGTAAGGTTGCGGCTGAAAGCGCTGTATATACGGTTTGAAGCAATCACCAAGGAATGGTACTTTCGGCTGGTTGAATACCTTATCCCCTATGGTTTTGCTATCACTGCTTTTGATCCCTGTGTTCTTGTCCACGACTCAGGTAATCTAATCATAGCTATTTACGTGGACGACATCACTCTCTTTGGACCTCCTAGCGACTTAAGCGAACGGACAGTTTCCCTCTTGAAGACCGAATTCAAGGTTAACGATATGGGACTTCTCAACTATCTCCTAGGCATCCAAATCGACTACACCAACGCTGGTATCACTCTTTCGCAGACAGCATTCATCAACAAGATTCTGAACCGATTCTCGATGCAAGACTGCAAGCCCGTCTCCACTCCCATCGATCCTAGCCACCGATTGATTGCGACTAGTGATGAAGACGACAAGGCCGATGCAATTGCTTATCAACAAATCATCGGATCTCTCATGTATCTGGTTACTGCGACAAGACCTGACCTAGCGTATACAATAACTCACCTCTCTCAGTTTAACTCCAATCCTTCCACTGCACATATGTCCGCCGCTAAACGAGTACTCCGCTACCTTCAGAAGACCAAGGAAAAGTCACTCCTATTTCCATTTGGTTCTGACCTCAAACTATCGGCTTATAGCGACGCATCCTACGGAAACTGTTACTTAATACCCATTTAAGCTTCTCTGGATATCTCTTCCGTCTTGGTGACTCTACCATCTCCTGGCGCTCTCGAAAACAACGCTCATTGTTACCTCTACTTGCGAGTACATGGCACTGGCTATGACCACCAAACATCATCTTTGGTTAACTCGAGGCCTCAAGGAACTCCTCAGGGCGATATTCCACAAGCTGTCTTCTGTGACAGTAACTCCGCCATCGACGCCGCCAACAACCCGGTTAACGACAAGGCGAAACACATCGATATCGCTTACCATTTCTCTCGTGAATGCGTTCAGAATGGTTCGATCAATCTCATGTCACGTCCTCTGGCGGAAAATCTGGCAGACATTTGCACCAAAGGACTTGTGAAACAAACTCACGACCAACTTATGCACCTCTATATTCGGTACAAAGTGAGAAGGGGTGTTGGAATTTCTGATGAACTTTGTTTCTTTCATTTACGTTAATATTTGTTTATCTCCATACATTTCATTACGGGTTACTTGATAAGGAATACGGGTTTATACTGTTAACTATTTTCTTTTGGGTTTCTATTACGTTTCTACTTTACATATGGGTGTCATCTCGGGTATTACTTTCCTATGTTGGAACATTGAGTCATATACTTATGTACGTGATCGGCTGCTTATGCTACCGACACTCTTCTATCTGTTTCCATACTTCTTGGCAGTTTCTCGGGGTCAAATGGCTTTCCCACCTGTTTAGTTTCCTTTTCTTTCTCGGTCGGAAGGGACACGGTTCTTGTATAAATATCGGGCTGTTTTTCTCTTTCTTCTGACTTTGTCAATCAAGCGATACATATAATATAGACATTAGAACCTAGCTTTCTCTGCTTCCGTTTCTCGTCTAAATTCTTTGAATCTTCTCCTCCTCGAAATCAGGGTGACGACTTAATAGTTTAACCGCTATTGTGTCCTTCCGCACAACCCTCGCGTTGTCCCTTTCCTTCACACCCGCGTCAAAGACGACAAACCCATTACTATCAAGCTCGATAACATCCGTGTCCTAACCGGACAATCGAACTACAATATATGGGCAGCTTCCATGAAGCTGGTATGGAAGGGCATGAAAGTTTATGAAATAGTTGTTGATGGAGCGGAACCCTCTGACGACGCCGACGATGCCGAACAATCCGCATATGAATCGCTATGCCATCAAGCAGCAGCTGTCTACATCCAGGTGGTATCTCAAGACATTTTGGAGAAAATTGTCGAGCTTGACCACCCCCATAGGATGTGGGAGTCTCTGCGTGGCGAATTCTACCGAGATACTGCTTTCGCACTCGTTTAGATCATGTCCTTGGTCTCCCTTCCCTCCTCCTACGATCCAGAAAAACCCATCTCTACATTCATCGCATCCTTCGAACAGGAATGGCTACGCCTTAATCAGCTGGCTAAATCCTCGTCCGACACCTATCGCCAACTCTTCTCTAAATTCCTGGATGAAGATAAGGCGAAGCGCGATTTCCTCCTAGGTTTCCTCGTCCGACATCAAAAGAACGTTGTAGATAACCTGTCTACAAAAGATGATTTCACTTTTGCCGAAGTCAAACAACGTCTCTTAGATTTGGATCACGAGCAACCTTCCTCCTCTGTTTCCTCCCCTCCTCAAACGGCACTCCTCACAACACAAAGAAGAACTGCCAGGTCTCCTCGTCAGCCCTCCTCCTCCTCTCAATCTGCCTCTCGTCAACAGAAGCAGAAAGAATGTACCTGGTGCGTCAAGCACAACCCAGGAAAACATCTAGGGCACACGTGGAACCAATGCTTCAAGCTCAAGAAGCACCAAGAGGAACAGAAGTCTTCGGGCAAAGGAATAGATACCGCAATGGTCACGACAGACTCGGACAAAGGAAAGGTAAAGAACACTTCATTCTATTTTGACACAGGAGCAACCTCTCACATGTGTCCCTCCCTAGGCCGTTTCGAACACCTCGAGAAATGTGCCGGATTTGTGAGATCCTCGTCTAAGGACTCCATGTCTGTTAAGGGAAAGGAACTGTGGTGATGGACTGTGTACTTAGGGATGGATCTGTTTCTTCTTTTCGTGTTTCTGATGTTCTTTATGTTCCTGATCTTGAGCGACCTCTACTTTCCTGGAGAAAGATTAGAGAAAAAGGGTATACTATGGTGGAGAGGGGATTTCATTTCTATTGTTAACGGAATAAAACGATTTTCGAAGCATCATTTGACGGTTCTTTATTTAAGATTCCTGAGGTTACCGATTCTGCTTTTCTCACATATGACTTTTGGCATTCAGCTCTAGGACATCTGGCTCCATCTTCCATTCAGAAAGCTAAGAACCTTTATGCCGATGCCACTATCATTCCTCCTGCCCCTGATTCCTTTCACTGTTCAACCTGTTCACTCGCCAAGTCTACACACCATACACCACTATCCACTAATACTTTCGGCGGAAACCAAGTTGGAACTCATTCATTCTGACTTGTGTGGACCTTTTCCCGTTCCCTCTTACGCAAACTCACTCTACTATATCTCCTTCGTCGACGACAAGACCAGAATTTCATGGGTTCGTTTCCTCAAGAAGAAATCCGATGCAGCTAAGGCTATCGAAGATTTCGTGACTGAGATGGAACTCCAATATGGCTTGCCTGTTAAGCGTTTTAGGACTGATAATGGAGGAGAGTACGTCAATGGAAAGCTACAAGATTTCTTCGCTTCCAAGGGAATCGTTCACGAGTTAACCCCTCCCTACTCTCCGGAGTCCAATGGTGTTGCTGAAAGACTTAACCGAACAATGGGTGAAACAGTTAGGACCATGTTGCTTCCTCTTAACGACAAGCGACTATGGGCAGAAGCAGTCTCCACCTTCTACCTCAAGAACCGCCAACCTCATAAGTCAGTCAAGGATCAAACTCCTTATGAGGCCTTCCTCGATAAGAAACCATCGATCCACCACCTTCAGCCTTTTGGTCGAGAATGCTATGTGCATATCCCGGAGGACAAACGTTCCGCAGGAAGCAAGCTATCTCCCAGGGCTATGAAAGGTATTTTTACAGGATATACAGCAACCGATCGCCACTATAGAGTATTCATCCCCTCAGAAAAACGAACAGTCGTCTCCTACGATGTCTTTTTCCCTCCTCTTGCGACAGAAGGGGTACTTCCAATCTCAGAACCCCTATCTTCATCCTCGTCCTCAGTTCAGCCTAACGACTCAAACATCTCAGCCCTCCACAAGCCTCTCTTATGCATTCAACAAAGAAGGTTTCCCAACTTCGACATGTGGATAGCTTGGATTAATAGGAACCCCGAGACCGCAGCTGACTGGTATCAAAAGGGTCATCCTATCGTTACTGCACTTTTCAACAATCAGTTAGGCGAAGGGCCTTAAGA
Source organism: Morchella eximia (assembly GCA_024713935.1). Classification (NCBI taxonomy): domain Eukaryota; kingdom Fungi; phylum Ascomycota; class Pezizomycetes; order Pezizales; family Morchellaceae; genus Morchella; species Morchella eximia. The sequence goes on along the minus strand of JAMGZG010000011.1, from coordinate 1,221,562 downwards.
ACAATACTCTATCCTCACCACCTTCTAATACATCCTCCACTCAGTCAAGTACCAATTCGAAATAAACCAGGAACTCTTCTCCGGTTTCTCCTCAATGCAACAGCAGCAACAACACCAAGATTCCGTACAATCAAACGGATCTTTCCCCTCATCATCACCTTCACCCCCTCCTCAACAAAACTATCCCAGAAACGAAACTATCATCTCATTTCACGACTCTTTCCGACCTAGTCCTCCAAGGACAAGACTACGAACAGGCACAGCTATCAACCCTCCTGGCGAATGGTGGAAAGCTCCTCTAACAAGGGCTCCCTCACCACCACCTCTCGCATCTAGCGACCAACAAATGACTGACGCCAGTGAACGGTCACCTGCTACCTCCTCGTCCTCTATCCAAAGCGACCAGCTAATGCCGGAAGCTCCTCCTCAAGAATCGGAACGAGAAGAGACTCTCATTAGTATCCTAGAAGTATCGGAGCCTAAATCATATCGCGAAGCCAAATCCTCACCGGACTGGTCTGAGTGGAAAAAGGCAATGAACGAGGAACTGAAGTCACTGAATGAAAATGAAGTTTGGGAAGTTGTTGACAGACCCAACCGAAAAGTTGTGGATTGTCGATGGGTGTTTAAGGTTAAGCAATGCTAAAGGAGAAGTAGAACGTTACAAGGCAAGACTCGTCGCCAAAGGCTTTTCTCAAGTTCAAGGGATGGACTACGATGAGATCTTTTCACCAGTTGTACGTTTCGACTCTCTCCGTTTGCTTCTTGCCATTGCTGCTTGCAAAGGATGGCGTGTCAGACAACTCGATGTCAAAACCGCTTTCCTATATGGTATCTTGAAAGAAGAGGTGTATATGCAACTACCGGAAGGCAGCCGGTTAGAAGGTAAGGTTGCGCGGCTGAAACGCTGTATATACGGTTTGAAGCAATCACCAAGGGAATGGTACTTTCGGCTGAATACCTTATCCCTATGGTTTTGCTATCACTGCTTTTGATCCTGTGTTCTTCTACTCAGGTAATCTAATCATAGCTATTTACGTGGACGACATCACTCTCTTTGGACCTCCTAGCGACTTAAGCGAACGGACAGTTTCCCTCTTGAAGACCGAATTCAAGGTTAACGATATGGGACTTCTCAACTATCTCCTAGGCATCCAAATCGACTACACCAACGCCGGTATCACTCTCTCAGACAGCATTCATCAACAAGATTCTGAACCGATTCTCGATGCAAGACTGCAAGCCCGTCTCCACTCCATCGATCCTAACCACCGATTGATTGCGACTAGTGACGAAGACGACAAGGCCGATGCAACTGCTTATCAACAAATCATCGGATCTCTCATGTATCTGGTTACTGCGACAAGACCTGACCTAGCGTATACAATAACTCACCTCTCTCAGTTCAACTCCAATCCTTCCACTGCACATATGTCCGCCGCTAAACGAGTACTCCGCTACCTTCAGAAGACCAAGGAAAAGGCTCTCCTATTCCCATTTGGTTCTGACCTCAAACTATCGGCTTACAGCGACGCATCCTACGGAAACTGTTACGACACACGACGAAGCTTCTCTGGATATCTCTTCCGTCTCGGTGATTCCACCATTTCCTGGCGCTCTCGAAAACAACGCTCAGTTGCCACCTCTACTTGCGAAGCCGAGTACATGGCACTAGCTATGACCACCAAACACCATCTTTGGTTAACTCGAGGCCTCAAGGAACTCCTTAAGGACGATATTCCACAAGCTGTCTTCTGTGACAGTAACTCCGCCATCGACGTCGCCAACAATCCGAAGCTTAACGACAAGACGAAACACATCGATATCGCTTACCACTTCTCTCGTGAATGCGTTCAGAATGGTTCGATCAATCTCATGTACGTCCCTACCGCGGAAAACCTGGCAGACATTTGCACCAAAGGACTTGTGAAACAAACTCACGACCACTTGTGCACCTCTATATTCGGTACAAAGTGAGAAGGGGTGTTGGAATTTACGGTGAACTTTGTTTCTTTCATTCACTTCGTTAATACTTGTTTATCTCCATACATTTCATTACGGGTTACTTGATAAGGAATACAGGGTTTATACTGTTACTACTTTCTTTTGGGTTTCTATTACGTTTCTACTTTACATATGGGTGTCATCTCGGGTATTACTTTCCTATGTTGGAACATTGAGTCATATAATTATGTACGTGATCGGCTGCTTACGCTACCGACACTCTTCTATCTGTTTCCATACTTCTTGGCAGTTTCTCGGGGTCAAATGGCTTTCCCACCTGTTTAGTTTCCTTTTCTTTCTCGGTCGGAAGGGACACGGTTCTTGTATAAATATCGGGCTGTTTTTCTCTTTCTTCTGACTTGAAAAATCAAGCGATACATATAATATAGACATTAGAACCAAGCTTTCTCTGCTCCTGTTTCTCGTCTAAATTCTTTGAATATTCTTCTTCTCGAAATCAGGGTGACGACTTAATAGTTTAACCGCTATTGTGTCCTTCCGCACAACCCCCGCGTTGTCCCTTTCCTTCATTGACGAGAGGCAGATTGAGAGGAGGAGGAGGGCTGACGAGGAGGCCTGGCAGTTCTCCTTTGTGTTGTAAGGAGTGCCGTTTGAGGAGGGGAGGAAACAGAGGAGGCAGGTTGTTCGTGATCCAAATCTAAGAGACGTTGTTTGACTTCGGCAAAAGTGAAATCATCTTTTGTAGACAGGTTATCTACAACGTTCTTTTGATGTCGGACGAGGAAACCTAGGAGGAAATCGCGCTTCGCCTTATCTTCATCCAGGAATTTAGAGAAGAGTTGGCGATAGGTGTCGGACGAGGATTTAGCCAGCTGATTAAGGCGTAGCCATTCCTGCTCGAAGGATGCGATGAATGTAGAGATGGGTTTTTCTGGATCGTAGGAGGAGGGAAGGGAGACCAAGGACATGATCTGGGAAACGAGTGCGAAAGCAGTGTCTCGGTAGAATTCGCCACGCAGGGACTCCCACATCCTATGGGGGTGGTCAAGCTCGACAATTTTCTCCAAAATGTCTTGAGATACCACCTGGATGTAGACAGCTGCTGCTTGATGGCATAGCGATTCATATACGGATTTTTCGGCGTCGTCGGCGTCGTCAGAGGGTTCCGCTCCATCAACAACTATTTCATAAACTTTCATGCCTTTCCATACCAGCTTCATGGAAGCTGCCCATATATTGTAGTTCGATTGTCCGGTTAGGACACGGATGTTATCGAGCTTGATAGTGATGGGTTTGTCGTCTTTGACGCGGGTAGAGAAGGAGAGAGAGGAGCTTTTGGCTGCTGCTTTTTCCTTTGGAGCCATGATTGAAGAGTTGAATGAGGGAGATAGTAGAGGAAGATAGAGGACGGACGAAAGTGAGCCGAAGAGGATTCTTGAACTTCTGGTTTCGATAGATCAGGATGATGGTGTCTAAAAGAACACCGGGCTCATAACCTGAAGGAAAGGGACAACGCGGGGGTTGTGCGGAAGGACACAATAGCGGTTAAACTATTAAGTCGTCACCCTGATTTCGAGAGGAAGAATATTCAAAGAATTTAGACGAGAAACGGGAGCAGAAGAGCTTGGTTCTAATGTCTATATTATATGTATCGCTTGATTGACGAAGTCAGAAGAAAGAGGAAAAACAGCCCGATATTTATACAAGAACCGTGTCCCTTTCGACCAAGAAAGAAAAGGAAACTAAACAGGTGGGAAAGCCATTTGACCCCGAGAAACTGCCAAGAAGTATGGAAACAGATAGAAGAGTGTCGGTGGCATAAGCCGATCACGATATAAATATATGACTCAATGTTCCAACATAGGAAAGTAATACCCGAGATGACACCCATATGTAAAGTAGAAACGTAATAGAAACCCAACAGAAAATAGTAACAGTATAAACCCTGTATTCCTTATCAAGTAACCCGTAATGAAATGTATGGAGATAAACAAATATCAACGAAGTAAATAAAAGAAACAAAGTTCACCGTAAATTCCAACAGAAATCAGGGTAACGATTTAATAGTTTAACCGCTATTGTGTCCTTCCGCACAACCCCCGCGTTGTCCCTTTCCTTCAAGAATGTCTTGCTGATGGAGGCACACATTTTTGCTTCTCTGAGCTTCTGTAGGACCTTCTCGACCAGCTGTTCATGCTCTTCCTCGGTCTCTGAGTAGAGGAGGATGTCATCGATATAGACAACCACTCCTTCATCCAGTAGTTCCTTTAGCACATCATTGATCATTGCCTGGAAGGCGGAAGGGGCGTTGCATAGACCAAATGGCATGACATTATACTGATACAGTCCATAGCGGGTTCTGAAAGCGGTTTTCCACTCGTGCCCTTCTGCTATCCTGATCAAATTGAAGCCATTCTTCAGGTCTATCTTTGTGAAGATCTTGGCCTTGAACAATCTATCTCTGAGCTCGCTCATGATAGGCAGCGGGTACTTGTCCTTGACAGTGACCTTATTCAATCCTCTGTAGTCAACAAAAATTCGCCATGTTCCATCTTTCTTGGGTATGAACAATATGGGCACCGCTGCTGGGCTGTTGGATCTGGAGATCTTTCCCAAAGACAACTCTTTGTCTAGGTACTCTCTGAGGGCCTTCAACTCTGGAGCGGAACATGGGTATAGCGGGCCAAATGGGGGAGCAGTACCAGGTAAGAGATTGATCTTCAAATCATTCCGGGAGTGCGGAGTGTTGGAATTTACGGTGAACTTTGTTTCTTTCATTTACTACGTTGATATCTGTTTTATCTCCATACATTTCATTACGGGTTATTTGATAAGGAATACAGGTTTTATACTGTTAACTGTTTCTTTTTGGGTTTCTATTACGTTTCTACTTTACATATGGGTTGTCCTCTCGGGTATTACTTTCCTATGTTAGAACATTGAGTCATATACCTATGTACGTGATTGGGCGCTTATGCAACCGACACTCTTCTATCTGTTTCCATACTTCTTGGCAGTTTCTCGGGGTCAAATGGCTTTCCCACCTGTTTAGTTTCCTTTTATTTTTTCGGTCGGAAGGGACACGGTTCTGATATAAATATCGGGCTGTTTTTTCTCTTTCTTCTGACTTTTGTTAATCAAGCGATACATACAATATAGACATTAGAAACAAGCTTTCTCTGCTCCAGTTTTCTCCTCTAAATTCTTTGAATATTCTTCCTTTCGAAATCAGGGTGATGACTTAATAGTTTAACCGCTATTGTGTCCTTCCGCACAACCCCAGCGTTGTCCCTTTCTTTCACGGAGGCAGCTCCTGTATCTTCTCTTGACTGAATACATCAGCCCATTCCCTATAGCGGAGAGGTATCCTTTCACCGATATCTCCTCCATCTTCATCATGCCATACTGAAGCGGCCAGTTGTACACTACATCCTCTTCTTCCATCAGCTGGTATGAAGAGATGAGTTCAAACTTGATCGCCGCTGGGAGACAATTCTGCTTGCAGTAGTCACTTCGCCAGCTTATGGTATTGAGTTCCCAATTGATATCCCGGTTATGCTTCCTTGCCCATGCAATTGGCAAGTAACCTGATATTCCTTCTTCCAAAGTAGCCACCTCCCATCGGAGTGTCTCCTTGTGATCTCCCATGCTCATGTGAACTGGGTGAGTGTAATACTCTCCTCCGCCCATCATGATATCTCCTTGAGCATCATACATTGTCAAAGGTTGATCTCGCCGCACTAAGGGAACTCCATGCTTCCTGACAAAACTCTGGCTGAGGATTGCTCCAGTACAACCGGTGTCAAAGAGGAATGTCCCTTGGGCGTCTTCAACTTTATTCTGGACCATCCATGACAGTCCTGCTTTCAGTATCGGCCTCTTGCCATGTACTGGTAAGGATGGAAGCTTCTCTTCTAACCTTCTTCGCTTCTGTGTGGGTTCTGGGCTTGATTCTCTTTATCTTTTCTCCATTGCTAATAGCTGCGGGCACTACTAAGATCAGAAGATCCTTTGGTTCTATTCCCAAGCGATGATAGAGCAAGTATTTGTGTGGTAGTCTGGTAGCGGTTTTGGAAGTGTCTTGTAGCAAATGTAACTTTGACAGAGCACTTACAGACCAGCTGTTTCGGGTCATAAACCCATCCTCAGAGTGCTTGGAAACAATCAAATAGGCGGAAACACAATCATAATTTATTCAAGAGAAACAAAGAAACAAGACCCAAAAGAAAACTAGTAAACATAGACTCTAAACAGACACACTTTCTACCAGATGATTTCATTGTCCGAGTCTTGCTCAGGCTGAAAGACGAAATCTTCTGTAACCTCTGGGAGTACAACAAATGGTTCCTCTGCTACAACAGCAGCCACTTTAGATTTCTTCTGATGATTGGGCTTGCCATTTCCTCTTTTCCGCTTTTGTACCCTCACTGCTGCCACTCGGACCACAGTAGGTTCCCTGGACCAACAATCGGTCCATTTGTGTCTGGACTTGCCGCACTATTGCACAAGTCAGTCTATGCACTCTACCAATAGGGAGTACCGGAAGGTCATACCTTCAAGCATACTTCTGCTTTCCTTCTTTCTTCTAGGATATCCCCCGGGATACCCTTCAGTTCCACCGCTTTATCTTTGGAACTTGCTCCCTCCTGCGGCTTTGAGGAGCTTGCAGCGTCTCTTTTCCTCTTGGGGTGCCGTTCCTTCTCAGCAGGAGGATCTTTCTTGGTTCTGGCATATGCTTTCTCAGCTACTACCGGCTGGTACCTCTCATGGGTGTGTCCTAGCTCTCTTAGAGCAGCTATCCGCTCCATCAAGGTCTTTGGCTTGGGGGTAAAGAGACCCCAACTCATGCCTAGGTCCGGGAGGAGGGAAGTAAGGATCTTATCATCCACTACCTGACCCTCATAGCCAGTCTTCCACATCAGCTGGATAATACTATTCAGGAAAGAGTCTATTCCTCCCTTAGCTGTGTGGGTAAGGGCATTCCATTAGGCTACAGCATCATCCCTAGAGATAGCTTCGCCAAAGGCTGCTCTGAGAGCATCCACAAAGGAATCCCAGCGCTTCCATCTCTCATCCAACACCACAGGCATCCCAGCTATCCGGTTGGCAGAAGCTTGGTCAATTGAGTTGTGGTAAGCTTCATACCACTTGACCGGAGCATCTCCTTCCATCAGGTTGCCAGCATAGCGGATCCTAACCTCTTCGGAGGTAAAGGACTGGCTTTCAATGGAGAAGACATTCTCACATTGCCGGATGAAGGTCTCCACATTGTCTGCTTTGCCATTGAACTTGGCCGGAGGGGGTGCCTTGGGTTCTCGGGCCCTAGAGGCAGCGGAGGGGTGCGAGGGGGCCGGAGGTCTCATGAACTGGGTCATGGAGGCCAGAAGCTCCTTCTGCTGCTTCTCTAGCTTCTTCCTGAGGTATCTCCGCCATCCCTTTCTGTCACCATCCTCAGGTTCCGAGTCCGAACTGTCTGAGTCCCCTCCTGGGTTGGGAGCGCCGCCGACCGGGGGGACTATTCCATCTCCTCCACCATTACCCGCTGATCCTGGGTTCTGGTTTTCCCCACCAGGGTTTCCTTCTGGCCGGAGGCTTCTCCTAGGTGACTCCGGGGGTGGTGAGCCTCTGTGGGATTCTGGAGATAACCCCTGGCTGACCCAGACTGGAGGGAGCCCAGAGGGACCACTCCTGACCGGTGTCTGAAGGTAGTAGTCATCGTCTCCTATAGGTTGCCGGGGGGGCCTAGCTAGGCCACCTGCCAGCGGGCTTGCTGGAGCTCTTTGAGGGGGCAGAGGTGAGCCTCCAATAGCCGATGGCATCATCAGGGGGAGAGTTCTCTGCCTGATAGATCTGACCGGAAACGCTGCAAAGGGGTTCACCCTTTGGTGGAAGGTTCTCAGGGCCGCTCTGGACGGGACCCTGGAGTTTTGCGGAGGAGCGGGGTTTGCGACAGGTGCTGTTGGAATTTACGGTGAACTTTGTTTCTTTCATTTACTTCGTTGATATTTGTTTATCTCCATACATTTCAGTACGGGTTATTTGATAAGGAATACAGGGTTTATACTGGTTACTATTTTCTTTTAGGTTTCTATTACGTTTCTACTTTACATATGGGTTGTCACCTCGGATATTACTTTCCTATGTTGGAACATTGAGTCATATACTTATGTACGTGATCGGGCGCTTATGCAACCGACACTCTTCTATCTGTTTCCATACTTCTTGGCAGTTTCTCTGGGTCAAATGGCTTTCCTACCTGTTTAGTTTCCTTTTTTCTCTCGGTCGGAAGAGATATGATTCTTGTATAAATATCGGGCTGTTTTTCTCTTTCTTCTGATTTTGTCAATCAAGCGATACATATAATATAGACATTAGAACCTAGCTTTCTCTGCTCCTGTTTCTCGTCTAAATTCTTTGAATATTCTTCCTTTCGAAATCAGGGTGACGACTTAATAGTTTAACCGCTATTGTGTCCTTCCGCACAACCCCAGCGTTGTCCCTTTCCTTCAGGTGCTGGTGTAGGTGCCCTGATGGAAAGCCTTCCTTCACTGATGGCTCTCTGGATTTCCTCCAGGAAGTTAGGGGGCATCGCCGGGTTTGTCCACTCAATGTCTTCCATCTCATCCGCTCCTAAGTCATCTCTCTGAGCATAACTCTGGAGTTGTGCCTGGACTGAGGAGACTTGTTCTTGCATGTAGCCAAAGGCATTCCTGAGCAGGACTGCCTCAGCTTCTTGTCTTTCTTGCACCAAGGCTAGCGCATTGCCAGCCTTGATGACTTCCTGTTGCAGGCTGTGCTTAAAGTAGCGCTGCAACTCCGCAAAGAAGTCCTGTAGAGTGACTTCGTCGGTGTCTGGCCAGGTGGGCTCACATCCGGGGATGTAGGACTATAGGGCCGTCCTGGGCTTGTGGATCAACTGTGTCTGACCCTCTTCGAATTCTAAGGCTGCCGGTTGCCATTCAATCTGTAGAGGCACTTGGGGAGCCGGGAGGGCGGACATGTTGTAAGAGGAAGAATAATCTGAAGGTGATTTGAGCCGTAAAGATTATCTGTAACGGGGACAGCTTCTTCTATGTATCGCTAGAATCCAATAGAATAGATGCGGCTGAAGGAAAGGGACAACGCGGGGGTTGTGCGGAAGGACACAATAGCGGTTAAACTATTAAGTCGTCACCCTGATTTCGAGAGGAAGAATATTCAAAGAATTTAGACGAGAAACGGGAGCAGAAGAGCTTGGTTCTAATGTCTATATTGTGTGTATCGCTTGATTGACAAAGTCAGAAGAAAGAGGAAAAACAGCCCGATATTTATACAAGAACCGTGTCCCTTCCGACCGAGAAAGAAAAGGAAACTAAACAGGTGGGAAAGCCATTTGACCCCGAGAAACTGCCAAGAAGTATGGAAACAGATAGCAGAGTGTCGGTAGCATAAGCAGCCGATCACGTACATAAGTATATGACTCAATGTTCCAACATAGGAAAGTAATACCCGAGATAACACCCATATGTAAAGTAGAAACGTAATAGAAACCCAAAAGAAAATAGTTAACAGTATAAACCCCGTATTCCTTATCAAGTAACCCGTAATGAAATGTATGGAGATAAACAAATATCAACGAAGTAAATGAAAGAAACAAAGTTCACCGTAAATTCCAACAGCGGCCATGCAAGATAGAAATCAGGTGCAGATTTATTCAAAGATACTATCGCTAGAACTCAATAATCTTTAAGGGCTCTGCTACCGATGATGGGAGATGAGGATCAGGACAGTTGGGCGGGAAATGATCCTGAGTACTTATACTCCAAAGGACTCTATTCTCTGCTCCTACTTCCTTACTAAGTTCCGGTGCTGCCTTCTAGCGGAAGGGAAGCAATTCCACCGCTACCCCGCTTCTTTCTAAGCGTCAGCGGGTGCTTCCGGTTCCGAAGGCAACCACCCTTAGTCAAAGCCTTTGTCACACCTGCAGCCTTATTTGTCACACAACTGAGGCCTGCATGAATGAGTTGCCGCTCAGGTGTAATGTAACGGCAACTATCTGGTTTGGTTATTCGGGTTGTCATGGTACGAAGAGGAAGGATTGCGCAGTGTGGTTGGGATTTGTAATGGGATTTCTGTTATGTTCTTTCGGTTTCTGTTACGCGGAGCATTAGTCATCAACGGACTAGGAGTTGGATATATAAGGGGGCGTTGCCTCGTACCTTTTCATGTTTTCCTTCCTTTCCTTTTCTCTTCACGCAACCTCTTGTATTTACTCTACGAATACTATTTGTTCTACGCTACGTCATATGGTTCAGACTGGTATATCATACCAGGTAGAGCCGCCCCATAGTCTATAGCCCATAGCCCATAGTCAACGAATCCTCCTACGTCTACGTCCCTGTCTCGGTTGTATTCCTTGGCATCATAGTCCCTCGCCCATAGACCCCCGTTACACTAGGTTGCGTCAACCTATTGCCAACCAGTACAACACCATAGTCTACCATGTCGGAACACGCCCCTATTGATTATCAGCAACTTAGCAATAACCTCCAAAGATTCTTTGAAGCGCACCCCCAGGTCGACAACGTCATCGGAGCAGAAGCCTATGCGCTTCTTCAACAGTGCCAACATGGCCTCGCTCAATATGCAACGGATTTACAAGAGGTGGAAGGGGAGGCTGAGAGAGCAAGAGAAATGTTTCAGCAAAACCTCGCTGCTGCCCGAGCTCAACAGGCAGCTGTAGAGGTTGTTGCCCCGGATGAAGCACCCATCGGAGAGGAGGAACCACTCGTACCCCCACTATCACTTGTCGCAGCCACTGTTCACCGGTCGGAGAAACTCCCAGATCCTGAAGTGTTTAGGGGAGATTGCGATCGAGAAAGACTACACCTATTCAAACAACAAATGAGAATAAAGCTTTTGGGTAATGCCGATCGCTACCCGACGCTACAGTCCAAGTTATCCTATGCATTTAGCAGATTGGAAGGCGTTGCCGCCAATCAGTTTTTACAGTATGTCGGCGAAGAAGGTATCGCTTTGCCCTCCATGTTACGATTTTATGAGATTTTGGATACTGCTTTTGGGGACCCCGATCGGATGCGCACTGCAAGAAGGAATCTCAGGAACATTCGCCAACGAAACCGAACGTTCGCCGACTACTTCGCTGAGTTCCAACGATATGCTGCGGAGTCGGGTATGGATGAAATCTCTAGGATTGAGGCTTTGATGGAGGGAATCAACGCGGAATTAAATGAATCGATGATACACCATGAGACCCCTGCGACGGTAGATGCGTGTGCGACACTTTTGCAACGGTTGGATAATCGCCGTCGAGCGGCAGAAGCTAAGCGAGGAAGTAAAAAGCCTTGGACTGCTACTGCTACTCCGGCCCCTCGTCCCCCACCAGCGAATCTTGCTCCTGCTCCTCGTGCTGCTGCGCCGGCTGCTAATACACCTGCTACTGAATCCCATCCCTCGTTCCGTCCGGGGGGTGATGTACCAATGGACCTGTCTGGGGGACGTCGTCGCCCAACTCCTGCCGAAAGAAATGCCCGCTTAGCTGAGGGCCGATGTTTCTACTGCGGAGGTGTTGGACACATGGTCAGAGATTGCCCCCAAGCGAGGGCAACTGGAAATCAACCAAGGAGACCAGTGACGAGGGGAGCAGCGTTGAGGGTGGAAGAAAACGATGGGAGCGATAACGAGTCGGCAAAAGATTTGTCCCTGCACTAAGTGGCTTAGCCCAGGGACCGTTTAAGGATTTTTCTAGGATGCGTATTTCTGGTTTTTCGGTATCGGAAGAGGAAATGAATGGGAATCAACTTGTAGTAACTTGTTCAATTTCACAGAATAAAAACACTTTTGTACCCACCTACGCCCTTATTGATACCGGAGCATCAGGATATGCTTTCATCGATGAATCTTTTGCACGCCACAACAATCTTACAATGACCCCCCTCAAAATACCCCGCCATGTAGACGTTATAGATGGAAGACCTATTAAGTCAGGAAGGATTACCCACATCGTCGATGTCTCACTAGACATTCATGTCTATCGAGAGATTGCACCATGTTTTGTAACGAAGCTAGGACACTATCCGATCGTGATGGGGATACCTTGGATGCGACGTAATGACGTTACGATTCGACCAAAAGAAAATTTACTTATTTTTGACTCTCGAAGCTGTTGTCAACATTGTTCGCTGAGCGGAACTGCAGTCACGATTCATGGTATCTCGATCCCCCTACTGGAACACCATACAGTTATCGTTTCAGCATGTAACGGGGGTGCTATAATAGAACACGACCGTGACTCAATGTTTGATAGAAGTCTAATAGAGAATAAACAAACTCGGTAGAGAGTTACTTCAAAGAGTAGAGTTTTCTATGGTAAACAATTAAGCCTAGAAACTTAATAACTTTAAGGGGTTCCTTCGCTAGTAAAGATCCCATCTTCCTCTATATCCAGCAGCATAGAAGGTAGGCGATGTTCGCTAAGCTTAGGTCTCGCCATAGCTTCTGCGCATCTCTCTCTATTTCTGTCTCTATCTCTGTAGAGGGTAGGAGATGTTCCCTGAGCTTAGGACTCGCCATAGCTTCTGCGCATCTCTCTCTATCTCTGTCTCTATCTCTGTAGAGGATAGGAGGTGTTCGCTGAGCTTAGGACTCGCCATAGCTTCCGCACATCTCTCTCTATCTCTGTCTCTATCTCTGTAGAGGATAGGAGGTGTTCGCTGAGCTTAGGACTCGCCATAGCTTCTGCGCATCTCTCTCTATCTCTGTCTCTATCTCTGTAGAGGATAGGAGGTGTTCGCTGAGCTTAGGACTCGCCATAGCTTCTGCGCATCTCTCTCTATCTCTGTCTCTATCTCTGTAGAGGATAGGAGGTGTTCGCTGAGCTTAGGACTCGCCATAGCTTCCGCGCATCTCTCTCTATTTCTGTCTCTAAGGGAGAGCGGAGTAGCAACCCCACTTCGGAGGAACTTCCATCCGAGTCAAATCGCGCAATCCGCCAAGCCTCAGTCGGGGTCCTACGAACTAGCGGGATCGGCCGACTGTATGGCGGTCGCTTGTTCTAATGATGTTTTCAATAGACTTAAGTATGTTTATTGAAATCGTAGCTTTTCTTTGGTAGTAGCTTGGGTTCTTGCACTCCCTCAAAAGATGCTCGGAGGCGAAACAGGAGGGTTCAGCGGTTCGGCAGCTCGGGGGTTATTTTGGGGTCCAAAAGCGTGTTTTGGAATTGGGCCTTCCATTGCCTCCGGGCCCGCCAGGATCCTTTCTGTCGTGCTAACGCATATTTTCCGGACATCGATTGCGGAGTTATCGCGCCTCAAAGGCTTGACTGCATAGGGAGGGTAACTCCCTTCCAGGGTTACCCTGCCCCTTCTGTCATTGTTGTTCTTCTGTTCCAGTCGCTTGTAACAGCCCTATAGTGGCTCTGTTACAGGCTGAACTCTTCCCCACAAATTGGACGTCCCCCGACAACCCCCCTTTGCAAATCAGACCCCCCTATTGTGACCTTAGTGACACGTTTGAAGAAGTTACCTCTGAAGGAAAGGGACAACACGGGGGTTGTGCGGAAGGACACAATAGCGGTTAAACTATTAAGTCGTCACCCTGATTTCGAGGAGAAGAAGATTCAAAGAATTTTAGACGAGAAACGGGAGCAGAGAAAGCTAGGTTCTAATGTCTATATTATATGTATCGCTTGATTGATAAAGTCAGAAGAAAGAGAAAACCAGCCCGATATTTATACAAGAACCGTGTCCCTTCCGACCGAGAAAGAAAAGGAAACTAAACAGGTGGGAAAGCCATTTGACCCCGAGAAACTGCCAAGAAGTATGGAAACAGATAGAAGAGTGTCGGTAGCGTAAGCAACGATCAGCGTACATAAGTATATGACTCAATGTTCCAACATAGGAAAGTAATACCCGAGATGACACCCATATGTAAAGTAGAAACGTAATAGAAACCCAAGAGAAAATAGTAACAGTATAAACCCCGTATTCCTTGTCAAGTAGCCCGTAATGAAATGTATGGAGATAAACAAATATCAACGAAGTAAATGAAAGAAACAAAGTTCACCGTAAATTCCAACAACCTCAGACGAACTATTTAAAGCGATAAACTCTTGCCCAGCCAATTCAGCAACAGGGACTGATGGCATTCCCTACCCATTCATCAAAGCAATAATCAAAGCGAACCCACAACTTATACAAGACATGTTCTCAGCCATGCTGAAACATAAGATGGAAGACAGCAAAGTGCATCCCAATACCTAAACCAGGCAAGGCGGACTACAAAATAGCGAAAGCCTACTGACCAATATCCCTCCTACAATGCTTCAGCAAAGTCCTCGAAAAAATCGTCGCCTCAAGGCTCTGCACTGATGGGACCCTCCTCGGAACCCTGTCCGACGACCAGTTTGGAGGAAGACCAACAATCTCAGCGATAGATGCACTTTTACGCACCCTGACGCCGATACAACAAAACCTGCTTCAAAAGAAAACCACCGGCAAACCAGCAGACAGACCGGCAATCCTCACAAACGATATCCAAGGAGCCTTCAACTGCGTGAATCACTCCCTACTCCACCAGATCATGACACAACAGAAGTTCCCCCAATACCTCACGGAATGGTGCAAAGAGTTCACCACCAACAGAACATTACAATTCTTTTTCAACCATCAACTAGAACCCCCCCAACCATACAACTCCGGCCTACCACAAGGCTCACCAATGTCACCCGTCCTATTCATGATATATGCAGGGGTAATCCTCAACCCATCCACATCAGCAAAAGAATTCAACACCACCTACATCGATGACGATGCCCTAGTGCAAATATCCAAATCACCTGCCTTTATCACCAAACGCCTCAACGAAAGAATGACAGAAAGGGTTTCCAATGCCAACCCCCTAAACGTCAAATACGAACCCCAGAAATCAGATCTCGTTTTCTTCAGACCATCAACATCCACACTACGCCAACCCAACAACACTGTCACTATAGGGAACACCACAATCCGACCAAAGGACCGCCTGAAATACGTAGGGGTCTGGCTTGACGCAACCCTCTCTTTCCGCCCACACATAGAAAGCGCCCTCTCCAACGGCTTGCGATCACTCAACCGAATCCGAATACTCTCACGACTGCCGGGAGCAAAAGTCAAAACAATCCACCACATAATCACCCAAGCATTCCTTCCGACGCTCCTCTGGGGCTCAGAAGCCTGGTGGACAGGAGCAGACCATGTAGTCCGCACCCTTTCACCAATATACAACGAAGCCGCACGCATAATCACCGGCCTCCCACGATGGACAAAGGTAGAACGACTGCTGAAAGAAGCCGCCCTGCCACCCCTGGAGCACCTCCTCAACTATAGATCCCGGAAATATGGAACCCGCATCCTATGCATGGAAGGTCACCATCCCAACGACAAGGAACTCACTGACCTATTACCACCGAAAGTACTCAACATACAAGCAACCGGCTTACATCGAATCGCCTCCCTCATGCTCCCTTTCCAGGAGCCAGGAGGGAAAAAGGAGAGATGGATACAGACCGACCTACTCAGGAAACGAATGCTGGAAGAATGGAACTCGCGTCCAATCCCAAACTACCACCATCCAGGAACCCTAAAACCCCATAACAAACTCGCCAAACTGCCAATCTCCAAAGCAAGGCAACTCTTCCGAATACGATGCCAGGCAACACGCTTGGATAAAAATGCCTTCCAAACCGACCGCGAACCCTGCCAATGCGGGGCAGAACAATCTTCCAAACATATCATCATGGAATGCCCCCGATGGGCACAACTCAGACGACCCCTCATTGAAAAAATCCCCGGACCGCAGACTTGGGAAAACTGGATGTTCACCAACCTTAAGGAAGACCTGATTTTCGAATTCGCCAAAGAAACACAACTCCTGAAATGGTACGAGAAGGATGAGGACGGGGAGGAGACAGATGCCTGAGAGGCCGGTTTTCTTTCATTTCGTTTCGCTAAATATGCTTTCTCTTCTTTCTTTCGCGTACTGATATCTCCTTACTGTTCTATCTTTTTCGGGTCGCTTTCCTTTGTCGCTTTCCTTTGTCTCTTTTCCTTTGTACGAGGGGGTGTAGGTTTAGGCGTGCGATAAGTCCTGTACTTCAAAGCAATACAAAATCAATCAATCAATCAATCCTGTATTTACTCGGCCTTCCTTCTGATAAGATTTATTTACTTTTCGCTTTACTTCTCTAGAGAAAATCCTGTATGCCAATAGACCGCGTCTTCTACTGGTACCTCAGAATCCACTACTTCGTCAGGGAGTGCATTTACGCCCTCGACCCTGAGTTGTAGAATTTTCCTCTACACACACAACACCCTCATCTTTCATCCGAACGACTGGTCTTACCTGGTATATCATACCAGGTTGAGCCACCTCTCTATCCACGCTGGAGTATAACCCCAACCGACCATCAACCCCCCCAAACCCCAACGGGAGAAAGAGAACCCTATCCGAAGTTTCCCCAGCCCCAAGAAGAACAGGAACGGACATGATGTCACAATCATCGCTTTCCTCCTTCTTTGCCACCCCAGCACCTCCCGGACCACCATCCCCTCCAAGATTCGACCCAACCCAATCCACCCAACCCACCCAAACAACCACTATCGAAGAAACCCAGACCAACGAGAACCCTAGGGGGGAATTTGCAGATTCTAAGGACTACGACCGGCCGTACATCCCCAGAATTGACTTCCTCCACCCCAGCATCGTCCCCCAGGAAACTCACACCGTCATGGACCTAAACTACATCGCCTGGCTGGTCAGAAATGCTCTGTCTATCTCAACGAACAATATCACCAGCGACATCGGCACAGTGGTAGGAAAAATCGAAAGGCTCAAAGAGGATCTGTCTGCCGAGAACAAACAGCTCCGGGACACCGTCAGCATCTTGACAAACCAAATGACCGAAATGACCATTAGACAAGACATCATGCTGGATAAACTCAACCGCATCCAACAACAAACCCCCCAAGCACCCCTGGCACCACGAGCACCTCCGGCACGCGCACCACAGGCTCAGGCACCCCAGGCACAAGCCCCCCCCGAACAACCCAGGAACAAGGGGAAAAACCCGGAAACAAACCCAAGGAACCCCCCACCACAGCAACAACAACAACAACAGAACACAACATACGCCGACATCGCAAAAGGCCCCGGACCATCCAACTTCCAGGTAGTCCAAAGGAAGAGATCCAAGCCCAAACCGGACCCCCTCTTCAAACCAGATTTCACTAAGATCAACCGAGAAATTGTCATTGAAACCAACGTGGCATCACCCTTTACCCCAACCGAAATCAGGCAAAAGATCAACTCCAAAATCCAAGACCCGGACTGTCACCTTCTCGCGGCCAGACAAACCTCAAGGAATAACTTCGTCCTGGAATCCAAATTCGTCACCCCTGCAACCAAAGTCATGGAATACAGAATGGAAATCGAATCCGCTCTCACTGAACTGAAAGTACCCTTCGTCGACATCCGGGTCAACTCCAGGTGTAACGGCAACGGTCTGGTTTGGTTATTCGGGTTGTCAAGGTACGAAGATGAAGGATTGTACAGTGTGGTTGGGATTTATAATGGAGTTTCTGTTATGTTCTTTCGGTTTCTGTTACGCGAGGCATTAGTCATCAACGGACTAGGAGTTGGATATATAAGGGGGCGTTGTCTCGTGCCTTTTCATGTTTTCCTTTCTCTCCTTTTCTCTTTACGCAACCTCTATATCTACTCCACGAATATCACGTTTGTTCTACGCTACGTCATAGGGGTCAACCTGGTCTATCATACCAGGTAGAGCCGCCTCATAGTCCATAGTCCATAGTCAACGAACACTTCTACGTCTACGTTCTCGCTTCGGTTGTATTCCTTGGTACTATAGTCCCTTTGCCCATAGACCCCCGTTACACTAGGTTGCGTCCACCTATTGCCAACCAATATAACACCATAGTCTACCATGTCGGAACACGCCCCTATTGATTATCAGCAACTTAGTAATAACCTCGAAAGATTCTTCCAAGCGCACCCCCAGGTCGATAACGTTATCGGAGCAGAAGCCTATGCGCTTCTTCAGCAATGTCAACATGGTCTCGCTCAGTACGCAACGGATTTACAGGAGATGGTAGGAGAAGCTGAGAGGGCAAGAGAAATTTTTGTACAAGACCTTGCTGCTGCCAGAGCTCAACAGGCTGCTGTTGAAGTCGTTGCCCCTGACGAACCGCCTATCGGAGATGAGCCCCCAATCGCCCCCCCAGCACCACCTGTTGCAGATACTACCCATCGGTCGGAGAAGCTCCCAGACCCTGAGGTGTTCAGGGGGGATCGTGATCGAGAACGACTCCACCTATTCAAACAACAAATGAGAATCAAGTTATTGGGTAATGCCGATCGCTACCCAACGTTACAATCGAAGTTATCTTATGCATTCAGCAGACTGGAAGGCGTAGCTGCCAACCAGTTCCTACAGTATGTCGGCGAAGAAGGTATCGCTTTGCCTTCTATGTTACGATTTTATGAAATTTTGGATACTGCTTTTGGGGACCCGGATCAGATGCGAACAGCGAGGAGGAACTTTAGGAACATTCGTCAACGGAATCGGGCGTTTGCAGATTATTTTGCGGAGTTTCAACGGTATGCTGCAGAGTCGGGGATGGATGAAGTCTCTCGGATTGAGGCTTTAATGGAAGGGATTGATGCGGAACTTGACGAATCAATGATACACCATGAAACCCCGGCAACGGTAGATGCGTGTGCGACACTCTTGCAATGGTTGGACAATCGCCGTCGAGCGGCAGAAGCTAAGCGAGGAAGTAAAAAGCCTTGGACTGCTACTACTACTCCGGCCCCTCGTCCCCCACCAGCGAATCCTGCCCCTGCTCCTCGTGCTGCCGCTCCAGCTGCCAATGTACCTACTAATGAAAATCATCCATCGCTCCGTCCGGGGGGTGATGTGCCAATGAATTTGTCTGGAGGACGTCGTCGCCCCACCCCTGCCGAAAGAAACGCCCGCTTAGCTGAGGGCCGATGTTTCTACTGCGGAGGTGTTGGACACATGGTCAGAGATTGCCCCCAAGCGAGGGCAACTGGAAATCAACCAAGGAGACCAGTGATGAGGGGAGCAGCGTTGAGAATGGAGGAGAATGATGGAAACGATAACGAGTCGGCAAAAGATTTGTCCCTGCACTAAGTGGCTTAGCCCAGGGACCATTTAAGGATTTTTCTAGGATGCGTATTTCTGGTTTTTCGGTATCAGAGGAGGAGATGGATGGGAACCAACTTGTAGTAACTTGTTGTATTTCACAGGATAAAGACTCTTTCATACCTACCTACGCTCTTATTGATGCCGGAGCATCACGATATGCTTTCATTGACGAATCTTTTGTACGCCACAATAAACTTACAATAACCCCCCTCAAAATGCCCCGCCATGTAGACGTTATAGACGGCAGACCTATCAAGTCAGGAAAAATTACCCACATTGTCGATGTTGCGCTAGACATTCACGGCCATCGAGAAACTGCGCCATGTTTTGTGACGAAACTAGGACACTATCCGATTGTGATGGGAATACCTTGGATGCGACGTCATGATGTTACAATTCGACCAAAGGAAAACCTATTAGTTTTTGATTCTCGGAACTGTTGTCAACACTTGTAACAGAGCCACTATAGGGCTGTTACAAGCGACTGGAACAGAAGAACAACAATGACAGAAGGGGCAGGGTAACCCTGGAAGGGAGTTACCCTCCCTATGCAGTCAAGCCTTTGAGGCGCGATAACTCCGCAATCGATGTCCGGAAAATATGCGTTAGCACGACAGAAATGATCCTGGCGGGGCTCCGGAGGCAATGGAAGGTCCAATTCCAAAAACACGTTTTGGACCCCAAAAATAACCCCCGGAGCGTCGAACCGCCGGAACCCTCCTGTTTCGCTCCGGAGCATCTTTGAGGGGAGTGAGAGTGCAACCCAAGTGTAACGGGGGTGCTATAATAGAACACGACCGTGACTCAATGTTTGATAGAAGTCTAATAGAGAATAAACAAACTCGGTAGAGAGTTACTTCAAAGAGTAGAGTTTTCTATGGTAAACAATTAAGTCTAGAAACTTAATAACTTTAAGGGGTTCTTTCGCTAGTAAAGATCCCATCTTCCTCTATATCCAGCAGCATAGAAGGTAGGCGATGTTCGCTGAGCTTAGGACTCGCCATAGCTTCTGCGCATCTCTCTCTATCTCTGTAGAGGATAGGAGATGTTCGCTGAGATTAGGACTCGCCATAGCTTCTGCGCATCTCTCTCTATCTCTGTCTCTATCTCTGTAGAGGATAGGAGATGTTCGCTGAGCTTAGGACTCGCCATCGCTTCTGCGCATCTCTCTCTATCTCTGTCTCTATCTCTGTAGAGGATAGGAGATGTTCGCTGAGCTTAGGACTCGCCATAGCTTCTGCGCATCTCTCTCTATCTCTGTCTCTATCTCTGTAGAGGATAGGAGATGTTAAGCTGAGCTTAGGACTCGCCATAGCTTCTGCGCATCTCTCTCTATCTCTGTCTCTATCTCTGTAGAGGATAGGAGATGTTCGCTGAGCTTAGGACTCGCCATAGCTTCTGCGCATCTCTCTCTATCTCTGTCTCTATCTCTGTAGAGGATAGGAGATGTTCGCTGAGCTTAGGACTCGCCATAGCTTCTGCGCATCTCTCTCTATCTCTGTCTCTATCTCTGTAGAGGATAGGAGATGTTCGCTGAGCTTAGGACTCGCCATAGCTTCTGCGCATCTCTCTCTATCTCTGTCTCTATCTCTGTAGAGGATAGGAGATGTTCGCTGAGCTTAGGACTCGCCATCGCTTCCGCGCCTCCCTCTCTATCTCTGTAGAGGATAGGAGATGTTCGCTGAGCTTAGGACTCGCCATAGCTTCTGCGCATCTCTCTCTATCTCTGTCTCTATCTCTGTAGAGGATAGGAGATGTTCGCTGAGCTTAGGACTCGCCATCGCTTCCGCGCCTCCCTCTCTCTCTCTCCTCTGAGGGAGAGCGGAGTAGCAACCCCACTTCGGAGGAACTTCCATCCGAGTCAAATCGCGCAATCCATAAGCCTCAGTCGGGGTCCTACGAAGTAGCGGGATCGGCCGACTGTATGGCGGTCGCTTGTTCTAATCATGTTTTCAATAGATTTAAGTATGTTTCTTGAAATCGTAGCTTTTGCTTTGGTAGCAGGTTGCACTCTCACTCCTCAAAGATGCTCGGAGGCGAAACAGGAGGGTTCGGCGGTTCGGCGCTCGGGGGTTATTTTGGGGTCCAAAAGCGTGTTTTGGAATTGGGACCTTCCATTGCCTCCGGGCAGCCAGATCATTTCTGTCGTGCTAGCATATTTTCCGGACATCGATTGCGGAGTTATCGCGCCTCAAAAGCTTGACTGCCTAGGGAGGGTAACTCCCTTCCAGGGTAACTCCCTTCCAGGGTTACCCTGCCCCTTCTGGCATTGTTGTTCTTCTGTTCCAGTCGCTTGTAACAGCCTTATAGTGGCTCTGTTACATTACTCCCCTCTCCAGTAACTCGTCTCGAGTTCACATTAGGGTTATG